>WEKY01063540.1:123907-151744 GCA_013390045.1 Picathartes gymnocephalus
AAAAAAAAAAAAAAAAAAAAGGAGAGAAAATAAAAAGGAGATGGGGAAGAAGAAAAAGGGGAATTTTTGGTGCTGTGGATTGTCCCGGGGGCCCCGAAGTGTCTCCCTGCCAAAGGGGCTGGCTCTCGTAGCATCTCCCAGAGGGTTTGTTGGTACTCGGGAAGGACTCGCCCGTGGATTGGCGGCTGCTGTAGCCATGGTGATGGAGGAGCGAGCTGAGACAGCGCAGAAATGTCACTGCCTGGCAGGGAGACACAGGGGCAAATGCGCGGGCGATTAGATCTGTGTCACTGGCTGCTGCCTGGCTCCTCGCACAGCTCCCTCGCTGCTCTCCCGACCGTTCGGTGGTGGCTTGGCAGAGGAGGTTATCTTGTACACGCTGCTGTCCAGAAACTGCCACCGTTTGAAGGTGGGGGTATGTTTGTGCTGCTCAGTTTGAGCTGGCTAAACGGAAAACTGGAAGAATTTTCTCCTGGTTACTGCTGCTTTAGGGGCTCCATGGTGCCTCGGTGCTGTGAGACCTTCCCCTGAAAGCTTTGGCCCGTCAAACTGCAAACCTGATCTAAGCATGATTCTTAACAGGAAGAGATTTTAGTATTTGGCTCAGGTTACCTCAACTTCTGTCACAGCTGCCTGGAATAACAATCTGTTTTTTGCATCAAAAATGGCAGCAGTTTCTTCTCGCTTTCCCCAGCAGATTTCCAAGAGCAGTTTCCCTGGAGCAAGTCTCTGCTGCAAGTGGTTGGGGTTTGGGCATTCCTAACAATCTAGCAGTCAGAAGGACTCTTGGAAACCAAATGGGCAGCTTTGGTCATGGCAGTGAATAGGGTGATGGCCCCAAAACACAGGGCGTTGTGCAGGCCATGGGGTGGGCAGCAGCTAGGGGTCCTGCCCCCCATTCCCAAACCAGAAGGTGCTGTAGTGACACATTTAAGTGCCACCTGCTTTCCTTTGGAACACATCACCAAGGACATTGGGATGGGTCTTTCTGGCCAAGGGCACCCAAAGCTCATTTCTTGGACCACCTGCTGAGGAGTAGATGAGCAGAGCTTCAAGGTGGCTTGCTTGTTCTCAGATGGGTGGCTGAAGCATCTGAGAAATAGGATTTTTTGGTAATGAAAAGGTGTTTTTAAACCACTGCCCTCTGAAGGCCTCACCGTGCTGGAGCTGGGGAGGAGAACTGCAGGAATCTGACCTTTCAGACCTGAGTCCACCAGTGGTGCCAGGGTGGTGGCCCTGGCATCTACACAACCTGCATCCAGTCTCCTTCTGTGGGTGAGCAGGGGAGGGTTGGGAGAAGAGGAACTTGGTCTCCACCTGCCTTGCAAAATTAACACAAGCTGCACCTTGCTGGTTAATCTCAGCATCCCTGTCCCCTCTGGTACCCAGACAGCAAAAACAAAGGTCTGGATCCAGCCTGAGGACAGTTTTGTTTCTCAAACTGAGGATGCAGCAGGCAGCAGAGATGGGGAGCAGGAGGGCTGCAGGAGCTCAGTCAGATGGGGAGATGCTCGGGTTTGTCTGTCCTGACCTGGCCATCAGCAGAGAGCTGCGCAGGCAGACAGACAGTCAGACGTGGTGTGGGTATGTTGGTGCCTGCAGTGATTCTGGGGAAGCCATCGATGTGGGTGAAGGCTGCACAGCCTTGTCTTTTACCTTGGCATGGCACATATGCAGCCCTTCATGCCTTAATTTCCCCGATGCCGCTGAGTGCCCAGGCCCTCGCAGCGACAAAATTCCCCTGGGCTGTGGGAAACGCCACTGACACACCAGGGCCTGTGGCACAGCAGTGCCAGCACCACTGAGGGTGGGGACAGCCATGTCCCCAGGGACAGGGCACATCATCTGCCCTGCTGGACCTGGCCATGCTGCCTGCCAAGCCCAGGGGGTTTCACCAGGGACCAGGCAGGACTTTTTCTGGGTCTCCCACTGCCACCTAGTGATCCATTCACAGCCCAGGCCTGCAGCTCATCCAGATGGTCCACCTGGACTGGTGCTGGGGAAAGGCTCCCTGTCCCCCGCAACACGCCCAGTCCCAGGGCCAGTGCTCACCTGGACCCCTTGGGCAGGCCACTCTTGAACTGAGCAGTCAGTTCTCAGTCTCTGCAGGGCAGGGTTTGAGGCAGACTCACGTCTCCTCTTGTTTTATTTTGCAAGCTGATTTTGTTCTTACCACCAGCAGTTTGTGTGCGCGGTGTGTATTTCTATTTTGCTTTGTTTGACCAAAGATCATTTAGGTTGTTTTCTTACCATTGAAACTCCTGGAGGCAAAGGTGAGGTGATGGATGGTGTGGGATATGTGGAAACAGGCTCCTCAGGCTCAACAGGGTGCATGGAAACAGTGCTTGTGGTTTGAGAAAACACTGACAGAGCTGCACCCTTGGGCACAGCCTTGCCTCTGGCCTGCTGGGACTCTTGTATCCTGCCAGGCCCCCAAATGCAAAGGAAGCCAAAGCCATGCTTGGAGACCATGCCCACAAGGCTTTATTCTCATTTCAGAGAGGAGAACAGTGCTGATCACATGCTGTTTCCAGAGTGCCAAGTGCTTCCTCCAGGTCAGCCGGTGGCATTTTCTGCGCTGGCTCCTGAGCACCCTCAGCTCAAGGAAGTTCAGAGCTGGGGCAGAAAAGAACCACAGGCATTGTTCTCCATAATGGTGGGCAGAGTGCCAGCCCCAGAACGGGAATGGCTGGCAGGGCGGTGCGTGGGGAGGCAGTGAGGCTGCCGGGAGGAGCCCTCCCACCCCGGCACACCCAGGCTGCAGGCAGGGCAGGGGCTCCGTGCTGGGGCAGCGCCCAGGCTTGAGGCATCCCTGCAAACCATGCTGGGTATTGTTCACTGCCAAGCCCAAGTGGGGAACTGACAAAGGGACAAATCCACAGGCAGGTGGCAGAAGTCCGGTCAGGGAGACTGTGAGGGCAGGATGGAGATGAGGAGATGAGCAGGGCTGGAGGACGCCCGTGGAGGTGAAGGATGAGCCACAGCCATGCTGTGGAACCCTCTCAGCAGTGCTGCTCCCCCTGCAAGGAGGGGAACTGGACCTGCTGGGATTGGTGTTTGTGGGCTCAGCGAGCCCCTCTGGACAGCAGTGGGACAAGGGTTGATATGGGAGAGATCCAATGTGGCCATTGTGGGTCTGTTTGGTGATCCCCTCTTAAGCCTCTGGGTGGAGGGTGTCCTTAGGGAGAGTTCTCGTCCCCCTGCCATGGTACCTGGTGGGATCAGAAAATCTTCTTCAAACACAGGTGTATCCCGTTGCTGGACCTGAGCACGATCTGTGGTATCATTATGGGAAGCTTGGATGGGTCGGGGTAGAGCTCAAAGCGGAGCAGGGTCAAGGCCAGCGCCACCTTCATCTCATTCATGGCGAACTGCTGCCCGACGCAGTTCCTGGGGAGACGGTGACAAGTGCTCTGATTGCTGCCTTCGTCCCCAGCCACCCCCGAGCTGGACCCACCCCATGTGTGAGCGGGGGACCTCCAGCTCTACGAGGATGACAGCACAGCTTATCTAGTTAGCCCCTGATGCACCCAACTCTGTGGTGGGGTACTGCTGGGTTTTTTATTAATAAGTACTGAAAAAAATAAAAGCTTGAGAGAACAGGGGCTTACTTCACTAGGAAGTGCATCCAAGATCCAGCTAAAAGCCCAGACACCCCTAAAAGGTTATTTCTGGCTCTGTGTGGTGATCCTCTTGCAAGTTACTGAGGCCTCAGTATCCTGCATCTGTCTATTGACAGAGCATGGGAACCATGGAGACTTGGCCCCCCTTGGCTTGGAGGTGCACTGAATTCACCCCAAAATAAGGGAGTGATGTTCCCAACACAGGGAACAGAAAATGTAAACATCTCCACAAAGCCACAAGGAAAATATATGAAATCCTACAGTGACCACAGAGCTTGGGGTGTAGGAAGTGCTCTGGAGCTGACAGAGCATGGAAATCCTGTTACAGAAGAAGCTGTAATGGGAGATCCTGTTATGGAAAGCCTGCTTGAGCTGGCCAAGCCAACTTTGCTCGTGGGGACTGAGGGAGGAGTATCTTCAGTAGCTTGCACCTGAACTAAGTCTCACATGCGAGGCAGTCTGATGGGAAGGAGAGGAATGAAGGATCTCCCACCTGGATCCAGCAGAGAAAGGTATGAAAGCATGGGAGTGTCTCTGTGCTGAGTTCTCTGGAGAAAACCTCAGGGGATCATAAACCTGTGGGGGCAACAAAGACCATTTGGTCAGTGTTTGGTGTGTTCTGAGCAGCACCACGTTCTTCCCTGGCCCCCAGGTGAGGGCTGGGTGTGGCCTCTGCTCTTCCTGGGGGAGCTGCAGATGACAGTCACCTCTCTACAAAGCCACTGAGTGGATCTTCCCCTTGGAGAACAGGTCACCCACTACAATGCCCAAGATGCCTGCAGGTGTTTTCTCATCCATGGCAGCAATGATCAAGTCAGGATCCCTCCATTCCGGAGATTCCTGATCCTTGCTCCCCAGACAGCCACTGGAGAGAGGCAGCTATACACCCTTCTTTAAACTTTCCAGTTACTTCTTGAAGCCTCTAAGATACCATCTTCAAATCACTCACTGCCTGAAGGGCTTGTGACTTCTCATATCATTCTAAGCGTGTGCAGGGCAGCTGAAAGCAGTCAGAGCATCTCTGTGTCACCATGCACAAAGAGACACTACTGAACACCCTTTCCCAGCCCTTTGTCATGTTCAAATCCTTTGGGGTGTTTGGTAACTCGACTGAACTTTGCCTTTAGATGTGGACTGTTGGAATGACAAGGGGAAAGATAAAAAAAAAAATCATAGCAGGGAGGCACAGGCTTGTGCCTTGCTCAAAAGGAATGGATGTCTGGGCTCGGAGACCATCTTCCCTTTCCTGTTATAAAGGTGAAATACCTCAGGGTCCTCCCACACATCCCTGTTCCTGTGAATAGCAAATATGCTCAGTCCAACCAGGCAGCCTGTAAAAGAAAAGTGAGAAAAAGCTCATGACAGCTCAGAGTGAAGATACAGGAGAGGTGTTTTTGGGATGCTCTCCCACCCTGGGCTCTGCAGGGGCTGTTGCAGGAGATTGGGCAGAGATCTCCTGAAAATCTCACACGGAAAAAACAATGGCCTCAGGGCTGGGCTCCTGTTTCACATCAGTGTATCAATTTGACCTGGCCAGGAACAACACTCCACAAGTCCCCTCTGAGCTCTGTGAACACTCCACTGCCCTGGAGCACATCCTTGGACTCTTTCTGGCCGCCCTTTCAAGGCTCACTGTGCTGGCAGCTGTGGTAGCTCCCTACAGCTACAGGAGAGAGAAGGGAGTCTGGAAGACCCACCAGGGCCTCCACACGGAGCAAGGAGGCCCTGCTTGTCACAGACAGCAGCATGAAGGATGGACAAACTCAACAGACCTGCTGGCAAGCTGCGTCCATCAGGGAATGTGACAGGTTTGGAGAGCTGTCGGGACACAGCAGGAACTGGTGGGAACAGGCGCAAACTCTCCTTGATGCACATCGTGGTGTAGGTCATCTTCCCAAGGTCCTCCCTGAAAGCAGACTTACTGAGGGTGCACTCAGTCCCTTTGTCTATGTCCTTGACACAGATATTAAACAGTACTGGTCCCAGTACAGAGTGACACCACTTGTCACTGATCTGGACATTGAGCCATTGAGCACTGCCCGCTGGATGCCACCTTCCAAACTATTCCTCAGCCACTGAACAATCCACCCATCAAATAGTTATCTCTCCAGTTTGGGGAGAAGAATGTTGGGAGGGACTATTATGTATATAAAGGTCTTAAAGGGTAAATTAAAGAGCTCAAGATAAAGGCATAAGAAGTCCTAGCTCACCACTCAATGGTATCTCGGTCTCCCAGGATGCCCTGGATCTCCTCCCTGCAGCGTTGCTGGTGCTCAGGGTGCAATGACATGCAGTAGAAGAGCCAGGAGATCCCACTGGCCGTGGTATCATGACCCTC
Organism: Picathartes gymnocephalus; assembly: GCA_013390045.1. Classification (NCBI taxonomy): domain Eukaryota; kingdom Metazoa; phylum Chordata; class Aves; order Passeriformes; family Picathartidae; genus Picathartes; species Picathartes gymnocephalus. The sequence goes on from WEKY01063540.1 coordinate 129,869, forward strand.
AAACATGAAGGTGTCCACCTCGGCACGCAGGTCCTCGTCTGACAGTCCAACTCCATTTGCATCCTAATAAAGAAGAAAGCATGTCATTCCTAAGCACACAGGTCTTTTATACCCAAAGGACCTGCATGATTTGGTGTCTCTTGTGCTTCCCTTCTTGTGCTGATGCACCCAAGGTGCCACGCAGTTCTGTTCTTTGGCATTTGGTGCTTTCTTTTCAAACATTCACCTTGCTACAAAGAAGGATGTCCAGAAAATCCAGGTGCCTCTTCTTCTGGATCTTGTCAAGTTCCTTCTCATTGGAAAGCAACACCTTTCTTTCTTGTATTACCTTATCTGCAGAGAAGAGAGATCATTTGGGTGCATCCTGTCCCTGCAGAGCACCCTCGTGTACTTGACCGCTGGGTCATCAGATTGGACTCTGTTTAATGTGTAACCCTCTGGCCAGTCCTTGCTGTGACACCGCTCTGAGCCACTCCAGAGACAAGTGGGGGAGAGGTTCAGCTGGGAGACAGGACTGGGGAAAAGGGGCAGAAATACCTGTGTGGGTATGGGCCAGCTTGCAGGCATCCTGAAACGCACGGCCTTTGTGAGTCAGGTTGTAGAAGACATCCTTGAAGGAAAAAGTCTGGATTCTATTGCTCAGGAGGTAGCTCAGATCAAAAACAGCTCTAATATAATAGTGGGAGTCGCTGTAAGGAGGCCGAGGTCAAAGCTGGTGTTAGCAATATGAGTGGTGAAACAGGAGCACTTGCTTTCCCCGGGTTTGGAAATTCAGGCACTGACCTCTGAGTCTGACAGTTGGAATTAAAGCTGAAGGCACATTTCATGATGCTGTCGAGTGTCATCAAGCTGACATCTTGAAAGAGCTCCACTGACTTCCTCTCTGTGATCCTCTTGTCCCATTTATCCTAGAGAGAGAGCCAGGGGTAAGGAGAGACAGACTACTATCTGTGGTCAGGTCATATTCTCCTGTCCCTCTTCCCGGATCCACACTGCTAATTGCTTTCTTCATGGGAAGCAGAGGCCCTAGTTGATGGCATATTCCATGAATCTAATCTAACTCTTCTGTGCACTTTTTTTCCTAGGTATATCACACCAAGGTATGAAAGGATATTCTTGCAGTGGTTGATTTTATTGGCAAACAAAGAGAAGGAATAAGTGGAATGTCCAAAGGAAGGTGAGGGGAGCAATTTTAGAACTTCAAAACCACTCCAAAAATTCAGGGAAAGTCTCTAAGTGCCATCTCTTTCTCTCACTCATTTGTAGATCTGATTATTGTCAGTGTTTCACAGCTGAAAGGTAAAAATAGCAGGAGTGGGGATTCTTACCAGCATCACTTTGACTGAGTCTGACATCAGGGTCACGTAAGATTTCAGCACATCGTAATGAAAGGCTGGGGTGATCATCTTCCGGTGCTGGAACCATTTGTTTCCTTCCAAGACCAGCAGCCCCTTCCCTGAAGGCACAAACAGCAAAGGCACGATCAGATCCTGCAGGCTCTGATCACAGCTCTGACATCCTTACAACTGCTTTTGACTTACCAATCCAGGGATGTAGGAATTTGTAGGGTATGCTAGCCTTGGGATCTGTAAAACAGAACAGGTGTCAGAAATGTATGAGTAACTAATAAACTCAACACAACAAAACAGAAAATTCAGGATAAATTTGCATTAGATTTTGCCCTCTAAATCACATGATAGAATCAATCTCATTTCAATATTTAAAATATTGTACCACCAGAGATAGAGTTTAAAAGTGGTCACCTATAGTTATGACTGCAGTGGACTTGAATAAACAGAAAGTTAGAACAAAAAAGTGTGTGTGGAAAAGAAACAGCCATGGCAAATTCCAAAGCTGAGAACAATGGATGGGAGTTACTGGGAATGGCCATGTATGTCCCACTCACGTGATCCACAGAAGGAAGCAGAGGAGAAGGCTTAAGATGCCCTCTGAGAGCCATTGCCATGCCAGCTCACCCTTTTTTACTGGGTTGACTGGGAAGCACAAATATTGTGGTGGTAGAAGCCATAGAAGACTACAAGACACATGACCCTCAAACTGGGAACTGACAGGAAACTGGAAGGAACAGGCACCTGGTCTCTGTTTTGCACAGCAATACAAACTGCTCCTGCTGGGGCAGGCTCAGAGTTTGTGAAGAGGAGCAAAGGAAGAATTGCAATAGCTGAGAAGGAAGCTGGCAGAGGGGATAACTCCAGGCAAGTTTCCCAGTATTTTCTTGGTAGGAAATTGTCAAAGGCTTCTCAAAACCAGAGGTAGAGGCTCACCTGTTCGGCCAAGTATGCTTTTGGCATATTCAGGATGGTGGACTACTAGAGAAGGCAGGATTGGTCCAAACCATCTGGGATAGGCATAGGGATATTCTTCTCCCCATGACACTACCTGATGTAATATCTTTTCAGAATATATCTGCAATGAGAGTTAATTAGGGATTAATAAAGGCAGAAAAAGAGGGACATGCCAGGGAGAGCAGAGGTTAAACTTGCACTCTCACGGAAAACACATGCAAGACATTGTCTCTTGGGAAATGAAGGAAGAGTGGGCAGACTTGCCACACAGGAGCTTTGATGCTACAGGTGGAGGAGAGGACAAGCATTGCAAAGGAACCATGCACAGGAGGCAAAGCTGCCTGAGCCACCAAATCCCTGCAGCACAAGACAGCTCCATGGAGAGTCCCTTGCTGGGCTGGCTGCAGCTGAGCCACCTTAGGAAGGCCTGGGTTTGGAGCAGCTCCCTGTTACACTTGGGAGCTACAGCTGGCATGGGCAACTCCAGGATGCCTGCTGGACAGGCCAGGAGGACCAAGGCTGTCACACCCCTGTTCTCTAATTTCAGCAGTGCAAGGTGGGCATGCAGTGTGAAAGCAAAACTTCTTCACTACAGAACGATGAAAATGGCTGTATTTGTGGCCATATCTTCTTCAGTGGCTATAGGGCAAGACACTCCTATTGGTAGAAGGTTTCATGTAGCAAAGAGACATTTTATTGTTGCTCATATTTAAATTACTTTATGGAAGTTCCATAGGACATGAGTGAAAAGTGCATGACTCTTTTTTGCCAAATGATGCACACCTCATATCCAGCACCCTTTCCTCCTGCCCCGCAGAAGCCTTGGCACTCCCTGTGCAGAAGTCCTCTCCTGTAGGAAGGGACAGGAGCAGGAGCCCTTCTCATCCTGGCTGATACCTTGCACAGTTGTGACAAACCCACCCTGTCTGAGCCCAGCTCACTCCTTACCAGGTGATTGTGTCCATAGAGCCAGTGTTTCGGGGGGCCAGGGAATGCCTCCAGAGCTTTGGTGAGTTTCTTCCTCTCACGGTAGAACTGGAGCACCTTCAGCAGCACAAAGATTACACCAAGCAGCGCGGACAGCTGCAGGACGACAGCAGAAGGCCTGGCTATGTTGTCCAGCAGAGATGCCATGCTGGTCTGGGACACTGCCTTCTCCTGCCTGTTCTCTCACTCCTGAGCTGGGTGGGGAGCTCAGTGCAGGTAAAAATCCTCTCTCTCCTCCTCTGCGGGAGCTGAGCCTGGTGAAGTGGAGCTGGCAGCAATTTATAGCTGCTGGAACATCATGGCAAACACTGCGTCAGCTCAGCCAGCAGCCTGTGCTCCCACTCACCCTTTGACCTGCTTTCTGCAGCCTACCCCTGCAGCCTGGAGAACAAACAGCCTCTGAGTACTTCCTGCTTTCTCTGAAGTCCCAGCAGCACTCTCACACACACTCACACTCCTCCATGCCCAGGTGGACAAAGCCAAAGGAGGAAGGAGGTGAGAGATATCCAGGCTGGGGGTCTTGCCGAGCTCCGTGCTGTCCTCGGAGAGTTCAGAAGCTGTTCATCTGCCCACATGCAGTGAGGAACACACGGGCCACCTCTTCCCAAGGAGTGGGCTGCTTGGATTCAGCCACTTTCATCTGTAAGAGCAGTGCTCTGGGTGGCTGCAGCATCACCCAGCTCTGCTGGGCTGGAATGGAGAGAATGGACATGACTCCAGCAGCACGCAGGGGATGTGGCCCTGCTCCCCAAGGGCTCCTTCCACACACAAGCCAGAAGACGAAATTGCTGTCCAGAGGAATTACCATGGCCAGCAGATGAGACAAGAAGAGGAAAAGCTGCAGAGCAGTGAAGTGAGCTGCACATGATGGGGAGGTGTGATGGCAAGGTCATGTTCCCTCTACTGGCCTGGTGAGCCCTCCTTCCTCTTTTCACATAGCATCTCACCTTCTCCAAATAGGCTCTGCACCTCTGCATTCACCTCTCTAATGCAGTACTTGCTTGGGGCCCAGGTAGGACCCTCCTTGCAATCCCTGTGCAGATCCTGCTGCTTACCTGGGTTCACATCCCATAAGCCCAGAAACCTGGAATGGCAATGTGGAGACCTGGGGCTGTAAGTCTGACGTGTGTGTGACTTCCATGCACGCTGTAAAAAGCAGGATCCCCAGATGGGCTGACAAAATGTCCCATTTTTGTCTTGGGATATTATGAGGATCACATGAGTTATCAGCTGTGGAGGCTGATAGTCTGATAGGCTACAACACAGAGGCTGCTGAACTTTGTGAGTGCTTCTCTTCCATGTAACACACCTCTGAGACAGAGGACTTCTGATGCTTGGGCACTTCCCTTTAGCTTTTAGTCTAAAATATGCCATGTCCCACATTTTCTGCTTGTGGAGTCATTTTGTTGAAAAAAACCAGTTTATGTGATGTTCCTGATCATTGCCTTGGAGAACATCTCTGGCAGGCACTACACTGAGCAACATTACCTTCTCACATGCTTGGCCATCTGCATGAAAATTGGTGTATCTTGTTGTACTCAGACAGCTGGATCTGGGTGAAAGTTCAGGGGAGAGTTAAAGGTTGATCTTTAGGAGGCAAAAAGCTGCAATCAGGTTAAGCATTTCTTAGGGAGGACTTCAGCTGTAGCCGGAGCATGAGGGATCCAGTTTGCCATGACAACTTTATATTCCTGAGCAGGAGCACCGGACCCCAGGGTCCTCATGGCCATGGAAGGTGTAGGAGACACATCTAGTAATTTTAGCTCTTCCTAGTTCTAGCTCCTCCACCCATCCTTCAGCACTGTGATTAATGGGATTTCCATCAGGAGAGGAGGCAGTGCAGGCTGGTTGGCATCTATGCCGTTACCAGACTGACCAAACCAGATTTGGCTGGCACCTTTCAGCAATCACCTACGAAATAACCCATAAATACCCCCAAACCCAGAGGTGGAGGGGCCAGGCCAGTGGATGGAACTTCTGGTGCAGCCAGAGATGAATCTTTTATAACGACACAGAAATTCTCAGTGGTAACAACGTCCCTGAAGAGTGGGTTTCACCATGATCAGGGTCAGCTCTTATCAAATTGGCTCCCTTATAGTTATAAAGCAACAGTAATAACTGTTGAGCACGAAGCCAAGGGAGATGGGTTGTCTTGAAGGTTAAGTGAGATGTTGTGGGAATCCAAAGCACAAAAAGTCTTCAAGACTTTGTGCCTGCAGACTCTGAGTTTGAAATGTGTACCATATTTGACCTAAGGCCGTGGAAAAGACTTCCACACTAGGAACTTATAACAAGAATGTAGGTCTGTAGTTTAAGAAGAAGCATGTTAAGTTAGATAGTAGAAGGTTTTGAAGTTTGAAGTTTAGATGTAGAAATAGTTATAGAATAAAATAAAAAGTTTTAAAATGTAGTAGTAAACAATTGTATGTTGTTACACGATTGGACAAAAAAGTCCGCACTGCGGCAGACGTGTAATACAGGCTTGATTAACTATTGGTGTGGAAAGAAAAACACATGTATGTGGCAATTATCCATTGGCCAATTAACCTTTAAAAGACCTTGTAACCTGTAATCTTGTGATCACTTTTCACTAAGGCCAACCTCTAACTGACTCTGTGAAGACCTTCTCCCGCCTACGTAAGACTGTAACAATAAACCACACTTTAAATCATACCGAAGTAGTTCCGTCTCTGCCCAACACCATCGCAATAAGATGTCAAGTGCTGAGCTGATATGGAGGGAACATAGGGGACAGAGTGGCTAAACCCACATTTATGGGGATTTGGAGGAAGGATCTGATCTTGGGAGATAGCAAAACTGGGTGCTTAATCCAGCCTCCAGACCCTGCATTCTGTATTTTTCTGTTGGAGGGGAAAGAAAAGCCTTTCTCATGTACTTCAGAGGTTTCACAGCAAAAGGGGCTATGAGCACTGACAGCCTGGGGAAGAAAATTCAGGGAGTTTTTCAGGGGAAGAAACTATAAAAATTCAAAAGGGAAGGTGAAGTTGCTGCAGAGCTGAAAGTGGAAAAAAGGGAAAAGAGACAACACTGGTCTGATCATTGTAAGGGCCTGGGACAAGACCAGACCAATCTGTTAGCACCAGTAGAATCTACAGCCCTAATGCTGGAGGACTCCAGAAGAAGATCTCAGGATGAAAAAGCAGGTAAAATGTTCTTCTGATAGCCACAGCAGTCTGGGGAGGCTGGCAGGGGGAACAGAATCTTGGCTTGACCTTCTGGACATTTGAGGCTGGTGAAACTGCAGTTGGGTGTTAAAGGACACTTGGAAAGTTGTCAAACATTTGCAGAGAGCCTCTCGAGGGTTGGTACAATGCTGTGGATCTCCATGTGATGGCAGTGGGGCCACAACAGTTCAGGCCACCAACATAAAACAACCCACTTACACCGAAGGATTTCCATCCCATAGCACAGCCATGGACACAGCAGGCTGTGGAATCTGCTTTCTGGGTCTTGGGAATTTCTCCACTCACTTTAGACACCTAAGCAGAAGAAGGAGAGGATCTTCCTCACCAGTTTAACTCACACTGTTGGAATTCATTGCAGAAGAACTGGTTTACTTAGCAGGTGAAATTTTGGTGGCAAATGGGTACTTTGCCCCAGAGCGTGACCTTGCAGCAGCTGCTTTCCCTGGTTGTGCCTGTGTTTATTCAGATAGGAAGAAGAGTCCAGGCCATCTGTCCCTGTGTGTTCCTGCAGCACTAAGTGATGACAGATGAAATGTAGCAGTAATGCCAAAAAAAATAATAACATTTCAAGCTTGCTAACACATGATAGATGAGAAAATTGTGGCAAGAGCCCAGCAAGTGTTGCAGAGTAATGCAAGCTGTCTGGATCCCATCTGACCACACGTGTCTCGAGGATGAATGTGTATCTGGAAGCTTTTAATACAGCTGTCTTACAAATATGTTGCAATACTTATTAAATTTACAGGCTGCTTCCAGTGTAAAATCCCAGTGGAGTTTAGATAGAAATTGGTGGTGCCATCTGACAGTGAACTTGCCTGGAGAGTGGTGTGGGTCCTGTGCAAGGACTGCATTCCTGGTGCTGCGAACCAGCTGCTCTCCCTGCTGGTCCTGCTGCTTCCAACATCCTGGCAGCACCCAAAAAATTGCCACCACTGAACTGAGACAGACAGACACCCTTCATCTGAACAGGATGTGGCTGCACAGTGCTGGGGACAATCTGTGGGGAAAGAAATAAGTGCAGGAGTAGGTGGCATCTTTGCCTTGGTGCTGTTGAAAAACCAAGCTGCAATGAGAAAAATCCAAGTCGTTTTTAACTGAAATGAAGACTCACCTTTGTGGCACCTCACATAGCCACTCCCATGAGTTCTTGTTTAAATGGTTATCTGAAGGTCTGAATCAGGCAGTCCAAGGTCAGCCCATCATTGTTGCAACTACCCTTTCTGCAGAAAGTAGGGAAGGATTAAAGGAGGAGGTAAGCTCTCTGCAGCTGGTCCTTCACTGTCTTTATAGCTCTGAGCAATACATCCCATGTGATCAGGTCTTTTTATGATTACCATGTCTCCAATACCTAGGAGGGGAAAGGTAAATGTGGGGAACTGCTCTCAGGAATCACGTTCTGGAGAGTTTTGTCTCTTTCTGGCACTGGGGCACAGTAGCTCCAGAAGCCCTGCTGCAGCCTCAGCTCTGCTCTCCAGCTGAGAAGCCGTGGAAGATCTGTGATGCAGGACGTGAGCTGATGCAGGATGTGGGGTGATGGAGGATGCAGGATGATGCAGGATGCAGGATATGGGATGTGGGATGCAGGATGTGGGATGCAAGCTGGCTGGCCTGGCATGGAGAGCTGGCCCATGGCGCTCAGGGAAATTGTGAGCTGGGCTGCCATGTGTGGTGTTATTTAGCAGAGTGTTTTCAGTTCCTGGCCTTGGGGGGTGACAGCACCAAGGAGAGATTTGTGAGCAGATTTTATACCGGGTTTGGGTGGCTGCAGGGGAAACCAGGCTCTGCTCTCTTCTCATGCAAAGAAGCCACAAGCGCAACTCTGAGAGGACAGTGAGAATGCTGCAGAGAGTCTTCCCTCTGCAGATATGAAGAGGCAGATTTTTAGGGAATCCTGAAAGCCACAAAGGATACAATATCTGAACAGGATGAGGGCAGGAGCAGTGAGGCTTTTCCATCCCAGGGCCAGGAACATTCATATGTTGTATGGTCCAGTTGGGAAAGTAGCAGTGCAGCCTTTTCCGTACCCCCGATTCAGTCCAGTCACAAAAAGCCAAACCATAAGTAACCTGCCCACATCCATTACCTCCTTTGGGCTTCTGGAGTATTCAGCAAAACCAGTCACCAACTTTTAAAACCTCTGCAGATTCCCCTATGCTAGGGCTTTAGAAATCTTAGGGAGTGCTTGATATTATGTAATCTGCATCTACCCACATGCAATTTAGCAGCTGCCATTTATTTACATGAGGACTGTTATGTCAAGTTCCCCTAGTGTGATCCCCTACTCTCTTTCAATGAGTACACCATGATTTCAGCCTTTGCTCTTGCTCATTAGATGTGCATGCTTTAGTCTTTCACATTGGAATGCCAAGGTCCATCCACTTCTCTTTAGATGGTATTTTTTTCAAATCTTGTCTTTATAAGAAAATTGCAGCCAATACAGAGATGTATGTAATGGGCTTCTGGTAACTCCACTTATTTTGATTAAAAATTTTCTCATTTTGCACTTTAGAGTATGTAAGCTTGGAGTAGATGCTGTTGCTTTTATACTTAAATCCCCACACAGGGTTGAAGGACACTGTTTCATTTCATCTGCTGAAGGAGATGCAAGTGAAAAATTTTTGAGAAATATTTGTGTTTATGCATCCAAGTATGATGTTTGCTGTGATTGCAACAGCAGGATATTATTGATTCATATTACCTTTTCTGTCTCTCTGTGTACAGAACACCCACTGGAGAGATTGCTGCCTGTCAGTAATTTCCTCTCTTGGTTTTGTGCAATGCCTGTGCTTGCTCTTGTGCTTATGGACTCACATCCCATTCACTGCAGCAGCTCTTCAATTTATCAAGATAATTTTGTATCCTGTATGGACCTCCAAAGAGCTTGTGGTGTGTCGTAGTTTCATAACTTTTGACATTTTGATAAGCATACTCTGTCTCTCTTCATTGCATGATTCTGATTTCAGCTCAAGAGCTGCACCTCCTGTCTGAAGGGTGGACAGGCAGCTGGAGAAAGTGGAGTTTCTCCTGGGCTGTGCCAGCATATTCCTGCAAACCAGACTCTGCAGGTGGGAGCAGTATGAAGTCAGCTGCTGTCTAACTGCACAGCAGCCTTCTCACAATCCTGGAATCACAGCCCACATCACTGTGATGATAATTGCAACAGCAGCTTTAGGGATTTCACAGTTTGATGTGTGATACTCTATCCCAGTAATTATTCCTGCAGAGGCAGAGGACAGCTCACTATCGTCCTCCACTGTACCAACTCTCATAACTTTATCAGCTTAAGAAAATAAAACAATACTAAAAAAAGCGGGAAGGTCCCCAGACACACTTTCTAACTATCAGAACTTTGACTGAAGATTGCTTATTGGAGCCCTGTTAGAGAGTTGCCCACGGCAGGAGATGCTGTGTTGGCTGGAGACCCACAGGCAGTTTCCTGGCCTGTCCAGGGTGGTCTCTTGCTTCTTAAGGGCTTTCTCTCCATCTTCCACTTCTAAAGGGGTTTTACACTGCATTTGTGATGAAGCAGGAAAGCACCAGCAATATAAGCAACACAGCTGCTGTTGCAGGAAAAATTATTGATTTATTAAGACAAAAAATTACAGAATATTTTGCAGTTTGGCCACAATTTCAGAGCCCAAACTGGAATCAGTGCTTTCAAAAAAACAGAGACCCACTGAGTGTGAGAAGTGAGATAGGGGTCTGTCCCCACTGCAGGAGAGGAAGGCTGACCTCTAGGCACTGAGGAAGGTGCTGATGACGGAGCAGGGCAGGAAATGGTCACGGATTTGGCCAGGGCAGGAGTGTGAAGGCAGGATTTGGTAAGAAGGAAGCTGGCAGGACCTACAGATGTTCCCAGGCCAGGCCAGGCCAGCCCTTATGGCAGTGCAAGGGACAGGCAGCGTGGCCATGCCTGGCTGCTCCCAGATCAGTGCTCTGGAGCAGCTGGCAGTGGGTCTGTGCAATGTCACCCCAGCTACCTGGGCCTAGCCTGAAAAGGGCTCTCAGCTGGTGGACGAGGCACAGAAATCAGGAATCTTCATCCCCAAATCCTGCCCTGCACTTTTGCCCCAGAGAAACATTGTCCCGTCATCTGCTTGTTCCCTCCCTCTGGTGAAGGCAGGACGTTTTCCAGCGTCAGCGGATTTTCTTCAAATACAGGTGAATCCCATTCTTGGAGCGAAGGATGATCCGAGTTATTTTGAGGGGAGGCCTGGCAGGGTCGGGCAAGAGCTCGAAGCGCAGCAGGGTCAGAGCCAGTGCCACCTTCATCTCATTCATGGCAAACTGCTGCCCGATGCAATTCCTGTGGAGAAACAGAGCAGCTCGGCCAAATCCATCCCAGCGCTGGGCACAGCAAACCTGCACAGCCCATCCCAGCCCTCCCACAGCAGCACACATCCTCCTCCTCCTCTGCAGCTCAGGGGGCCCCAGGCAGCACTTTGGGCAGCAAAACCAGGGGCATGGGGCTGAGCAGGAGGAATTCAGAGGAGCATTGGGAGCTTGTGATGTGTGTTCAATGAGCATGGAGAAGGAGGGAGATGGGGAAGCCAAAGGAGAGGCCAGCAGGGATCAGGTGGGTGGGTGAAAGGTGTTTCCTTGAAGGAGTGAGCACAGGGCAAAGGGAAAGACTGGGAGGAGAGGAGAAGGGCAAATCAAAGGGCAGGAGGGTGGGGTGGGGTGCATCAAGGAGAGGAGGAGAGGTGAGCTCAGAATGCTGCAGGCTCCCTGCAGGATGCCAACAGGATGTTCCACAGCTTTGGGACCCAGGTCTCTGTTCCCAGAAGGGGCTTGGCAATGCTGCCTTCCCATTTTGCCTGCTGGTATCACAACCTCTCTGTTGCACCAACACTTATATCCTCATTTAACTATTTAACTATTCAATGCCCCAGGGCCAGGACTGCAGGTGGTGGTCTCTGCCCACTACTCCTTCAGTGTTCAATTCCCTTTACCTCATTCCAGCAGAAAAAGGCAGAAAGGCATGAGAGTGCCTGCCAGAGACATTCTCCGGGGAAAAACGCAAAGGGTCAAACACCTGGCAATGAAAAAATATGCAGCAATAGAAAGCAGTAATTTAAAGAACACAGTACTGACTGATATCTTGAGAAATGTGACACTTCTTAATTCATGAAGAACCCCATAGTAGAGAGAGAATTCTTCTCTCCTGCTGACAGGTGAAGGGGACATAGAAAGAGGCATATAATAAAGGGAAAAAATTATTACGAGATCAAAAGAAAACCCACCAAAGGATCTTTCCATACTTCAGGGTTTCTGTGAATGAGGTACATGCTTATTGCAGTGACGGTGCCTGGAAAACAATTGAGGAGGAGAAAAGGGCTCACTGACAAAGAAACAAGCTAACATCTGCACAGCCCTGTCTGAACATCTCTGCCAGCAAGGATGCAGCTGGTGCCTGAGAGCAGAGTTTTGTGCAGCAGGGATGGGATTTACAGACCTTCTGGCAAAGTGCGTCCGTCAGGGAAGGTGACGGGTTTGCTGAGCTGCCGGGACACGCCAGGCACTGGGGGGTAAAGGCGCAGGCTCTCCTTGATGCACATGGTGCTGTAAGGCATCTTGCCCAGGTCCTCCCTGTGGGGAAAGGCAGGCTGAGCCCCACGGTCCCCCCACTGCCCATGCTGGGAGGTGCCTTCACCCACAGCCATCCACCCCCTGAGCAGACCCCCCTGCAACAGAACAGAGCGACCCACAGTTCCCAACCACAGGTTGATGGAGGCTGGGGATGCCAGGACACCTCTGAAAAACATGAACAACGACTGAACAAGCTCAAGTGCAAAGTGACAGTGAAAGGTGAAAAGCACATCTATGATGTCCTGTGGTGAGAAAACAGGAGAGAGCAAAGAGCAGTGCTGATGGCCCAGGACTTGGCATGGCATCCAGAATGTCCCTTCCAGGGTGGCAGACTTAGCTGAAGGATCTGCTCCATGGTTTGAAGCCCCTGTGCATGCAGCAACCTTTAACACCCCAGCTTTTGAGCCTTGAAGACATCGCTTGCTTAGAAATGGCAGCAATAGGAAAAGAGCTACCAGCAGAAGAAATGGTGCAACCTTACCACTGGATTGTCTCCCGGTCCCCCAGGATGCCCTGGATCTCCTCCCTGCACCGTTGCTGGTGCTCAGGGTGTATTGCCAGGCAGTAGAAGAGCCAGGAGATGCCACTGGCTGTCGTGTCATGGCCCTCAAACATGAATGTGTCCACCTCAGCACGCAGGTCCTCATCAGACAGTGCAGCTCCATTCTCATCCTGACAGTCCAGAGACACTCTCAGTGGCCCATTTGTATAAAGTTTACATATATATATTACAGTAAGACCCACACACACATACATAAAAATATATAAATATCCCAGTAGGCGCTATTATATTCTCTCAGCTATTGCAAAAGGGGCATGATGATGCCATGGGATACATAAAATCAATGTCTGTTTACACTGAATTCAGGGCCCCTTTTCCCTTCACTTTTAAATCTCTTTATCCCCCCATATTAAACCACCAGGACTATGAAACCCCTCTGCATGTTGTATACCCAGAAAGACACTGCCGACAATTCAGCAATGGAAAATTGGATCACCTTGGTCACTCTTCAACTGGGCAGGACTGCGCTAATTTTTTTTTTTTATGCCTTGTGCAGTCCTGAGGGTCTCTGGTGGTTTGTGGCACTCCTGCAAAGACTGACTCCTTTTGTACCCTGTGCCCTGCCACACACGTACTCCTCACTCACTTTGGCACACAGCAGAATGTCCAAGAAGTCCAAATGTCTCTTCTTCTGGATCTTTTCAAATTCCTGTTCATCTTTAAGGGATTCCTTTCGCTCGTGGATCACCTTGTCTGGGGGAGAAAGGGTTAAAGGTCAGGGGATGCCAAGCTGCAAATCTGTCCTTCCTTTGAATGCAAAGCTCACCCAAGGAGGTGAGCACTGCTTAGTCCATGATGCACTTGACCCGTTCTTCTGCATCCCAGGCACTTTGGCCTTTTCAGCAGCATGACAACCAATGCCATGGACATTGCCACCCTTTTCTGCAAACTTCTTTGCTCACCATGGACTTCTCAGCCTACTTTACACACCCCTCATGCATTAAAATCACCCCTGGCCTGGAAAATAAAATATTCCTTGCATTGGTCTTGCCTGCAGTGCCCATTCCTTGTCTCACGAGTCTCTGGCCATTTCACAGGACCATTTCCAAAGGGCAATTCCTCCATCAGTCCAGTTTAATAACGCAGGAGCTGTGAGACCCCTTTGCTTCATGCCTAGATCAGATCACTACTGCAAGCTGCTGTCCTGCTTGGATCTCAGCTCTGAGCCTATGGGCAGGATCACTGCACAGGCAAAGAGATAACCTGATTGCCTTTGTCAAAAGTTTTGGGAGAGGATGACAGCAGGGAATACCTGTGTGGTCATGAGCGATCCTGCAGGCCTTCCTGAACTGAAATCCATGGGGGCTGAGCCAGTAAATGATGTCATTGTGGTAGGGGAAGATGCGGAGGCGCTGGTCCACCTTGTGGCAGAGGTCATAGACAGCCTGGATGTAGGTGTTTTCCCTGGGGAGAGGGGAATAGGAAGCTTGTAAATTCGGGAGAACAGTGACAAGCAATTTGCCCATTTCCTTTTTGAGCTGCAAACTTCCTGCCAGGGTTTGGGGCAGCCAGCACTGACCTGTTGGTCTGGCAGTTGCTGTGACAACTGAAGGCACATTTCATGATGCTATCGAGAGTCATCAAGCTGATGTGCTCAAAGAGCTCCACTGGCCTCCCATCTGCTGCCAGCTTTTCCCACTTATCCTAGGGCACAAAGGAGACAGAAATGAGAAGGCAAGGGTCAGTTCTGCATGATCTGCCATCTCCCCTGTTTACCTGAGTGCTCAGACAGAGACACATCCAAGAGAAACAGAAAAAAAAAGAAGGGAAATCTCTTAGTTGCCAGCAAAATCCAGAGAAGAGAAGGCAAGAGTGGGATGGTTAAAATGAGATTTGCCTCGGGCAGCTGCTATTCTTGGATCCTGGTGGTGGTGAGCCCTGCTACACCCTATCCTGAGGCAAGGGCACCCTGGAGAAGCCCAGGACAGGTGCATTTCTGGGTGATGGGGAGTTACCTAAGTCTTTTTTGGGATGCAGTGTTTTTCTATATAGGAGAAGCATATGTTGTCATTGGGCTTCACTGGGTCTGTTCTTGAGCACAAATGAGCTTGGTGCTCAGGATGCAAACTTTGGAGCAAGGTTTTCTCTCTGCCACACGATCTCTGTGCCAGTGTGGTTTGCCAGCACATCATACAGCAGCTCTTGCTCAACTCTTCACATAGGGGATCCCTAGAGAAACTATAAATCCTGTCCCTCTTCCCCAGCAGACACGAAGTGATGATGAATCCTCTGTCCCCTCGTGGTGGTAAGGAACGCGTGGACTTCAAAGCTGAGAAAGGGAGGGGAGGGAGGAGCACGGTCACAGCTGAGCTCCCACAGCACCAAACCAGGCTCACAGGGACAGATGCACGTCTGTAGCATGTGCAACGATTGCCACCTGCTGGCACGGGCTCACACAGTTGGCCTTTGACTTGTGCACAAGGAATTTCAAATTCCCAGGCATTGTAAGCCTTGCAAAAGCTCTCCGGGCTCTCCAGCCCCCGGCTGCTCCCTGGGCCAGTAGAAGGAATCCAGCCAGATCCATTTGAAGATGCCAGGGAGGCTGGAGTGAGGGAGGTGAGGGAAAAGGAATAGATCCAGCACCAAGGCTCCTCCAGTTCATGTGCACAAAGCCTGTAATTCCTACTGGTTTTCATCCTGCGCCGCTCCAGTGGACTGAAGAACAATGAATTTTCACTGTTTATGAGGCATGGCAGGGATTGCAGTCCAGTCATGGGTATGTTGACAGTAAATAATACTCTTTTACCTTAGCATAGCTCTGCTCCAACTTTTATTTTTGGGGGATTTATTATGAACATTCATTTACCTCAATTCTTTATTTAGACAAACACCTTATAAGAAGTTGCTGTTGGAACTGAGATCATACACGGTTTGGGGATGGCAATAGCATTAATCCTGAAATCTCAGCCACAGATGCCAAGGCAGTACCAGAGACATTGTCACTGCAGGAAGGCTCAACCTGCTCATCCCTTCCAAGGGAAGCTCATCCTTTCCAGCTCAAGGGCAGGGATTTGGGGTGACTCAGAAAGATTGACCAACAGCGTGTCCTTACCTACCAGATAAAGAAAACCCTGCTCCAGCATTTACCTCCTAACCAGACAGGATGGAGAAAGGAAAACAGGGCAGAGAGAGGAGCATCATGAGTCCTACCAGCATCACGTTTGTAGACTCTGCCATCAGGCCCACGTACGGCTTCAAGACGTCGTAATGAAACCCTGGAGTCAGGAGTTTCCGGTGCTGGTGCCATTTGGGCCCATGTAGGATGAGCAGCCCATTCCCTGGGGAAACACAGGCAAGGCATGTTTTGCTGGGCACAAGCTGGACACTTCCAGCTGCCTGCAGACACAGCCTCAGCCTGCACGGAGCGTGATTAAATCTGCTGTCTGAGCTGCTGTGAGAGGCTATTTCCAAATGCTGCCATCAGCCCGAGCAAAGCCCTGCCCATAAAAATGGCACAATCATGCCTCTGAAAAGACACACCAACACTACTGGAACAGAGAAGTACAGCAGGTATATTTTTCACCAGTTATGCACTGAATCTAAGCTTCTCCCATCACCAGCCTTTGCTATCTATAGACATATAAGTGTTCGTACATTTGTTATGTCTGAACTTTCCTTCCTTGAAAATAAATAGAACTACTTAGCACCTTTTTCAATAAATGTAATAATTTCAGGAAGCTTTTAGCTATAACTCCATCAAGGAACAAGTACAATGCTGTTTATTTATGGTGTGGTTTTGACCAACTTCAGAATTATTCCTGGCAGGCAAAGCCCTGGAAATACATACCAATCCATGGGACAAGGTGTTTATAGCTGATGTTATCCTTGGGATCTGTAAAAAAAAAAAAAAAACAAACATAAAGAAAGAGAAAATAAAATGGCAAAGGTTTCAATAGCATGAACCCACTGGTTTGCAGCTGGAAGCTCCCTCTGGGCTCTCACTTTTGGTTGGGTATGAAGCAAAATCAGTGGCATCCCTGAAGAACTCCCAGTATTTCACAAAAAAAACAACTTTGTCTCTGCCAGCTGTAATATACACATATAAAAGCAGATGCCCACACTGGAAAAAACAGGAATATTGGTAGTCCAAAGTCTGTGCAGTGTGATAAATGATTAACCCTCTCAGACACCACTGTTCAGCACCTTTTACTCTCGATGCACTAAAGATACTTCTCTGCAGTAGGAGCCAGAGCTCTGGGCCTAGAAAAAGCTCCCAAGTGTCTTCTCCTTGTTGGGATCAGGCACTGAGTCGTTAACTTTTCAAGGAGCACTCGACGAAGTCTGATTTTCCAGCAAAGGATTTGGAGTCAGGTCAGTCCTGCAGCCCCATGCCTGAAGCACCCAGGGCACAGCATGAAGGAGGGATATCTCTCCATGCCTTGAGATGATTTCTGCAAGAAAACCTCTCCGTGCAACCCCGCCTTGCTGTAAATTTTGAGGCTGGCATGGGTAATCTGCAGGTTGGGGTTGCTGCTCCACAGCTGAAGCCATAATCTCTCACCTCCTCTGGCCAACAGAACCTTGGCATAGTCGGGATCAGAGATAACCAGGAATGCTGAGAAACTGCCAAACCACACAGGGTGAGCATGTGGGTACTTCTGTGTCCAGATCTCTGCCTTGTCCAGCACCTCTTCCTCCTTGAGAAACTGGTTGTGGAGAAGAAAAAAGAGAAAGAATACATAGATTTGAAAGGAAAAAAAAGATAATCTCCCAATACACTGTCTTAAAAGTTCAATTTCTTTCTGATCACAAAACCAGGTAAGGACAAATAAGGTGTTTTTTCCCTGTGTTTGCAGAGCATGGGAAGCAGAGATGTTTGCTACTTTTAAAGCTCATATGAAATAATTCTTCCTTATCACCTGACCTTAGGCATCGTGGTGGTGCTTATCAGCTCATATGCGTTATCTGCTCTTTTTCCATGGCCACCCTATAGAAGACTCAGGTTTGCCCCAGACAGCATCTGCATTTTGAGTGTGAGTACATTCTCACTTGCACATGGCTGTGGCTAATTGTGGCCAATTAGCACCCTGCAGCTGGGAGAAAATACAGCAGCACTTTTACAGCAGCCAACAGCATCCCTGCTGGGTCTGCCCCAGTGCAGCAATGCCTCCTGACTGGGAAACCACACCTTCCTCTAGACATTTAGGTGGAGAAGGCCAGTGTCCAGGAAAAATTCAACAGAATTAGTCCAAAGTCACCAAAGCATTGTACAAAGAAGGGAATGCTGGTTAATAACATTACATTAAGAAATCATTGATTTCTGGGAATTGAATTTTATAGGCAATGAAGAGCTGGTGATCCTAGAAAGATTTATCTTCTGTCCTTGGAAGCTGCAATCTGAGGAGCAGCATGAGCACTAGCTTTCATATCAGCAGCAGTGGCAGGTTCACTCCAAAGTGATCACTGTTTTATTGCTTTTATAGCCTTTGTTGTTATGTACAGGCAATAGACAAAGAGCAAGTGGAAAGATCCACAGCCACAGGCAGAGGAAAAAAAATCACAGTGACAAAACCATGCAAGATTCTTTTTTGTTTTGAACAGAAATTACTCTGGGCCAATACGCAGGGGGAAGGATTTTAGTTAGCTAGGCCTGACATAGCTGGGGCTGCTTTGACTTGAAGCTTGAAGATTAATTAAATCAGTGTACTGGTGCAGAAATCAGCCTCTAAGTCACCCTATTGACTGTATAAAGTGAATATTTGCTCAGTTGCTTTAGTGCTGAGTTAGCTCAGCTTTTAGTCTGGCTGGTGCTTCTCAACCCAGGACGTGGCTCATACTCAAATAATCACCCACACCAAATAATCAGCCACGTGTGGCTTGTCCTGGAGAGGATACTCAGGAGTCACGGGGTGTCTGCCAGGGGCTGCACAGGCTGTGTGGGGGCACGTCCAGCTTCAGCTCCCAGGCTGAGCCCCTCCTTCCTCACAAGCTGGGGGGGTCCCTGCAGCACATCCCATGTGTCTCCCATTCAGCAGAGTTATGAACTACATCCAATTTGTTACTTATTACAGAAAGCTCAACTTTGCTTACTCAAGTTCAAGATTTTGAACTTAGTAAATAGAACCATCAATTTCTCTGATTCCAGGGATCAAGTTTTGGGGAAAAAGGAGGCAGCCCTCCTCAGCACCCACCTCTTCAGCAAATGCCAGCAGGAGCAGGGCTTGGCACGGTGCCTTTAGCTAAGTGACACTTGAACATGTGAAAGTCCCTTTGATACAGCTGCCTGTGCTTCTCCTGTCGTGAATCACAAAAGGCATAATGGAAGTAACTGGGAGATGTTAAGCAAGTCTCACCGGCAGAAGTCCTAATCCTAGAGGCCTTTGCATCTAACCTTGTTTTGGAGCAGCACCCTTGGCTTGTGCTGTCAAGAACCATCCCTGTGCTGACAGAGGGCTGAATGGGTTTGTTTGAGAGGAGAGGTTACCCTGAAGACGAGTCACCTGGTGCACCGAGCACTCCTGCAGCAGAGGGTGTAAAGTTCAGTGAGCTGCAGAGGAATAGAAAGCTCCCACTCCTTAATCGGGGCTCCAGCTACCTGCCTCTGCATGAAAGACCATTACTTCTAATTCTTTCTCCCCTAGGGGCTTGAAAAGAAAAGTATAAACCCCACTTGGGCCTCAGAAAGAAGGGTAATTGCCTGATCTCATGCTGAAATGCAAGTCTTGAAATGGATCCAACACTAAAATCACCTGGAGAGGCTTAAGGGCACTTTTAAAGACTAAACATTGATAGCAAATGAAAGAGAAAACACAGGAGCTGAAATCCGAGCATGAGGCTGTGCTGTGGGCAGCCAGAGCCGGGCTGGCTCCTCCCCACACAGGGCAGAAGTGGGCAAGGGGCTGCCGAGGGACTGACACCCTCCCCGGCCAGCGGGGCACTGACCCCGCTCGCCTCTGCTGCCCACCAAGCCCGGCCACGGGGAGTCAATTCGGTCAGCTCAGGGCGGGCACTCTGCGTTTTAACTAAGTCGTGCTGCTACAGTGAGACTGAACAGCTCTGCACAACCTCTTCCTGATATTTTAATGTCATTTCTACAGAGCGATTTGAATGAGCAGAGACTAATACCCAGAGAATGCTTTAAAACAAAGTGATGTATTCCCAGGAGATCCACCCAGAGCATGACAAATACATTTGAGATTCTAAACTGGGCTGGATCAAAACTGGGAAACAATCAGTTATACCAATAGAACAGGAAATGCCAGTGCTCTCCCTAAACACAGCTTACAGGTCCTCCTCGAGGTGTATGCAAACTTTGTATTCAGTGTGTGCCCAGAGCATTGCTGCTTACTTTGCTGGCTCGATGAACTCTTAGGCTTTGGAAAATTCAGCAGCATTAATCAGCAAATTATCAAATCTTCCAAAAAGGAATTCTCAAACAAACATTGTCTAAGATAAAAGTTGAGCCACAGCAAGCTAGCCATGATGACAGCAAGTGATTGGCACAAATGGTTAAATTCTCTTCCAGGACAAATAGTCACAACTAACAAACAGGAGAACATATTTTATTTCATTGCAGTTTTAGAGTCTAATTGGCAGTGTAACAAAGCCCTGAACTGGCCCATCTTCATGCTTACATTGCCAAAAGACTACTTGTCCCGTCCAGCACAGCAAAACTGGCGCTGCCACAGCACAGAAAAAAGCCCTGGGAGGTCTCCTCCTGATTTCCCAGACACTTTTCAGGGTGCCATTTATTTAATATGCCACAGATTTGGCGACGGCGGGACATCAGAAGAGGGCAAGGTGATTTTAAGCAGCCTTTAGCACATATGGAAAAGCCGTTTCCATCAGGAAAGCTCAGTTACACCTCGTGAGGCTGCTGATGAGTTGTGAAAATCTGTTTGCCAAGGCAGCCATGGTGATCTGTGCGGGCAAGTGCATAGCTCGGGGAATAGTCATCCCTGCCAGGAGTGACAAGAACAAGGCTCGCCTGTGTACGTGGGTTTAGTTACTCATGACCTTAATGCAACTGCAAGAAGATGCACAGCCCCCGCACCTGATTAAATGCTTGTCATGGGTTTTGTGGCTGACACGTGGCTCAGAATGATCAATTGCCTGGTTCACCTGGCCATGAGGCCGATGCAAGCTGGCAGGGGAGAGAAAGTGCCTCTGGATGCCGGGAGCGGCGAGCATCTGCTCAGCACCTCAGCAGCTCAGCGCCGCAGGGCGAGCTGCTGCAGCGGCCCTGCCCTGGCTGTCAGAGGAGCAGAGAGGTGACAGTGGAGCCTGCTCGGGACAGAGCAGCGCGGCTCTGCTGCCTCCAGCACCGATGCCGGCTCACACGCCGGGATGACCATGTCCATGTCACACACATCACCGCTCCCTTTACTTGCGCGCCGGCCACCACCCTTTTCCACCGTGCAGTCTGCAGCAGCCTGCGGGAGCTCTGCGTGAGCCACGCTCTCTCTAAGCACCACAGACAGTGGAAAGCACATTGGTCTGGCTGAGAAAAGGGATGCCCACCTCTCACCTACCCCGCGGATTGGGAACAGCAATCCTCCCGGACCACGGGGACAAGTCCCACCAGCATCATTCCCACACGCCCCTCGGAAAAGCTACTCCCCGCACTCCCCCCGCTCCCGGCAGCGCAGACCCGGCTCTCCCCCACCTCGTGGACGTGGCCGAAGAGCCAGTGGGTCGGGTACCCGGGGAAGTCGGCCAGCGCCCGGAGCAGCTCCCGCCGCCGGTGGAACAGCTGGATGGCTTTCAGCAGCACGCAGGTCAGGCAGAACACGGCGGCCAGGTGCAGCACCCTGGAGACATCCACGCCCAGCCACAGGAGCTTCATCGTCCCGCTGAGAGCCGCCGGCCGCTGCCTCCGGTGCCCCGCAGCGCCCCGCAGCGCCCGACCTTAAACGGCCGCGGCAGCCAATGCGGGGTGGAGAGGCAGGTCCAGAGTCCGAGCGGCTGCCAAATCACGGCAGCGCTTGTTGGGAGGGTCGGGAAAGGAAGGGAAGGGGAGCATCCCGCGGGAACGCCTCGCTCGCCGCCGCACCGGCTGAGAGCTGCTGCCCGCCCCGAGTCCCCGCCGCCGGCACCGGCTGGCTCCGCGCCGGGACCGCAGGCGGAGGAGAGAGGGAAAGACCGTACCCTGGGATTCCTCCTCCCGAGGTCTTCATCACACATTCCTGCCTCACGAGGTTTCGCCCTCATCTCCACCCATTCCCATTTCCATCCCGCATCCCGGCTAACGGCTCCTGCCCTCCCTCCTCTGTTTCCCTCCCCACTG
>WEKY01063540.1:152244-168640 GCA_013390045.1 Picathartes gymnocephalus
GGAGCGCCTGTAGCCGCCGCCGAGCCGCAGGCTGGCGAGCCGGGGCGCGCTGGCGGCGGCGGCGGCCGAGGAGAAGGAGGAGGAGGCGGGCGGGAGTCAGCCGCCGGCCGCGCCGCCGCCCCACAAGAGGATGAAGAAGCGGAAGGAGCTGAACGCCCTCATCGGCCTCGCCGCCGACGGCCGCAGGAAGAAACCCGCCAAGAAGGGTTCGGGCCACCGGCTGCTGCGCACCGAGCCGCCCGCCTCCGACTCCGAGTCCAGCTCCGACGAGGACGAGTTCTCAGGGGCGCGGGGCCGCTGCGGAAAGTGAGTCCCGGGCGCTGCGCGGGGCCCTGCTGGGAGGGGTCCTGCCCCGGCTCCGCGTGGGGCTGCGCTGCCTTCAGCGGGTCGGGTTCGCAGCTCGGGGTGATGGGGGGTGTGTGAGGCTGGGGACTGCCAGGGGACACCCGGAGCGGCACTGAGCGCGTCCGACCCCGCAGGTCGCCTGTCTGGGGATAGAAGTATTATCGAATGGCTTGGGTTGGAAGGGACCTTAAAGATCGTCTAGCTCCAATCCCCAGCCATGGCCTGGGACAGCTCCCACTGGACCATCCCCTGGCATTTTTTTTCTGTTTTGTGCTCACCGCAGCACAAGTCCTTGTGCACTAAACTCGAGGGCAGCTCCTGGAGATGCTGAGCAGTTACCCGCTTATGTGTGCTCAGCGTGGCACCGTCCTGGGAGCTGGCACAGTGCTGGTTTTCTCGGGGATGTGCTGTGCTTTTCCCAGTAAATCTTCTCAGTTAAGTAACAGCATTAATTATGGGCCTCTGTGCATACCTGAAAGGAGGCATATGTCAGGGAAACCTGGGCTTTCACAATTTAGAACGCTCTAGAAGTACTTGTGTAACATTGTCTTGAAGCGTGTTTTTCAAGCTATCAAGCAGATGTGCCTGACATGAGTTCATATCAGCAGAGCAGGATATTTTAGTAAAGGAAACCTGACAGCTGCTTTTAAGTATACTAGATGTGCCTACTGAGGATAAACTGAGTAGAGAGTAACAGCCCTGACCAGACTTTATGGCCTTATTTATTCCTGAAGAGGCTCTTTGTTAGCCCTTGTCAGCCAAAATGTGTGCTGTTACAGTGCTGTCCCTTACTTTGCTAGAACAGCATTTAAAATAAAACTTTTCTAGGCACTGCTGTATATTCACAAGCTGTTACTTTGTTTTCTGCAGGGGAGACTACCTGCGATGCTGCAGGTTCTGTTACCCGCTCTGTGCGTTTGTCATTCTTGCTGCTTGTGTGGTCGCGTGTGTTGGCTTAGTCTGGATGCAGGTGGCTCTCAAGGAGGATTTGGATGCAATAAAGGAGAAGTTTCGAACTAGTAAGTATGAATGCAACTACTGTTTCACATTTTCTTTGGGCAGTATGAAGAGCTTTAGTTGCTTGCCTGCTCAGTTAAAGTCTGAAAGTACTGAGTGGACACATCACCTCTGAGTTGAGGAGTGCTGTGATCCAAGAACACAGAGACTTGGTGAATCTAAGGTGGATGTTATATATTCTTGTCTGCTCTGTATCTTCTGAGGAGCAGGGACACTGGACTGTGTGGGGTTGTAGTTGCTTGTATATTGTCCTAGGCTGACCCCTAAACTAAAACATATATACATTTCTAAAATTCCTGACTTTGGTCTTTAGAGTGCCGTCTTCCAAAGAAAGACCTTATTTGAAAAGTTCTGAACAGCCCTGTCAGAGCAGTCTAGGGAATTCTGAAAAGAATGAAAAAGAGTTAAGGAAAATTACGTTCTTGTCTTGAACTCTTTTAAAAACCTCTGATACTTGCTGTGGAGTTACTGCAATTGGAATGTTGCTTCAGTGCTATATTTTGTCTCTGTATCCTCTGAATATTTATCTTGCTTGTGTTGACCTGTTCTTGTTGAACTTTTATGTTGGGTTATGTGTGGTGTAGAGTTAATATGTTTAATACTTTGAATTGTGGAGTTAAGATGAAGTGTTTTGCTTGTAGAGCTTAGGTTTTCTCCATCCCTGTCAAGCTTCTCGTGCCAAGATTTCCGTATAATCACGTTTGTAGAGCTGAGGTATAACAAATGTTGATATGTGCATGTAAGGTATGCTCTTGGTTCTCTGTACCTCACCTCTAGGCACAAGATGTGTTTTGGTGCCTGATGTTAGTAGTGTTTAAAATCCTGTGTACTTTGAAAATGGTAAGCAAAGGTGTTGTTTTGCTTGTGGTGAGAGAGGCATTGAGGAAGTGCGTGTAGAAATTGGCCGCTCTTGGTGTTCAGGCGTGTGAGGTGGGGAGTTGTCTGCCAGGGTGGAACAGGCTGGCTGGGTGTGAGAGAATTGCTGATGGATGTGCTTTTGTATTAACTGATACCAGCTCTAGATGTTAGCTGTAGTTGCTTTCCTCCAGTTCTGGAGGATCCCTTGAGTTCCAGGTGCTGCTTTGTGGCTGTGAGTGTTCCCAGCAGCTGTGCAGTGGCTGTTTCTGTGTTCTGGGTCAGCAACTGCTGCTCTTCGTGGACGGCTCCCCTTCAAGGATGTGCTGCTGGTAAAAGTTTTGCACAAGGACAGCATTTGTTGGCTTTAGTGTAGTTATGTTTCATCATTCCTGTTCAACACAGACCTCTTTGTTAAAGCAGCTGTTCTCCCTGAGCGTATTCTCCCTGTCTGGCAATTACAGATGGGCTTGTTTTCTTCTTAATAGCTCTGATAGAAAAGCTGTGCATTTAATGCTTTGCCTGGTGATAAACGTGTCAGATTTCCTTGCCACCATAATACTGTGCCTGGGAGTTGGATGGGAGCCTCATGATGAGGCACAGCATTTAAATACAACAGCAAAAAAAGCAAGCAGCAAGAACAACCTGGTTCCCAAAGGTAACATTTTGCCTTGGTGAAATGTGTGAGTGAACAGAGAAACAAAGGCGAGTGACCCATCTGTCGTACAGCAAGTTTGGAAAAGGAACCTTTCTCTGAATCTTCATCCCGACTTTTTTCCCTATAAGAGTAAATGTTTGTGGCAGTATTTGTTATGTTCTGCCATCCTTTGCACAAAGTGAGTACGGGATGAGTGCTTTTTATAAACAAGACATCTTTGCATCAAGTCTGTTTGGAATAGGAGGAAGTCATGTAGTGTCTTCCCTTCAGCTGTTAGTAATGATGCCAAGAACACATGGCATTTTTAACCTTCTTAGTGCTGCAAAAAAATCTTCAAGTGGAGACTAACTGTAGACAGTGAGAGTGGCAGAACAAAAAATAATTTGTCTACAAGAGCCTTTGAAAACATGAGATTCAGTGTAAGCTGCGTGTGTCAAATGCACAATTAGCTCAGTCTAGAATACACCTTCCAAGGTCTTACCCAAAAGTGTTGTTTGGACCTTGGGTGATCCCGTGCAGATTACTTTGCACCTAGAATATACTTTTAGAACTTACTTGAAGAGAAGTGAGGTGGATTTTTGAAGATGCACAGCTTTCCAATTTTGTGTTTGGGCATCTGCTCCACAGGCTTCTCATTTTGACTGTATGGGTCACACAGGGAAGCTTGTTCTGGGATCTGCCACGTACCCATCACACAGGTCCCACTGCTCTTGGCAGTCCAGTCTGAACAGTGGCTGTTTGCTGTGGAGCTTTCCCAGTGCTCCCTTACAGGGTGGAAGTGCAGATTTTGGAGAACTCTGTCATCTTCATCTCAAAACCTTTGCTTATTTGTTTCTCAGACCTAAGGATTTAGGATTGCCTCACAGCACAGCTAAACAGCTTAGTCACTGCAGATCTGGAAGAGCTGCATTTCTGAGGCTTACTGGAATTGCTTTGAGCTGCATGTTTCCCCCTTCCTGTAGTATTAATTGCAGTAATAACTGACTTTATTTCCAAGGACCTTGTTTACTGATCTGTTTACCAACAGGCATTAGTGTATAAGCATACACATTAACTTTGCAGTTGTCTTTCTGTCACACAGAGCAACTAATTACATTAATCTCCTTGGAATTTACTTCATCTTCAGCAGCCCCTCTGCAGGCTTGAAAAGGGCACTGAGGTTGGTTTCACCTGCCTCCTTTGCCCTGGGACTGTTGACAGTTTTTATTCACAGGGCCATTACTATTTCATGTTCCCCTGTGGAGGTAATGCAAAATAACTGCACTAAATAAAGACCTACTGAGGTTTGCCAGAATGACAGGACTATTCAAAGTGTTAAATTTAGTACAGTCTCTCTGGGTTCTCTCTGCAGGTATTGGTACTCTTAAAACAAAATAGAGCTGTCATTCTGAGCAAACATGGAATTCAGAATTGGCAATAAACCTGTAGGTAGAAACTGTTATTGCCTTCTTTCGCTGTTGTCGATGTTGCTGTTTGTAATTTGTTTTATGCCTTTCAGTGTTGTTTACCTGTTTTTTTGCTTTGGTTTTTAAACATACTTAATTATTTTTTCATTCTTTTAGTGGAATCTAATCAAAAGACATCATTCCAAGAAATTCCTAAACTGAATGAAGATTTGGTGCAGAACCAAAAGCAGCTAGAACAAATTGAGACTGGAGAACTGGGGCTGAGTAAAATTTGGATAAATATCACAGAGATCAATAGACAGGTGAGAGAGGATCAGTCCTTGGTTTTGAAAAATAATGCAATATCAATTTTTTTTAATGGAAATTAATTTTATCTAAGGACTTCTGTGACCATATATGTAGCTTTTATTTTTAAAGTTCAAATAGCATATAAACCTCATTATAAACAAGCAAAAAACAGCTTGAGCATCCAGCTGGGCTGGAGACTGATCACAGGAGGAGAAGTTGCATAACTGGTGGAGGGAGTTCAGGCAGAATTTAAAAGAACCCGAGAACCGTGCAGTTCTTAATTTTCCTGCCAAATAGTTATGATGTTTATGATGACAGATTTGACATTTCAAATTTCTGAGAGCGTTTTGTAAGTGTGGAAAAGAGTTACCTGACTCAGAGCAAGCTCCTGTTGCTACAGACTAAGGCCTGGTGTCCTGTGAGTATAAAACCTGCTAACACACAGCCTCTGAGCTGGTGGAAATCTTGGCACCGTTGATGGGGCTAGAACTAAGGCACTTACCAGAGCTCTTTGCTCAGCTGCTGTATTAACTCACACTTCAAATGAAGCATCCAGCAAGGCTCTTAGTGAAATTTTTGCCTTGGAGGATAAAAGTTCAGAGCTGCTAACTGTGAATGATATCAAGAGGTGTGTGTGGGGAACTCTTCTTGACCCAGGTGTTCTGGTTTAATTTGTAAGAGTACTGAGGTGCCTGCTTAGATTGGTTTTTCTTCAGTCCCATGTGGTGGTGAAGTGCTTACTGGGGCACATCTGAAAATTTGATTTGCTTTCTTGGGCATCTTACTGTTTTAACCACAGTTATTCTGGCACTTCATGAGACTTTTAAAATGTTCTTATCTGCCCATGGCTGTTAAAGATCCTTGCATGTGGTTCTTGCAGGCCCTCAGGTTACTTCGGGCTCTGGTTGCAGTCTGAGCCAGATCTTCTGGGGATCAGAATTTTCTTGCTGTTTTTTTAATCCAATAATTGTTGGGATGTGCTGCTGGGAATAATCCCAGCCAGTGTTCACAGCTGTGGAACTAGAGAGTCTACATGCCAGCTGATCAGCATTGACCTAATGTAAAATGAGGATCTTTTCCTCAGCTTGCAAAACAATTTTGGTTTTTAACCAGAAGAAAGTGAATTTTAGTCACTGTTCCAGTTGTGTAGCAGAGGGTTTGGATGATGGGTGCAACTTCTTTGCCCATCACTCAACTGGAGAGGTTGCATGGCTTTGCTGAGTTGTGCCAGGCAGGTTTTGTTGCTAAATACAAAAGTGGGTGATGGTTTCCTCTAAGTGAGGACTTCTTGCACAATTTTTTAAGTCTTTCTTGGGCAACAGCCTCTCTCTGAGGGGATGAATGTACAACTGACAGAGGTACCTTACCAAAAAGAGGGGTCTTCTGTGGCTTTCATTCAGTTTAAAAAAAATAGTTAAATAAAAACTTGCTCTTTTGCAAGAGGCAGAGTATTTTTAATATAGGCCAGGTAGGACTTCTAACCTAGAGACAGGGGTGTTTTTTGTGTGTACATGTATAATTTTGTATTGCCTTATGTTTTAATGTTATACATTAAGCCATCAGTATTGGGGAAGGTCAGAATCAGGATTATGTTGACTAATTCTAAGTACTCCTTTTTGGTTTTAGGTATCACTGTTGACCTCAACAGTAAATCATCTCAAAAACAACATAAAATCTGCTGCTGACCTGATTTCTCTTCCCCTCACAGTAGAGAAACTTCAGAAGGTAAGTACTGTAAACGTGGTTATCACTAAATATGTTTTATGTGTTAAGCTGCAGCTGGGCTCTTGGGGACAGCAGTGATAGCAGGAGCTACCTGAGTTGCAAGGAATATTTGCTTCTCTTGTCTTTAATATTTGACTTCATAAATTGTATGGTCCTATGATAATGTGTGACAGGTGAAAAATTTAAAGGCCTTGTTTATCCCTTTTGGAGACGAATTTATTTGTATTATGCTGTCCCATGTGTACCTTGGAGCTGGTCTTTCTGGTTACTTTCCTTCAAGTTGCTAATCTTAATATCATGTGAGACACTTGGAAAAAGTCTGTCTGCAATTTTGTAACTGCATGCAAATAGTTAGGTTTTTTCAATTGGAAAAGGAACAGTATTGCTTTCTGTTAATACAGTGTCTTACTGTGTGCCTTACTGAGTATTCTTTACCAAAGAACTGTCCTGTTTATTTTGGTAATAAGAATGGTTTATTGAAACTTGTCTGGCTCTTCCATGGCAGTTCTGTTTATTTAGCAATAAACATTTATATTGGGCTAACACCTAATGTTAGTCCAGTCTTTGTGGCATTATGGGTTTCCACATCTCATTTCCTATCCCTATAAAATTAATGTATAATCAACAAGCTAGTGATATCCAAAGCAATGAGTGTGGTTTGGCTGATGGGGCTGCCCAGATTTCTTTTTCTGGGAGTACAAAGCTGTTTCCTAAGCTCCTTATTTGCTGCCACAAGCAGGCTGGATTTTCCCTGTGTCCTGTCAGGAGCAGTGTGGCCAGCAGGACCAGGGCAGTGACTGTCCCCCTGTACGGGGCACTGGTGAGGCCACACCTCGAATCCTGTGTCCAGTTCTGGGCCCCTCAGTTCAGGAAGGACATTGAGGTGTCCAGAGAAGGGCAGTAAAGCTGGGGAAGGGTCTGGAGCACAAGTGTGATGAGGAAGAGCTGGGGGTGTTAGCCTGGAGAAAAGGAGGCTTGGGGGCGACCTTATTGCTCTCTACTACTCCCTGAAAGGAGGTTGGAGCCAGGTTGGGGGGGGTCAGGCTGTCCTCTCAAGTGATAAATAATAGGACAACAGGAAATAACCTAAAGGTGTGCCAGTGGAAGTTTAGATTAGATAATAGGAAAAATTTCTCCACTGAGTGTTTTGTCAGAACAGTGGAACAGGCTGCACAGGGAGGTGCTGAAGTTGCCATCTCTGAAGTATTTAAAGGACATGGATGGGAGCTTGGGGACATGGATTAATAATGATGGACTTGGCAGTGCTGAGTTAACAGCTGGACTCAGTCTTAGAGGTCCTTGCCAGCCTAAGTGATCCTATGACAAGGCTGCATTTCTTATGTGGGATTTGGTTTTCTTGAGCCTTTTTCCTTGTAGGTACCATTCTTGGAAATGAGAACCTGCCTGCTGGTATAAAGTCCTCAGGGATTACTGAGGGAATTCCACTTGGGCAGCAGCTTTTGTTCCTGCTGGTGAAGGGTGCTAGAGGTGTCCTGAGGTGCTCCAGGGCAGACATTGCTTTGGTGGAGTTTTGAGTGCAAAAAAAGTTCCAAATTCTTCAAACTTGTGCGCATATTTTTGTGACAGTCTGCCTGCAGTTTCACTAATAAAACATTGTGTTCAGCTGATTGGTACTTTGGGACAATGCAGTTTGAGGAAGGCTGAGATTGCTGTCATCTTGTTTATTGCAGACGGTAGCCAACATAGGTAGCACCCTTACCAGTGTGGCTCATGACGTTGAAAATATACAGACAGCTATTGAGGAATACAAGAAATCCATAGAAATACTCCAGAATGATGTGGTAAGAAAAGTGAACTGCTTTAACACTGCCTAATATGAAGAAAGTTAAAGAAATGCTTGGAGTTCTGCCTTTTGCCTTTGAAATACTTCTGAGGTTTCAGTAGGTTGATACATTAATTAGTTGATCTTCTAGTCCCTGTGTGACATCTCCTATATAGTACCAAGTACTTACTTCTCTGAAGCCAGAATTGGTCCTTTCTACACTTCTTATCCTGCATATTTTTGCTTCCTATTCCACAGATATGAGACTTGGGAAATGCTTCTGTGTGATGCAGGGTGCTGCTTATGGTAACTGTCTGCAATGTTTTAGGTTTGGGGATGT
Organism: Picathartes gymnocephalus; assembly: GCA_013390045.1. Classification (NCBI taxonomy): domain Eukaryota; kingdom Metazoa; phylum Chordata; class Aves; order Passeriformes; family Picathartidae; genus Picathartes; species Picathartes gymnocephalus. Next base: position 160,662 of record WEKY01063540.1, read on the forward strand.
CAGAAAATTGAGACAGTTTGTTGGTTGAATTAAGAATCCATATAAGGGTCAAATTACTGACTGTCTTTACCAGAAACTACTCACTGTATTTATCCTGACTTCTCACTTGGGGTTAACAAAGGGAGGCAATAATTACTGTTTTTCAGCTAAACTGCAACACAGGAATTCTTGTAGATAAAATCTAAATTAGACACATAATAAAGCTTGATTGACTCAGTGGGGGCTCTGAAAACATTGCAGATATGGCAGTATGTATGGTAGCAGTGAAATGTGTATCATATACTTCATTAAATGAAGAAGAGTTAATTAGGAGGGTTTAATGAATAAATTTGGACCTTATGTGTTTGAAAGAGAAAACCACTAGCCTGGTTAAAATACTGCATGCACAGCAGACATCAGTTACTCTAATTGTAGCAAAACATCCTTAGCTACAGTCTGCCAGTTATTAAACACTTCTTTACAGGGATTTTGTAACACAATTTTCTACTTCCTTCCTTAGAAGGAATTAAAACAGCTGCCTTCACTTCCCTCCACTGTTGTACCGAGGACTGAGGGAAATCAGACAGAATACTGCAAAAAGGTATTTTTCTCCCTTGCATAAGGAATTTTGGTACAAATGTCATGGATATGTGACTTACACATGTGTTTTGCAGTACTGTAGTGTGCAAAAAGTATGTTTTTTATCAAGACAATGGTGATAGCTTTAAAGCAAATAATAAGATAATTTTGCTGTGCATGTGCAAACAGGAAAGTGCCCTGGAGTGGGGTTTCTTTGTGTTCTGACTGGGTGAGGAGTAAAAAGAGTAAAACCAAGATCTGACAAATTATAGGTGTGCTTTGCTAAAGTAAATGAAAATAAGTTAAAGGCTTTTAATGGAGTGGATTTTAGGGCAGGTACTTGCTAATCTGAGCAAACTTGGGAGTGGCATGTATTGAGTCACCCTCAATGTAATGAGGTGTTGAAAGCAGTAATTCACCAACAAAAAAAAGGTTATTGTGTAGGTGTTTAGCTGAATGGGTTGGAAGAGAATGACTGCACTTACATTTAATACAGTCAATATCTTCCTCAAAAATGAATCCTATGTATCAATATGCCCAGTACATACTTTCTTGGGAAAAAATCATTGTTGTGCTTACAAAGCTTGACCTGGAAAATGAGATGAATAGGCTTTCTGTGTTCACTGGCACAGCTGAAGTGATTGCATTAGCAACAAAGAGGTTGGCCCTGAGGAGAATCTCAGTTTCAAACTTTTCGAAAGTTGGAATAACTTTCTGGAAGCTTCCAACTGGATGTTATCAGTGGTCTCAGTGGAGAGCCAGCCTGAAGTCTGCCCAGTTAAACTGGGTCAGTCATGTTGTTAATAGCAGGAGTTGCTGCAGAGGTTGGGTAAACTGACACGTGCTCTGTTGATATTTCAGGAAAGCCAGGCACTGCATGCAGCTTTGGAACAGCTAAATAATACTGTAGTGGTGTACCAAAAGTTGAATGACATTAAGCTTCTAAATGTGGATTCAGCCATTGGCAACCTCAGCCGGAAAGTTTTGCTGTTGGAAAACTCTCCCCTTGTTGTGAAAAATCTGGACAAAAGAGAGAACTCGTCTATCATCGTGGTAAGTATTTGATGGCTCAGGGTGTCTGCTCAGGCTACTGCTTCCCTTACACTGCAGATACAGCTTTTCAGACCTAACGAAAGAAAATGTCAGAGTGAAACTTGAGATAGTTAGGAGTTCATGTATAAAAGGCTGGAATTTGTTCCTGAACAAATAACTAGCATTAACAGTGTCTCAGAAGCAGTATTTCATTTCTTTCCTGCAGTATCTACAGAAAAATGTCCAAAGCACTGTGACATTTAAGAGTTGGGTGGTTGCTTTATGAGGCAGGATTCACAAACTGAACTATGTTTTAGAAGTCACTCTGGCATAGATCTGTTAAGACCCACTGAGGAGCTAAGTGGGACTCTACATTCATTGAACACTGATTAAATTCTAAAAAAACTCAATAATAAAAAAAGACTCCTAGGTAAGTTCATAAATCATTCCAGTGTTTTCTGTTTGCCGTACTGGGCCAGTCTGTTCGAATGTGTTCTGTATGTTTAGCAATAAAGGAACGTGCTGACATTGCTGTGGTAAATGATGCAACCCATTTTTATGACTTCATGTTTATTCTACAGTGTATCTGCCCTGGTTCATCTCTGCTTCATGTCTGGCAAATTTGAAGAAAAGAAACTCCTTTGTAGAAAATAAAAAACACATGAATAAATTCTGCTCTGTTTTTTCTGTAGGGGAATGATGCAACTACCTCTCTAAAAGTGGAAAATGAAGATCAACTAGATAGTGAAACTCAGTCAAATAAAGAACTGAAGGTAAAGTAAGGCAATACAAATTACACTGAATTAGTAGAGCATGTAATTGTCTTTCTAAAGATGTTTTAAATGGACCTTAATTGAGCAAAGGTCTGCAAAGAGGCACTAGTGGAGTCAGGGACTTGCTGAAAGCCCCTCTCAGTAATGGTCTGTCACCAGCTGGGAGTGAGTTTAACTGAATGGCCAAATTGTGGGCTGGGGATAGGAGGGGATGCTGCTGAGTTTGGTTTCCATCTGCTGGAAAAAAAGGTGGGAGAGTGAACAGGCTGCACTGTCAGTTCTGTGCTTGTGTTGTTGTGAACTCAAGCTATCATCTGGAATGTACCAATGAAAAGAGTAAGGGAGCTGCAAATTAAAAAATGTGGGGGTTTTACTTAAACAGAGATACAGTGGCTCCTGCACAAAGGTATTCACTACTGCAGGCAAACCTTTGAAAGAGTGAAGCAGTTTAATTAATGTATAAATGTTCACTCCAAGTATGCTTGACTGTTTTATATTACAGTTTTTCAGTATCTTGCACTTTTCTGTAGGAAATACAGAGAGTAAACATCATATTCACTTGAAATGACTGTATGCAAAATAGTTGCCTGTTTTTCAGGTTCAGGTACTGATTCTGTTGTTTTCCTACAGACCACGTGAATTTATTCATTACATCTTCCCATAGATTTTTTTTTATTATTATTTATGTTTTTAAATGTTGTTTATAATTTTAAACTTAATCAGCCTGGAAACCTCTAAGTCAGTCAAAAGTGCTTATATATTTTAAATTACTACTTTTCTGATCTTCTACATCTACTGAAGGGATGCATTTTAAGATTTTTTTTTCTGTGCATGTGCAGGAAGCAGGAACTAGAGATTCTCAGGTATCAAAACTAAAAGAGACTCTTCAGCTGATCAGTGCTCTCACAGGCAAGCCAGAAAATGACAGACCCATTGAGGCATCAAAGAATGGTAAGAATGTCTTGTAACAGAAATCCATAAACCTGGAGGTTCCCTGTGTAATTCAATGAATAACTAATTAAGGTGGATAATTTAGACTCTTCCTTAAGATTTTGATGGAAGTTTTTTAGTTAAAAGTGGTGGGAAACTGATGTTTCTAAAACAGAAAACTCTGTATGGCTCCAAAAGTTTGAAAGTGACTTAAAATGTGTATGGCAGGATTCACATGGATCAATGGCTGGTATTTGAAGGCAGGCAGTGATTAGCTGTAGAACTTCATACCCAGCAACATCTGGTTTTGCTTTTTCAAAATGTAAGTGTAGTGGAGAGGAAAGGTCTCTGCCTCTGCTGGCTTCAGTTCTGCACTTCTGCTGAACATCAGATTTTTAAATACTTCATTACAATAGAACTGTGCTGCTTGTTCATTCCAAGCAGGAGCTTGGAAATTTAGACCTTGATGTTGGGGAATATTGGTACTGATAAGGTGAAGGCAACCCAGCTGGGCAGATGTAATTTGCTTAATGAGGCTTCTTCAGCACCCTCAGAGTGGGGAGCAGAAAACACTCCCAGGTCATTCTTTGGATGGGAGTTTAAAAATACACACGTAGTAAAAAATGGAAGACTAAAGCTGTGTGACTGTCCAAAAACTATTCTTTCAATTATTGGTGAGAAGGGACGACTGCTACATTCTGAAATATTGCAGCATTCTTATCCCATACAGCTACTGTGATTAAAAAAAAAAATCAATTTTATTGGATTTTTGTTTGGCTTTGCTAGCTGTAATTTTGTGGAATTAGTAAGGCTAATAGAAATTGTTTTGTAACAGTTGAAAGTAGTCAGAGTACTACAGCAAAGCCCACAGACCTCTCAAGGGTGGCTTCAAGGTCAGCTGGTGACAACACGGAGAGGAACGGGCAGCTGAGCCATCTGTCCTTACCAGGAATATCCAGCATTGAAGGTATGTGCTTTTTAGGCTGACCTTTTCTTCTGAGTATTTCATGTAAATCTTTAGGAGAGGATAAGCATAAACATTCTGGGAGATGTGAGGTCAATTTTAAAAACTTGAGGACTATGGGCTTTAAAAAAAATAAAAGGCAATTAAGAAAAAACCTGAAAGGAGAGAGTAGCATGTAAAAGAAAAGAAACTGAGATTTAAGCAGGAGTGGGCATTATGAATGAATTAAAATTGTTTTGAGTACCAAAGTATTACATCGAGTGCCCCAGAGACTGGGAGAGAAGTCAAGGGCAGAATTAACATGCTGAAGGAAAAAGTAGCTATGAGTGTGTCTGTTCTGGGGCTTTTTTCTTTTCTGTATTCTTTTTTCCAAGAGAACACTGCCTGGTCAGATGAATGGTTTCTGGATCTTGCTGTTCAGTCACTTCAGCTCCTGAAAGGGCAACTCTTTGCATCAGGAAGTGAATAGACAGTTTTCTCTTTATGTCATCTGTCCCGTTGGTATAGCAACAGTCATTCAGAGCTTACTTTTGTGGGGGATAACTGCATCTGTATGTAGTTGGTGGTTGTAAAATGGGCTGGTAGTTTTGGCCAGAAATAGGGATTACTTTCTTCAGATTTAGTGTAATTAAATCTGGAAATATTAATGCTTTTTTCTACTAAACTGTTACCATAAGCTTGTGACAACATAGGGGGCAAACTCCTCACGCAGGGTTGCTGTGTGTAATTACTGAGTAGTAAGAGACAGTGCTGTAAAACTGGGGAAGCAGCTTGTAGGATATTCCTGGGTACTTAAAGGAGCTCTTCCTCAATCCTTGTTCTCTTTGCAGATCTTCAGAAACTATTTGAAAAGGCACCTAAGGATGCTGGTGGAAAACTCTCATACGAAGATCTTCAAAAGCTGCTTGGCTCCACAGTCCAAGAATCACAGAGCTTTAAGGAGTTTGACACAAACGGAGATGAGAAATACACACTAAAAGAACTGAGATTAGCATTAGGCGTATAGGGTATACGTTTAGAAATGTGATATTGGTGGATGTTACTGTAGCTAAAGGAAGCTACAGGACATGAAAAACTATGGCTGCACTTTCCCAGTGTTTTACTGATCCTTGGAGCTAAATTACTGTACACATTGCCACCTCTTTTTTTCAGTTGCATTTATTGAAAAGAAATTTACAAATTTATATGTCAATAGGACATAATATTGGGACTTTGTTGAAACCCAGAAAATTCCCAAACTTGGAAACATTTTCCTCTCGTTATTTCCTTTTCAAGGGAGTTATTGGTTATAATTTAAAATGTGTACATACTAAAATAAAACTATGATTTTATATTTCACTGAAATTTGCCTTAAATTAGTGAGGTGCACTTTATGTAGAGCAGAAGGAAAATCTGTCTTGTGAAGATGAGCTGCTTCTGCTTGTAAATATTTGAGATAGAGTAATTATGCATATTTAAGGAGAAGTTGTGTCAGGGGCTGTGTTGGTAGTAAGCTCTTTATAATGAGACTGAGCCTGGAATGGGGGGTTAAGAGTTTCAGCTGAATTTCTGATTTTTACTAAGTATATCCATGAATAACTTTGGCCTCAGTCAGAGGAAAGCAGGAGGGGTAAGCCATGCCCATGTATAGCAGGATGTATTTTTAAAGGGAAGAGTTGAAAGTGTTTTTATATCATGAGCCTACAGGAGCAATTAACTTGCCAAGTGCTTGGGTTTTCACTTCAGCATTCTCTAGGCTTTGCTGTGTTGCATTCAGATTATATTTTGTGAGATGAGCCTGTCTATTTATTTTTTTTTAAATGAACAGATTGAATAGCTTTAATAGGTGCTTAAAAGGTAAAAGCCTCCAGTGCAGCCTGCTGAGCAGCACCCGAGCAGTTCATGCTTCAGCTGTGCTCTGATACACTCCAGGAGTGTGAGAGGGTGGGAAGGCCCAGAGAAGACTTGTGAGCTCTTTCCTGGCTATTGTGACTGTGATCCCTTCTTGGTACCTTTATTTTTTGTCTTCTTTCCAAGAGAAGGTTGTAAAAAGCTGTGTAGGCATGTGCAATTATATCATCATTCTGTATTGACACATGGTTTGTAAGTGAGGTTTCCTTACTACAGAGGAACTCAAAGATCTATTTATAGTAGTGGATCTAAACACAGAATGTATTTATTACCTTCTGGAACATAGAACAATGACTTTTGCAGAGGGGGTTCTCTCTTGCAGGCTAGATCAGGGCCAAGTTGGGTGATTTTGCTCACAAATATTACTGATCTTCTTAAGAGTTTTTTGCATGATTAGTGAGTTGAATTTGCCCACCTTGCTGAAACATCAGTTTATGAGGAAGTCAGTTCATAATTGTTGACTTTTATATAACTTTAGACTGGATGTTTTATCAATAATTGTATTTTGGAAGTATGAATCAGCAAAGGAATGTACAAAATGGAGCCGTTACCCATTTCCTAGGGTTCTTTTGCTGTTGCTCTTCTATCCTGTTTGGGTAATGCAGATGCCACCCAGTACCAAAATGCTTTTGATGTGACGTTTGAAAACTCCGTATTTAAAAACAAAACAAAACCAACCAACCTTGGCTTTAGAGAGGACAAGAAGCCAACACTTGCTTCTTGCCACTTCCCATACCCTTTTATACACTACTGTATAATTCCTTAACCAAATAAAGAAAAAAAGCAATAAAATGTAACCATTCTGATAGTTTATTTGTACATACTGTATCATAGCCATATGCCAGTTTGCAAAATATTTTTGGAAGTTTATTTGTATGAAATTTACCTTAAACTTTAAAAGATTATGGTACTGCCTTGTGAATCTTCTAGTGTTTTGTTTTGTTGCAGTCTGGTTTACTTTTAGAAGGCTCTTCAGTAGCAGTAGTGAAAATGCCAGCTAGAGCTGTTCCAGTGCCCATGTCCCTGTGCCCAGGGAGCTCAGCTGGTCACTGCTGGGACACAGCTGCCCAGGGCTGCTTCTTAACTTGCATGTCGAGGGCACAGTCGATGGCTAATTGCTGTGGTCACTTGTAGGACGGGCTTGTGCTGTCAATTAAAATCCGAGCATCCCTAAATACAGTGGTCTCTTCTGTGCTGCAGGCTGGGAGCACTGAGGTTTCTGCTCTGCCACGGCTCTCCAGCCCACATGCTTCCCAAAGCCCTGACGCCAGGTGTGGGCAGGGTTCCTCTCCCGTGTTTATTCACAGTGTAGATGAAAAGCCGTGAGTGTAGTAAATCCACTCATACAGATCAGCTCCCTGCCCTAAGTCGTGCAGCTGCTGGTGGGGTACCAGAGGGGCGGCTGGATGCTCTGGGCAGCGAGTCCTTGAGAAAAAAGCCATGTTTGAGCGAAATCAAAAGCAATGAACCAATGAGAGCGACCTGTAACAGGAACAGAGCTATGCCCTGCCGAGACTTGCTGTGTGCCGCGATTCCTGGGTTCGCTTTCGGGCTGTACCTGTGGGTTTGGGTGACCACTGCGTACCTTCCCCTGCGGTTACCGACCGGAGGGGGGCCGTGCTCACCGCCCTTGTTCGCTCCGCGGCGCTCGGTCATGTAACGCGACTTTTAATTTGTCTTCATAAAAGCTCCTTTCCAGCGTGTGCCTCCGGCCGGTTCCTACAGAACAGGTGGAACGGGGCGGGGCAGGGCGGGCTGAGGGGAGCGGACGGGGCGGGCTGAGGGGAGCGGAGGGCGGAGCGGACGGGGCGGGCTGAGGGGAGCGGAGGGCG
>WEKY01063540.1:168846-212837 GCA_013390045.1 Picathartes gymnocephalus
TCGGGAGAGGCGGCGCTGGAGGGGAACCCCTTCTACGGGAAGTACCGGCACAAGATCCAGGAGCTGCGGAGGTGGGCCCTGAGGGAGGCGGCAGTGGGACGGGGGGGGGTGGGGGTGAGCGGGCTGTGTTTTCCCAGGAGCGATTTTTCTGAAGAAGAGATGTCGTTCTGTTTTAGATTTTCGCCCTCATGAGAAACTCAGTTAGTTTAGGCCAATTGCCTTGAAATTCACATGTAGTTGACACCAGGTCAGTGAGGATCGTCTCCCAGCGTGGTCAGCTTGATAAGAGATAGATTTGCGAAGATGAAATTAAAATTTTAAGTTAAGGACGTGAATCAGTATAATAGTAAACATTTTAAAAGGCCAAATGATGATAATCACCCAACACTGCGCTCCACCTTTGGAAACCACTGGAGCAGGCAAAGAGTATTCCAACTTTGGAAATCATCGGAGCAGGCAAAGAGTATTCCAGCCTTTAGTCTTCCAGTGTATTATAAAGGAGTATTTGAACAGAAAATGAGTGGGCAGAAGTTGCTCTTATTTTAGGTGTAAGTCCATCTGCTGGCAAGGCCACAATCAGAACAGCTTATAGAGGAATCATGATTTTGAATTGTCTTGATAAAGGTGGATCACCTAACTTAGCAATATAAATAAATGAAGCAAATGACTTCACAGACGCACTCACAGAACCATGGAATGGCTTGGGTTGGAAAACACCTTAGAGATGAACTGGTTGCAACCCTCCTGCCGTGGGCAGGGACAACTTCCACTAGTACAGATTGCTCAGAGCCCCAACCTGGTCTTGTTGGAATCCAGCGCCAAAAATCCAAAGCCTTGGATCATACAAGATATTGTGCAACAGCTTTCACAGTTTCTTAACTCTGCAATGATTTTTCCTGTTTATTGTCATAATTAAAAACTTAAGATTCTTTAAAAGCAAACTGGAATGTTTTAGTTACATGAATTTATGTCCAGTTGGACAAGGAGCAGGGAGTTGGACCTGGATGATCCTTATGGGTCCCTTCCAACTCGAGCTGTTCTGTTGTTCTGTATTACCGTTAACAGTCCCTGTTCCAATTCAGGTCCAGTCCAGATGTGTTTGAATCCCGTATGGAAAAACGAAGCGAAGTGAAAAAGCAGCCTGTGGGACATTCCAAACAAGGAGAGTTTATCAGATGCATGGAGGAAAAGGCAAGGCCAATTTTCTTTGTAAATCACATACATTAAAGCTGTAATGTTATTTACATGAGATCAGCGTAATGTTACAAACTTGAAGCAGCCCTGTTAGTAGGAGCCTGGGAATTTCACTGTCTGATGGCTAAAAACATTATTCTGTATTCTTCTGTATTATTTTTTAGATGTAAATTCCCTGCTTGAAACCTTGTTTAATTAGTTCCAGATTAGTTTGGCCGGAGGAGTGACACAGTCCTGCATTTACCACTTTTTAGTGAATGCAAGAAAACTGTTGAATAATATTGGATCCAAAACGCGTAACAGTTTCCTTTTGACTAATCTTTTCTGGCCGTGAAAGTAATAATTCACATTAAGTTACTAATCTTACTTACTTCACCTAAGCAATCGCTTATTTTATTAAAAATACACTGCAGTGATCTTCAAGTATCTTGAGCTCCCACTCAGGAGCTTTTGTCAGCAGGCAGATTGTGTGGCAGGGAAGGCAAATCAATGGTATTAAAGCATTAGCTGTAAAACTAAAGAATGTTTTCTTGCAGGCAGGAGGCTTGGGCAGCAAGACATCAAAGGGAGGATTCACAAAGGATAAGGTAAGGGAAATGGACCTAAGTGTTAGGAGGGGACACTGTGGCAAAGCAAGGGTGTGGATTAACTTGTATTGCCACTGTCAAGAACACTTTGATATAAACCTGGTGTTCCTTTTGCTGCATTTGAGTGTAAGATTTTAGTTTACTGTTGGGGTCATGTTCAACCTTAAAACTCCTGGCATTCTGGGTTTTTATTATCCTGTCCTTTCTCTGTGACACCCTGGAAGTTCCTTCCAGTTGGGGGATCTGTTCTGAACAACAAGTGGAAAGGGGTAAGCCCCTTTTACAGCATAGAAATACATTTGCAGTGATCAGCCAGCCCAGGGACAAGAGAATTCTCTTTCACATTCTTTTATTTTGGTAAATGTTCGGTGTAAATCTGCCAAAGAGCATGTCTTTGAGATGGCTGAAGGCAAAAGGCTGTATCTCATCTTGCAGCTTCAGTAGAGATCTGCACAACTGGAGCAAAGCATGTGCTGTGTCCTGAAAAAATCTATTCTGCCTCAGTGTGTGAATCCACTTCTCAGTGTGTTGCTGCTGTATTTTATTTGGCAATTAAAGGGACTAAGTCACACTACAAATCGAATTAAGTTCCTCTAGGTTGATTTTGTTCTCTAATTGCATCCATTCATTCTTACAGAATCAGAGAACTGCCATCATGCCAGATTCTTTATGCTTTTTCTTGCAGACCCTTAATTCGATTCTTAATGTTGAGATGGTGAAAGAAAAATCAGCAGAGGAGATAACACAGGTGATGGACTTAAATGGAATAAACTTTGCTTCACATCTGTCCTTAATAGTAATCTACGTGTAAGGATGGAAACTTTACATAGACTGAAAAACAGAACACATCTGTGGATGTGTATTTACAAAAAATACATTCACATGGGTATCCATAGGAGAAGATAAAATTTTCTCCATCTAGGTAAGTCCTCTTAGGATGTACTAGGAGGTACAGGTACACAGGGTATTGCCATCCTGCTGTGGTGAAGAAAAAGACTGTCAACACAGAGGAGCATTATGCAGAGCCTTGTCTTCTGTTGAAAATGTTTTTTATGTTCTTTATTAAAAAAATCACCACCACCAAAAAAAACCAACCAGAAGTCATTAGCGTGATTGTTGGGAAAAATGTAAGAAGCTCTTCTGATGGTTTATAAATACTGAGCCACCTCTGAGCCCACTGTTGATTTCTGTTACCTGGTTGGAATCTGACATTTGGTACAAGTACTCTGGAACCTTTGGAGAAGTGCATTGCATTAGCAGGAAAGTCAGTCAGGCTTGATTGAAAAATGACTTCTCAAAGTGCTTACAAAGGTTAGTTGACATTTTAAAGCATTTAACATTACTGCTAAATGCTGGACTTCAACTGTATCTCATCTTTTTTGTTTCCTCCAGATTTGGAATCAGTATTTTTCTGCAAAAGACACAGTTTATGCTGTTATTCCTGTAAGTAGTCTCCCTGTTCTGCATTTGAAAAGCCAGCATGCAAAGCTTTCCTTTCCAACTGTGATTCTGTTGCTTTTAAAGCAGTCACTAAAGGAAAATGAGGTTTCAAGAACAAACTTACTTTCTGGGTTGAGTGTTTTTATTGCCCCAAACAAAGGCTTTTGTTTCCATAAATGCATATCCCTTTTTTTCCTCACTCAGAGGAGTCTCAATAAATCAAGGACCTTTTTCTGCACACCTGGCTGGAATTTCCAGGGTTATTTTAATACAAGCATCCAATACTCTTCACAAGGCCCTAGTATTTATTAAGTAGCATTTGTGTTTTTAGAGTTAGTTACTTTTTCTCAGAGCTGCTTGTTTCTTTGCCCTCTTCCCTGCAGCACAGGCATCTGCCTCAAGGTTAATGTGGCAGTCCTAGAGCACTTGGCTGGTAACTTGCATGTGGCTAATCACTTAGGACTTACTTTCATACATTTATAATTATTGGCAGCACTGTCTTTCGTTGAGATTGCAGGGTGTTTCCTGAGATAAGATCATACTTCTTACTCCTGATAGCTTTTCCAGATGTTAATTGTTCTTAGTTTGCATTAGGCTGAAGGAGGTTTTTTTCACTTTGGGGATTTCTCTTTATTCTTTTCTTCAGGGTCATTCTGTGATTTCGATCTCTTAAATCTGTCTTTTCACAACTGTGTGTTCCTTGAGTTCTTGAAACCTCATTTAGATCTGGGGACTGATTTGCAATTGTATTTGGCCCTTTGAGCTGCAACTGAATTCAGTGGGAGGCAGTATTCTAAATGTGTGATGTGCTGTATGCTCTGAAAATGGAAGTGTGGGATTTGAAGCCAAGGAGCTTCGTGTTTTGGTTTTCCCAACATGTGGATATTGTGAAAATAGTTTGACTTGCAGTTTTACTGTAGCAGAGGGCCAAAGCCAGGGACTCCATTTAAAATGATGCAGATCTTTCATTAGTGGGGCTGGCACTGTGCTTTGGTGCACTGTTTTAGGAGGAGTGTTGGAAGCTTTTTAAGACTTCAATGCAAACCAGATCCCAGGCATATTAGGAAGCAGTTCATGGTGTCATCGACGGGGAAAAAACCCTTTTTGTCTTTTGCCAGAAGCTTTTTGTTGGCTGAAAGAAGGCTTTGCATAATTCTCCAGTGCTCAAAAGTACACACGAAGGAATTTCTTGTTGATGAATGGCATATGTTCTCTTTCCTGAACACCTAAGAGTCGATATTAATATAGTGCTGGGAAGCAAAAAAAAAATTAGGCAAAAGATTTGGGGAAACACAGAGGACATGTGAATGAGATTGCCAGGTTTCATCAGGGCTGACCAAATAGGGTTGTGGTTTTAATTTAAACCTAAGCTATAAATATGTTATTGAGTGTAATTATGGGCTGCATTTTTATACAGAAGAACAGATGACAATGATGTAAATCCACAATTTGGAGCCAGGGGTGTGTTGTCTTGCTCAGCTGTTGACACTACATGATGCAGTGGAGCAGTTACTGAAAGAGGATGTAATGTAAGCCTCAGGCTTGGGGCCCCCACATCCAAGGAATGAAGCTCTGGATCTAAGGATTTTGTTGCTGCATCTTAAAGACAGCCTTGTTAAAACAGGATGCTGATGAGTTTTAGGTAAATAAGAACTAAATGCAGCTTTCCTTGCACTCATTGCCATCTGTCCCCACAGCGGGACCCTCTCCAGGTGGAAGCTGTACCCTCTAAAGGTTAATGAGGAGATTGTGAACAACTCTGCATCCATGTTTGTGTTATGAAAATTGAACTTCTCTTTCTCCTTCTCCAAAGGCAGACAAGTTTGATTTGATGTGGAAGAGAGCCCAGAACTGTCCATCGGTACGTACAGCAGTGCGTGGTTGTAGAGCTGTAATGCTTCTCCTCCTCAAAGCCTGATCCATCAACTTTTGACCCTCCTGTGTTCATACCCATTGTATCAGCCTGATCAGTAAAATGCAGGTGTTCAAACCCTTGTCCTAGTGCTCAGATAAGGCAGTGGCTATTCATATGCATGAAACAGTTTGATCTAGATAGAAGAGATGGAGCATTGAGAGAACAGCAGCACAGAATCTCCCAGGGAATGGAGACTACAGGGTTGATGGATTAGTCCTACCTACTTCACTTGCCACGAGCAAGATCAAATGTATCTGGCTTCCCAAGCTATGTGGAGATTGGGAAGGTATTTATAGCCTGAAGGGCGTTCCTGTACAGTGCACTGGCATTCAGTCAGGTATCCTGCAAGATTTTCCGTTCCCGTGTTGTCCTTCCCTTGGTGTGGGAAAACAAGCAAGTCTGTAGCCTGTGGAGCTGGATAGGCTGTAAATCTCTGGAGAGAAGATGCTTGCTACCTGTTCTGCAGCAGCTGATATAATGACAGGATTAAATGCTCTGCTCCTTACCTTATATTTGACTATTTCTGCTGTTAGTTTTCTAGGTGAGAACAAAAGGGTTAGAGTCTGAATGTTCTCTACTCTCTTTTCCTTTTTATGTCTCAAAATACTGATAAAAGCATTTGCCAACATACTTGGTAATGGCATAATAGTGAGTGATAGGGTAATTCTGCTTTATTGTGTTCTTTGAAGTCTGGTTCTTGCTGTCCTGTCACTCGTTGTGGGGCAAAGAAACTCTTTTTTCTGTTGTGGTTCTCTCACTAAAGCATTAATGCTGGAGGGCAGTGTGACACAGGCATCATTTTGTTCTATGTAAGGGAAAATTGGTTTGGTTTTTTTATCATTTCTCTGCAGTTTCTGTATGCTTTGCCAAGAAAAGAAGGCTATGAGTTCTTCGTGGGGCAGTGGTCTGGAACAGAATTACACTTCACTTCCCTGATAAACGTTCAGGTGAGTGTTAGAGATAAAAAGTTCAAAATTGACTTGGGATCCAAAAATAGATAATATCAGCATATTGCAATATATGGTATTTGCTAAATAGTTTAGCCAACAGGTTGTCTAGCTAAACTTGAAAAGAATTATTGTAACAAAAGCTGTTATTAATTATGGTTTGATTGTACATTAGTTACAGGTAAAGTAGTAAAGTTATGGGTATTAAGTGTCTCTCTAGTGTAGAGGAGAATGAGGTAGAAAATCAGTAGTCTCAAAACATGAGCAAGAGCAAAGTTTTTTAGAACTGCTTGTGCAAGCTACTTAAAATAGCAGTAGATGCTGTAAGATGAAATATCTTTTTAAAAATTGTGGGTTCCTTTAAATGCAAAATGGTCTTCAGTCGAGGAAAAAAACAACCTAACTCTACAAATTCCTTGTTTTCTGTAAATACCAAGAATAATGAACTTCTAATTAGAACTGACCTTTAAGCCTTGGGAAGAAATTGCCTCTGTGGCAGTTAATGCTCAAAGCACCCAAATCTGCAGTGGAGTGAAGGTTTTTATGGGATACTGACAGGTTTCTCTCCTTCAGACCCAAGGTGAAACTGCTCCAAGCCAGTTGGTCTTGTACCATTATCCTGATCTGCAGAAGGAGAAAGGGATAGTGCTAATGACAGCAGAAATGGACTCTAAGTTCTTGGTAAGAGAAGTCTGCTCATTGGCTTCCTTCATTTTATGCTGCAACTCCTCCTACAGTTTTGAATTAAAATCAAATTACAGTGAAGCCTTTCAAAGACCCTTTGCCAAAGAATGGTCTTACTGCCTTTCTTTAACCTAATATACTTAAGGCTAGGGTAAGCTAGAAGGGAATCATCAGTCATTGGTGATTTCAGTTCATGCCTTTTTTTTTTTCAATTTGGGTATTATATTTGACTGTTGTAAAAGAACAAACCTTCTATTTTTCTTACCAACAGAAGCAAATTTAAATGAAAGCTGTTGCTACCTGTGAACAAGTTAAAACACGGTGTGTGAAGCTTAATCCTGTTTGTCAAAGCAGGAGACTCCAGAGTTGTGTGTTCAGTTTGTGCACACCTGTGCTTGTCCCCTCTGTGTGGGCACACCATTATCAGCATATCTGTACCAGTGCCTGGACTGGTGGCACTGGGCACTGTAGTGGTGGAACAGGATGGTTAAAATACCCCTCCTCTAACTGACCCCTTCTGAAACAATGCCTGGAGTAATTGGTAATGCCTTTCTTTTTCCCTGAGCACACAATCTCAGAGCACACAATCAATCTTTGCAAGTAGGTCAGCTGTAAGAAGCGAAAAATGAGGACTTGGTGCATCTTAGAGTGGGCAGGGATCACAAAAGACACACTTGACCTCTGAGGCAGATGCACAGCAGGAGAGTTGCTAAAACACACAGTGCTGAAGTGTTTAAGTAGGTCAGGAGCCACAGGGAGATGGTTTGTCAAGAGATTTGCTAAACTAAGGTGACTTGGAGTTGAGCCATGTGGTGAGTAGGACTGTGGCCTTTCTTGGGCAGTGGGACACTGGCACAGCCCCCCGCTGGTAACAGCTCTGTTTTCACTCCCAGGTGGTCCATGATGCCCAGTGCTTGGCCAACCAGGTGCAGCTGTTCTATGCCACGGATCGCTCCGAGACCTACGGATTAGTGGAGACCTTCAACCACAGATCCAGTGAATTTAAATACATGTCAGTTATAGCAGAGCTTGAGCAAAGTGGGCTGGGAAGAGAACTGAGACCTGGGCAGGTTTCTGACAAGTCATAGAGCCTGGCCTGTGGTGAAAGGAGCCAGCAGCAGGCAGGGGGTCCTAGAAGGGGTGGTCCAGTGTCTTCTGTTCTACGACTTGGATTTGGCCACAGAAAGAGTCTGCAGACATCCTGGGAGAGCGGCAGCCAAACCTGTCTGGCACTGATGCAAGATGAGGACTTGGACCATTTGAACAACAGTAACTAATTGCCAAAAAATAGAGCCCAGTACTTCAGTGTAACTTCATCAGAAAGAGCCATTTTCCCTGTCCTGTAATTTCTTGCTGCCTGCTCGATTGTGGAAATCTGAACTATGTAACAGGCTGTAGTGACATCAGGAAAGAGATGACAACCAGTGTTTCTTCTCAGTAACTGCATTTTGAATGCCCTCCACCATTATAATTGCATGGTTCAGTGCTTTTTAATCTGTGTGGAATTCATACAGGCTTGTCCATCAAGAACAAAGAATAGGAGCAATAGTTTAAGACAGACACCTCTTTGTTTCTTTTTGAGGTTTCTTACACAGATGTATATTGTGGTCCGAGTTTTTCTCAGGATTAAAAAAACAGAGTCACTAGATTTGTTCTGGGAATTTTCTGCTTCTTAATTGATATATTAATTCTATCCTGCTGCTATGTTTCTGTCTTCGAGGTGTTGTTTTTGAGCAGTATGAACATGGTTTTCTTTATTTAGTATAAATTAATAGTGTAGAGGAATCATTGCCTGCTTTACAGAATTAATTTTTCTCAGACTGGCATCTAGTCAGCCAACTCACAAATGGTATTTGAAGGAACAAAAAATAGCTCTTGCTCCCACTTCAGGAAAGGCACTATCCGTAATAAAGGAAAGATGAACTGGCATAGTGACAGTAGGAGAGTCGCCAGCCAGCTTCTTGTTTGTCAAGTGACAGCTCAAGAAAAAAAAAAAGTGTTGGTATGAATATACAGAGCTGCTTTAACACAGCAGTGTTGGTAAGAGCCTGGCTTTACAGACTGCAGCAGGTTGGGGGTTTTAAACCTGCCCCCAGCAAAAGAGTCCCAAAACTGATGCTTCGAGCTTCTCTTGTGTTCATTCCCAGCAGAGGCAGGCAGCACATCCATGGAGAAGGACACTCTGCAGCAGTGTGATGTGCAGCCTGTGGGGGTTACCAGCACTGCCACCACTGCACAGGGGGACAAGTAAACACAGGACACCCAGGAGCTTCCAGGAGCAACACTGAAATTGTTCCCATGCCTACATCAAGCCCCCAGCACTAACTCGTCCTTAGTACCAATTATCTCTAGGCCACATTGCACTCTGTGAGCCTGCTGGAGCTGGCAAGCATTCCCTCCTTTGCCAAAGAAAGGGGGCAAGAAGGATCTGCAGTTTGTCTCTCTGTTGGAGGGCATGGCTGGTATCATTAACCACAACCTGATATGGAGCTGTGATGAGTTATGAAGGTTTCTGGCACCATCTGTTTGCTGTGTTGTAGGACCCCGTTGCTTGTAATGTCCATTGTCACTCCATACTTTCTCAGCCCATTCTTTGCACTACATGGCCTTTGAAAGGTCCCTTCCAACCCAGCCCATTGTCTGATTTAATGACATGAACACTTCAGCTGAGCATTAAAGCTACACAGTGCAGTTTTATGTTGGGGTCTATTTTATCACCAAATCTTAAGTGTGAACTCCTGTGCATCCAGGAAATTGCAGGATATTTCTAGAAGACGTACATATTCTCTTGGGGCTTTGCTGAAAGGAGATGGTCTTGCTTCCTGTTAATGCCTTTTGGTTTCCTTTCATTGAGTGTGTACAGAGCAGTCTGCAGAGCAGGGGAATAATCAGTCAGAGGACGAGTGGATAGGGCTGTGATAATCTGAACAGAAAATCACCTTTATTAAAAAGCATCCCTACTTCTGGTTTATAGTGTTCATGCTCCATTTATCATTTTTCCTTAGCTGATAGAAGGGCTGTTTTGATTAATTATTCACTTCCTGCTTTCAAGAAGTCACAGTTGCTGCATTCATTTTTAATGTAGCTATAATGTAACATCCCTGGCAGTGAAATCCAAGGCTTCCAGATCTACACCTCAGCCTCTTTCTAAGCATAAAAGATCAAATTCTCAGGTGTAAGGCTGTAGTGGTCACTACCTGTAATTTTGAGTAGTGTTTTTTTCAACCCATCATGTGATTTTTCCTAAAATGACAACTTCTCTGGGGCTTTAAAAAAGGCAGAAATAGCCAGTGATGAGCCTCAAACTGGGATGAAGACCCATAACAAAAAGGTGCAACAGAATCTCTAGGTGTGATCCTCTGCCCCACTGAATGACTGTTGCAAGGGGGAGTAACCCAGCTGAAGAACTGGCCCTACAGACCACCCTTGCTGCAGAAACCAGCGGTGATTCGTGGCTGTGTGGCTTCTCCAGTGCCTGGGACACATTTGTGCACGAACTGTGGTGGCTGGCACAGCCTTGGCATGGGCTGACCACGGGCATGGATGGGCACTACAAGCTACAGAGTGGACACAGACCCCCGGGGCTGTCTGTCTTTGTTCAAATCAGCAGGTGCACCAGTTTTAAGCCACTAAAAACTCACATGGAGTTCGTAAGATTTGATGCCCTTAGGATCTGTGCTGAGCCTAAGGGCTGGTGAAAAACAACACTGTTAGGCTTGGCCTGTGGAGAGAGGTAACAGTGAGAGAAGGTGGCTGTGGGATTCGTGTGCCATCCAGCCACTAGAGGGAAGGTTTGTCTCCCGATTCTGAGCTCTAGGCTCACACAGAGCTTGCCTGAGCCTGTCTGCTCAGCTTTGAGAACTTTGTGAGTTGTGTGCTGAAAACCATTTAGATGCCCAGGCTGCTCCTGTATGGTCCATAACGAGCTGGGCTGTGCTGAGTTCAGCCCACGGTTCCACCAGCCCCATGTCCTAGATCCCACCTGAGCTGCCTTGGCGAGGGCAAACATCCTGCAGTAGTTCCGCAGCGTGTTTTGCTCATTGCTGGTCATTTTTGGGCCAGGATCTTCCCAAGATGGATATGTCTGGTTTTAGTAGCCCACAAATGGGCACATTCAGGGAGAAGAAGCCCAAGATTCCCAGTGGCCCCGTGTAAGAGCCCCTGCAGCATCCTGCAGCAAGGAGCTGCTGGCTGAAGCAGGTGCTGTAGGAGCCCCCTCAGTGCTGCCTGTGGTCTGCCTCCAGCTGGGGGAGAGCCCAGGGCTGGGATGTGGCAGGAATTCCCGCTAGGAGTGGTGGAGCAAATTTTGCAGGGAGAGGCTCTTTGTTACCAGCATCTCAAACCTCTGGCTTGCCCACCTGCCCCTGTCACCATGGCGAGATAAACCCAGAGCCCGTCCTGCTCCCCAGGGAGACACAGCCTGTGGGAGGTGGCAGTCGAAGCAATCAAGGAAGTGCAGATTGACGGACGACGTTCTCATTCTCACTTAAAATGATGAGTCCGGTGCTTTTTCATCTGCACTTGGCTTTTTTCCCTGTGCCTTAAAAAATGGCAAGGCTCCAGTGCCCTGTGATCCACGGCTGAAGAAGTTCTCACTCTCTGTCTCTGAGTTTGTGCAGGATATGGTGGAGCAGAGCAGGGGAACTGACTGTTCCTGACGCTGCATAGCTAAGGTGAACTCTTCTGGGCACGTCCTTGTCCTCTCTGAGAATAACCAGAGCAAGCCCACTGCTCCCTTTGCTTTGTCTTCTGGTCTGCACAAGCATTCGGAGCCTTCAAGCCCTGCCTGGGAACAAGCATCTCCCCGGCAGCTGAAGGGGCTGTGCTGATGAGGTGCCGTGCAGGGCATTGTGTGAGAGCCCAGCGCGGTGGTGGGGGCTGGCAAGGGGCTCCCCCGCCCTCCCCCCGGTGCAGCCACGTCCTGACAAGCCGTGCGAAGCTGCTTCGCTGCCCTGGGCCTCTTCCCGTGCCTGCTCGTGACCTCCGATGGAGCCGCCCAGTGCTCCGGGCTCGCTTCCGTGCCTGCTTCCTTCCCCGGATAAATTCAGCCATGCACCTGCCTTCAGGAGCGAGGCCAGCATTCCCCTCTTCCTTCCTCCAGGGCAGACAAATACCGTCTTCACAATAACACATCCCTCCTTCCCCAAACCTGTCCGTCGGACCTTTTCCTCTCTCCCAAGTGACCCCTGCTTCCCTCCCCGCAGCTGGGACACCGAGTGGCTCCGGCACCGTGGGCTCTCTGCTCTGTGAGGTTTCCAAAACCTCACCTGAGGGGGTAACTCCCTGAGCAGGAGGTGCTGCTCACCTCTGTGAACATGTGGGGCTGCAGCTGATGTAACTCCAGCCGTCCTGCTGTTCTGCTGGCCTGTCTTCTTTGGCTCCTTTTGCTGAGGGTGGGAGGACCCCATCTCGCCTCCAAGTATTTTGGCTCCATCTCCTCTGGATGTAAATCCTGGCTTTGAGTTGCCTTTGGGATCTTTGCTATTTGACCAAGCCCCCTCACTTTTGGATTTCTGCCCATTTTTTGCTGGGATTTCAGTTGAAAGTTTCCTCCTGGCTTGGCATTTGCTGTTGGGAGTTACATCTGCTCCACAGACCTCCACCTCCCACTCACAGGGTCTGAGGACATTTTGTTCTTTCCTGCATCCCAGGTCCCCAGGATGGGGGACAGCAGCATTGCTCAGCCCTTGCTGGGACTTGGGGTGGCTGTAATGAGCATCCAGCATTGAGGATGAGAAAAGACTTCACCTGAACCTGCTGGAGCCAGGAATGGGGCTGGTTTGCCAGTGACCAGGAAGAGTCTGCAGGGCTACTTGAGCAGGACCCTGGTGTAGGGGTGTTACTTTGACCTGAGACTACCTGCAATGACCGTGAGAGATTCACTCATGAGCAGGGCTGATGTGGAAGAGGCTCAGCCCGCAGGTCCTGGGGAGGATGCACACACAGGTTTGAGCTCTGAGGTTATGGCTGTTGTACTGGGTTAGCTGATGGTGGTGGTGGTGGTGGCGGGAAGCAGCTGGACAGATGAATTTAACACCTCATGCTTCCCTCCTGTATCAGAAACTGTGCAGGGCACTTCACCTCAAAGTTTTACCTTTTCTGCAGGTGTGAGACACCTCAGCCATCTCATGCTGTAGTGGACACAGAGCACAGGTGAATCCTGCATGTCCGTGGTATGTCCTTCTCCCATCACCTGGTTCAGGACCTGCCCTTCAGCCATGTCCCAGTTGGGGACAGACAGAAAAGCAAGGGGCTTCTGGGGTGTGCAAACTCCAATTGCCTTCAGTTCCAGTCAAAAGTGATCCACCAGTGGCTGCTGCCCAATGAAATGGGCCCTACAATGTCTTCCTCATTTCTAATAAGTTGCTGCTGCAGGTGATAAAGAGTTCCTATTGCATCTGCAGCAAACCAGCCTCACAGAGAGAGGGAGGAAAGGAGAGCAAATGCCTTGCAGTGCTGGGTTGAGCTCCCTTGTGGATGTCTGGTCTGGGAAGCTGCTGGATGAATTTATTTCTAAAGAGTGCCTCTGAACATTGTGCCTCGAGAGCAAACCCTGGCATCACCTGCAGCTGAGAAGCCGTGTTATGGGGGAAGGAGTCTGGATCCTACAGAGGTGCATCTTGCTGGAGGCACAGGGTGCATGGGGTCGGGAGGTAAATCCATGGCTGCAGCACCAGGGGATGCCAGGCAGATTCAGGGAATCAAACTCTCATCCTAAACCCTTCAGCTTTATGCAAACTTTCCCAGCAGCCACATCCTCCTGCCACCTCAGGCTGCTGGGCTTGTGGTTTCCTTTCTCACACTCCTGCTGCTCCTTACCCCACCTTGCCCTGTGCCCCACTCCCCAGCTCACCCCATCACCTGCAAAAGCTTGGCTTGACCTGAGTTTAACACACATGTAAGAAAGCCTAGCCCTCACTAGAACTGTCCCGGTGCCAAACAATTTGCAGACGTTTCAGTAACGCCAGAGGATCACGCATCTCATTCCCCGGGAGCGACGCGTCACCGTGCCAGGAGGGGAACCGTGAGTGTCAGAGCCATGCTCTGCCTCCCACTGCTGCGACGCCCACCAGCATCACCCGTCGGGTGCACACCGGTGTTCTGACTCCAAAGCACATCCCGGCTCCTGCCAAGCCATCCCACGCTGGCTGGCCGCTCCTGCCGGCGCCGAGCGTGCTGGCTCAGGCTTGCCTTGGCTGAGCAGGATTTAAATACCGCAACGCGCTTCAGAACTCACCCCACCTCCGGCAGAGACAGAAAGTAAGTGCTCTGTGCAGAGAGAAAGTTTCTTTCTTTTTCTTTCTTTTCTTTCTTTCTTTCTTTCTTTCTTTCTTTCTTTCTTTCTTTCTTTCTTTCTTTCTTTCTTTCTTTCTTTCTTTCTTTCTTTCTCTCTTTCTTTCTCTCTTTCTCTCTTTCTCTCTCTCTTTTTCTTTCTCTTTTTCTTTTCCCTTCTCCCCGGCTTTTCTGTTTTGGATGGCATGCAGCTTGGCCTGGCGTGGAAACCCCCGGCTGTTTTCTGTGTGTGTCCAGAGCGGGGAAGGATGAAGGGAGAGGAACTGTGAAAAGATGGGGGGAGGAGGGGAAAACACTCCAGCATGTCATCTCCTTTCCCCCAGCTCCCGCCTGTCCTGTGAAAACCGGAGCCAGCCAGCCAAGAAGGATCTCAGCATCCAGGAATGGTGCGTGGGTGTGGGTGTGAGTGAGTGCCCACCCACGAGCCTGCGAGCCCACGGCGGCGGACGGTGGGGGCTGGCAGGCCCGCTTCCAGCCGGGTTTTCCAGGGACAGCTGGAAAAGTAGCTGCCGGCAGGGTCAGGATGTGACATCACTGACCGAAGAAAAACCCTCGGCCCCGGTTTCTCTAACGAAACCCCCGTGAGCGCTGGAGCGAGGCAGTTCTCCCTGCCGCTGCTGCTGCGATCCCCTAACTGCCAACAGTCCCGAAAGAGCACCTGGCTTGGACTTTTATCTTTTTAAATTTTTTTTTTTTTTCCTTTTTCCTGAATAAGAGCAGAAAGTGCAGCGGAGGGATTTGAGACTAGAAGCCGTCGTGCCGGGGGATGAGGTGAGTCCTGGGAAGTAAAAAGCCAACACCGCACCCCAGAGGATGCTCCTGGGGTGCTTTTAAGCGCGACATGGGCAAGACCTGGGTTGGCATCAGCCTGGGAAAGAGGAATTCTTCACCCAGCCGGACCACGGACGCCTGCAGAAGGCTCTTCTCCTTCCTCTGGGGTGTCCCAGCTCAGCTGCCAGTGTGTAAATACCAGGGATCCCCTGTTTTGGGGATGCTGGAGAGGGATCCATGCGAATGGCCGGCGGTGCGCAGGGAAAGGGGGGTCCCTCGGGGGCAGGGAGACAGGCAAGGGAAGGCAGCACACGCGGTTCTCGAACGCGACAGCCCCGGCAGCGGCTTTGCCGGTGTCAGAGGAAGGGTGGAAAGTTGTGGGCGGGGGAAATGGGTGAGAGCAGGCGCTGGAGATGGGTTTTCAGCAGCTGGCTTATCTCCTCTCTTCTTCCCCAAGCTCGCAGGCCTGGAGCTCCCGGTGTTTGGAATTATGGCTGTGACAGCAGAGTAATCACCCTTGGGACTGAACCAGAGCTGTTGGACACCACTGAGGCCATTGGACACTTCTTTTTGGGGCTTGCAGCAAGTTACGGGTAGCAGCAGTGAGATCTCAGCCCCCAGGAATGAGGTACCCCCAAAAAGCCCCCAGCCCCACTGGGTGTCACCTAAAATGAACGGGACATGCTGCCTCTAACCTGGAGAGATGGTGCTTCACTTTTCTGCTTGGAGGTGTCTTGTGTGACTCGGGAAAAACTTTTGTTGTGCCTTTGGGCCAGAGAGCTGCTGCTGTGCTGGTGGTGTGGCAGGGAGGCAGGGCAAGGAGCAGGACAGAGCAGGGGGACAGCAGGGGACAGCTGTGGGGCACGTGTAAGCGGTCCCGTTCCTGGAAACCATCCAGGTCTGTTTTTCACGAGCTGGGGATTTCCAAGCACCATGTGAGTTGGGGGAAGCACCAGCACAGCTTCCCGCTAGCAGCTGTCCCCAGCTGGAGTGTGGGGGTCTGAGTCCTGCTCTGCTCCAGGGATTTGTGCTCATGGATGCTCTCCTGGGTCTCTGCGGCACCAGGGGGGTTTGCACAAGGAAGGTTTGGCAGCAGGGAGATGCTGCTGAGACCCCAGGGCTTCTCTGAAGCTCCCCCAGCCCATGTGCTGGGCCTCGATCCCCCTCCAGGCATTTTGTCTTGGCTCATTTCCTGGAATTTTCTATCGTTTAGGTTATATTTGGGATCAGCAGCCAATAACCCCGTTTCTCACGGACAGCCCAGCTGGGGCTTGGCTCCAGCAGGAAGCACAGAGGGAGTGGGCCCAGTGCCCCAGGACTCTGCTCCCCAGCACCCTCCTTCTGCAGCCTCCCTTTCCTTAGACAACTACAAGGCTGGAAAGGCTAGAAAAGAGGCAATACGCTCCCTTCTCTGGAAGCACCATTTTCCCACAGTCCCTCCCTGTGTCAGGGCTGGAGTGTCTGCAGTTCAGAGTTGCTTGGGAAAAGTCTTTGGGGCATGAGTCCCAAGAAGTAGCCCTGGTCAGAGCTCTACGACATGCTAAAGACGAAACTGCATCTGGACTTGAGGCTTGAAGAGAAGCTCAGAGACAGGGCTGCTGACTCTTCAGCCAGGCAGTGAGGCTTCCTAGAGCAGTGAAAAGCCAGCTGGAGCCAGCAGATTTCTGGGCAGACTGTCCATCTGGAGGCTGTCTGTCTGTGTGTCTCAGGGCTCTGAGACATGCTGGCTGAACTGATGCTGTCCTGCTCCTCCATCTGGGATGGGGCTGGGTGGGATTTTTACACTGCCTGTGGTGGGAGAAGGGAATCCCCTAAAGCAGAAGCAGCAGGTATCTGGGTGCCCCGAAGACAAGATCCCCAGGAAAGCCTGAGGGGGATGAGCAGAGCTGGTGATAATTAACCTGCACTTTGCTCTAAGGTGCCTGTAGCTGGACAGGTCTGTGCTCTGCCTCCTTGGCCTCTTCCCAAAGCAGTGGGAGCTGGATTCTCCCTGCAGGTTGCCCACAGTGCTGGACCCCTGGTTGTGCTCCCCAGTGGTCGCACTGCCCACGAGGGTTGGAGTGTGCTGCAATGCTGCACTTTCCAGGCAGATGCTTCTGCCAGTGTGTCACTGTCTCGGGATGGATCCAGGGAGGATGCACTTGGCACTAGAGCCATGGGAGGTGCTGGTGTTGGAGCTTTCCTCTCTCCTTACCCTTCACGGTCATTAGTGCTTCCCGGGGATACCTACAAAGCACTTTTCTCCCTGAAGCCTTTGCTGTTGCAGCCCTTAATGTGAAGGGAGCCTGGGGAGGGAGATCAGTTCTGAAACTGGGGACGCTGAGGCAGGGAGCCAGGAACCATCACTGTGACCATCATCCTGGAATCTGGCAGTGCATCTGTTTGATCCTTCCTGCTGAATTTCTGACTAAAGCTTATTTGGGGTCAAAACCAGAGGTTTTCTTTGGTGACCTTGCCCCCACGCCCACAGGACTGTGAGGAGGAATCCCCCCTCATGCAGCTCTGCCTGCTCTCCCCTTTTGTTTTGTCCTTTCTAAACAGACCTTTCAGAGTTGTTTTTAATTTACAACAAGACCTTTGCCTTGTTGTGTTCCTCTGTGGTTTTCAAATGATAAGAAAGAAAGAAAGTGAGAAAGAAAGCTAGTTTAGATAAAAAACATAACCAACCCTCAAATCTGAAACTGGCAGCTAAGCCTGACCCTGAACTTGCATCCCTCCCATTCAGTTAATTTCCTTTTGTCTCTGGACTTGCCAGCAATCTCGGACATCAGTTTTTCACATGTCTGTGCCTGCTACCTCCCCAGCAGCAGCTCTGCCTTGTCCTTGCACAGCTTAACCCTGTGCTCGTTTGGTTCTTGCCAAACCCCACTGAGTTTTTCTTCTGCTGCTGCTTTTAAAACCAGCAGGACTGAAGCCAACAGCAAAAATAGGGGCAGGACTGAAGCCCAGCAGCCTTCATGGGCAGGGATGGGATTTTGTGGCCACTCAGCTGGGTTTGTAGCCAAGCTCCTCAAAGCCAAGGCTATTTTGGGAACATGGATGGGGGTGAGCACTAAGGATGCCACAGTGTGGGTGTCCCATGGGAAATGTCAGTCTCTTTCCTCCCTGATGAAGCTTCACTCATCCTCTTCCACCCATCCTCTGTGGGGACACAGGGTGACAGCGGGGAAAGTCTCCAGCTCCACCTGTTTCCCTCCTTGTCCCAAGCGTAGGATGAGGATTGATTTGGGGGTTGACAGATGCTTCAGAAAGGGATTTGTAGATCCCTGGAGTGCCAGCACCGCTCCATGATGGGAACTGTGGTGTGGGGAAGGGGGTTTGCAGCCTTTGCCAAGGTTCCTCTTGGAAAAGCTTTGATTTTGCATGTGGGAACTGAAGGCACAGAGCTGCAGGCTGCTGCCAAGGTGCTGGCCCAGGCCCTGCCCAGGCTGGCTGGGGCGGGATCTGTACGCTCACGCTGTAGGAAGTTGCTGTCTAAGCTTGTTGGATGGCAGCTCGCCCTTAGGATTTCCCAAAACAGGCAGAGTGAGCAGCAATTTGGACTTGGACAGGTCTCCGGCCCCACCCCAAACCCCAGTGGACCATGGCATGATTTCTAGGAACATGACAACCCTGAATATCAGACTCAGCTGAACTTTGCACCATAATCCTTGGAAGATCTCCCATTTTCCATCTCTTTACATGGATCTGCCCCAAATACTTGGTCAGTGATGGAAGAGCACTGGTCAGGTCAGATGCATAAATGTAACTGCAAAAATGCGAAATGAACTGTAACTGTAACTGCGAAATGAAACTGGGAAAATCTGATTTTGCATTGGCTGAGACCCTTTTCCACCAGTTAGGCTCAGGATGTGTCTGGGTCCATTCACAAAGGATTTTGCTTTTCTTCCCAGAAAACAGATGGGTACTGAGTCTCTGCCTCGGGGGAATTTGAGGCATTGGTGACTTTGCAAAGCTCCAAGCTGGTGCATCCCATCTCAGTGCCCCAGCTGCAAGGGACAGAGCTGGGATCTCATGTCCTGATCCTGGCCAGCACTGTTCCCATCCTTCCCTCTACATCGATCTCTCTGGGCACTGAAAGCTTTGAAACGAGGTAGAGAACAAATGTGTTCTTTGGCTCAGTGCCTCTCTCTGCTTCTTCAGGTCCTAAATCCCAGGATGTATTCTTGGCATTGTGTTAAATGTAATTGCTGGAGAACATTTTTCTCCAGTAAAGATTAACGAGGTCTTTTAATGACTTGGTGATTTGGTAGTAGTGATGATGAGGATCCTGAAAGGAAAACCACTGCCTGGTGCTTTGCTGGCATCCTGCAGGCTCAGGTCAGCTCTGAGCACTTGGGCAGTGATGGGTTTTACTCCCCATTCCCACTCTAACAGATGTATGGTAGGAAAACAAAAACGCCTGGCAGATGTTTAGCAGGTTTGTTGCTCTTTTTTTTTTTTNNNNTTTTTTTTTTTGAACTGGTGTTTTATTCAGATGGTGCTGAATCACGAAGTGCATTCCCACCTGCCTGATGAGTGAGAGCAGCTTGCAGGGTAACACAGAGATCCAGCTGTGGGTGATGCAGGGATGCAGTTGTAGATGCGTTACATGTCTGGCTTCAGCAGATGAGATGTTTATTTCCCAGTCAGTGGCTCAGTATTTGCAGAGGACTTGCAGTGTGAGGCACTAAAAGAGAACTGATTTCACTGCTGTCAGCCCCTGCAAGTGACATGTTTGATGGGATGTCACCTGTCAGGGTGACTGCTCATCACCGTGGAACAACATGTACCAGTCTCTGCACGGTAGAGTCTGCAAACAGCAGCAGCTCCTGAAGCAGAACAGATGGAGCTGAGGCCAGCAGAAATGGTGACATAGAGAAATGTCTGTTGGCATGGCTTCCCTTGCTGAAATTCAGGGAAACCTGGCTGCAGGGCCAGGCACTGCTCAGACCCATCACTCAGGGCAAAGCCTGCTGAGTGCCTCATCCTGGGGGCATCCCAGCACTTCCTACATGACTAAATTAGGATCCCTGTTGCAGTAGTTATATATAAATATATATGTATGCGTGCATATGTATTTTTGAAAGCGTTATGTGTTAGCAAACTCTCCAGAAGGCTTTTTTTAGAGGTGTTATCAACAGGATGTGCTTGAATATGTGGAATCCAGGAAGTCCTGGATAACGGCTTTTCTTTAGAGCCCCACTGTGCCCAGAGTCCCCTGGCCTCCCATGGGATCCAGAAGAACTGCTGTAGCACAGGCCATTCCATAGGGACTGATAGGAGTCATGACATCATGCTGGCTTCATCAGCTGGCATTTTGGAGAGATTGCGCTCTTTTTTTGAAGTGGAGAACAAGATCTTGGCCATGGGTGGAGCCAGTTGCTTGGAGCAGGGGAAGAAAAGGCAGCCAAGAAACATCCCCCAGTCATTGCCCTGAGGCAATAAATGAGGGCAACAGGGATGTGGCCATTAAAATCCCATCCAGCCACATGAGATGGGGAAGGTCTGCAGATACCCTGGTTTTGAAGTCATACTGCATAACACTGTGTGATGGCTGCTCTGTGGGGCAGAAAGCACCTAAAACCTCATGTTTTCGGGTCTGGTAGTACCTGGGGACAGTAGAGCATGGTGGGGTTTGGTACCACTGTGCTGTGAGCTGTGTAAGGGTGGCAAAGCTCTGGATCCAGTCTGTGGGAAAGGCTGTGATTGTACACTAATGGCATTCATGCTGGGCTTCCCACCCATACCAGGGTGTGCATCCTTTACAGGGTTTTCCATGTGCTGGCTGCGGTGCAGAAATCCCTGCCAGGCAGATCCTGCAGACATTGGGATGATCACTAGGTCCTGCTGCCTCCCAGTGATGCCCCCGGGGTGAGCAGAGGGTTTCACTTGAGAGATGTTTAGCTGATCACAAAATAGGACCTGCCTGGGGCTCAGAACTGAGTTTAGAAAACAGAATTTCAATAGCAAGCTTTTTGGCTAAAGTTGTCTTTTTAATGATGTATGTCCATCCAAGGTTTATACCATTCCCTCCTGCTTGTGACTTTGGGTCAGTCACTTCCCTTTTGCATAAATGTTTTCCTTCCTATTTCTTAACTGCTTCTCCATCTCCTCCCATCATGGGGAGGCTGCTGGAGGACTTTCTCTTCCCTAAGTCTCAGAAAGGCACGTAGCACAAGGAGGCCTTGATCTCATATTAACACCACTGGTGATTAATGCAGGTAACAAAATGCACAGTTTCAGCCTGTCCAGGATAGCCTTGGGCGGATGGGATTTCCACTGGATTTCAGGGAGGAAAAGGAAAATACTTCAGCCCTCATCTGTGCTGCTAATCTTGGGCAGGAAGGGGTGAGCTCAGCACTTTGCTGAGCCCTGGAGTTACCCGGAGCATCAGCTCCACCACCCCCAGGGCTGCTGTGAGCATTGTGTGCATGCCTGGAGAGCTGGCAGCATCCTGGCAGTGTTGTTCTGCTGTGCTGGGCTGTGTTTCCCTTCTTCGGATGTGGGTTTTGTTCTTTTGGACAAACACAGCAGACAGAACAACAAAAATAATCCCCCCTTTTCCCATTGATGCTGGCGCTGGGGCTGTGTGAACCAGCAGCCAGCTGCGGTCGCAGTGTGGTCCCGGGGCCTCGCCTGCCAGCCGCTGCTGCAGGGTCAGGGGTTATTTGTACTGACAAGTCCCTGGGAAAGAGATGCTTCCCCTTTGCCAGGAGAGGAGAAGGCCACCAGGGTGGGACTGCCCGAGCTGGTGAGCTCTGCTGATATCATGGCTCTCGCTTTATTGCAGCAGCAGTTGGTAAAAGCCTGGAGGGAAGAGGTTGGTTGGAGCCTGGTGAGCTCCTGGGGTGCTCAGGAGGGAGTAAGGGCTCTGTGCCATCAAGCCTTGCATGAGGCAAATGTGGCAGGGCTTACCTTCTCCAGTGCCAGGAGCTGCTGTGTGAGGTGGCAGCAGCTGCTCCATCTCACCCTGGTGTGCCTGGAGGGGCCAGAAGCTCACTCCAAATCTGTGTCCCCGTGTGCTGCCAGAGCAGTGGGGTCAGCCAGCATTCTGGTGCAAACCCCTGCAAGTGTGTCCACACATGCACCTGGCTTCATGTGTGACTGAAATGTGTCCCGTTCTCCTCCCAGAAGCCTCCACCCCTGAAGACCCCAGCCTTGGGTTTCATGTTGCTCTGAGCCTCTGCCCTCACCCTGGCTGGCCCTGCCCACAATGGCCCTGTGTCTCAAGCAAGTGTTCAACAAAGACAAAACGTTCCGTCCCCGAAAGAAGTTTGAGCCGGGCACGCAGCGCTTTGAGCTGTACAAGAAAGCCCAGGCCTCCCTCAAGTCTGGGCTGGACCTGAAGGCAGTGGTGCAGCTGCCTCCCGGCGAGAGCATCAACGACTGGATCGCCGTGCACGTGGTGGACTTCTTCAACCGCATCAACCTCATCTACGGCACCATGTCGGAGTACTGCACCGAGAGGAGCTGCCCCATCATGTCCGGCGGGCTCAAGTACGAGTACAGGTGGCAGGACGACAGCAAGTACAAGAAGCCAACCAAGCTGTCGGCCCCGCAGTACATGTGCATGCTGATGGACTGGATTGAGATGCTCATTAACAACGAGGACATCTTCCCCACCAGGATAGGTGAGTGTGCTCTGGTTCCGTACAGGAAGGCTGGGGTTGTAACTGGTGCAGGTTCCCAAGCTGCTGGTGCATCTCAGGGTTGGTGTTGATGAACTTTGTGATCCAAAGTATTGTGGCATTTTCCGTTCCAGGTGTTCCCCAGTGTCTGTCCCACACCCTTTTGCTGCAAACCGAGTTTGGGATTTCTCATCCTGCTACTAGGGGATGTAGGGCACAGTGTTCTTGTATTCCAAGCTTGAACTGTATTTGTGAGAAATGAAGGCTGGTAGGTCATTAGCTTCCTTGCCTTTCCTAAAGAGGTTGAGCTGCAGGGTTGGTTAGAGGTGGTCATCACATCCCTGCTCTTCTCTCAACTAATCAACTTGATTTCTTTCTGGTTTTCCATGTAGGTTCACAGTCCCAAGGTCCAACCCTTGTCCAGTTTTACTGCTTCACTCCTCAGTGCCTTTCCATCTCAGTCCTGATTATACATCTCATCTTGCTATGTAGCTGAGGCACTGCTTGAGCAGAGATGCCCATCCCCAGGATGTAGCCTTGCCACTGCCAAGGCCCAAGGTGTGTAATACACCTCTTCAAAAAGTTTGGCCTTAGGAGCTTGCAGCAGGAGCCAAAGGCAACACGGCTTGCAAACTAACCCCTCTGCCACTGACCTGCAATGCTCAGCAGCTGCCAAGGCTGATATTAGCTGCTACTTAGCTACTTTTTTGTCATTTGGGGAGATGAATTCAAGCGTTGGAGCTGATGGGGCTTCCAGAGTCTTGGGTCGTGCCTTGGAGAGGTTGTTTATCAGGTGGAACATGAAGCTACTTGAATGTAAAAAAAGATTTAAGGAGTTTGAAAGGGGGGACAGCGGGGGAAGGCATAGCTTTGGAAGTCTGCTTGACCTTTTTTGTTTGCCAAGCAGACAGAGCTGTATGAAATCAGTGCAGCTTATGATCAAGATTTTCATTAATATGCTGGGAAACATTGAAGAAAATGGTCTGTGTGGGATTGCTGGCATTACTCACTGTTGTAGCCCCATTTGGCTGTGCTGTACATGTAGTTGTGTGTCTTTTTAAGGAAAGTCTCTGGCCCTTGGAGTCTGAGAGGGGTCATGGGTCTCTGCAAGCACAAGGGGAGGCAGTGCCTGCAGCCTGGTTGTGAGAAACTGTTTTTGGCTTTGGGATGGGGTGACTCCTGCGGACCCCTGATCTCATCTGCCTGCTCTGGCTTTGCCTGGAGTTAGGGTGGGACAAGTCCCTGAAACCAAGACCAGCAGACACTCACTGCCTTCTTGCCCTCGCTGGTAGTCTGGAGCAGGCAGGGTAGCACAGTGCCAGATGCTCATGCTGCAGGACAGGCAGGATGCCTTTGGGATGTGTGGGAGAGGCAGTCCCTGGGATTCACTGGGGGCACTCATTCTGCTGTGGAGGCATCTTTCCCTCGTGGGCTCAGTGGTGTCCATGCATTCCAGTGGATGGAGGAGGCTGGAAGTGTGGCTGGCTGTCCGTGTCAGTGCAGGATACTCTGGGCCAGCAGTCCCAGCTCATGGGACAGCACAGTCCCTGTTCATTCTGGCTGCACAGACTTGCTGCTGCTGAGGGGTGACAGCAGCCACAGGGAGCAGGGCAGCCTTCTGTTCCTGAGGTGGCTTGTCCCCAAGGAGAAGATCTGCATGCTATGAAAAGCAGAGGCAGTGATTTGGATTTACTCTGTTTTTCCTCCCACCAGAAAGGAGTGTCCTGATCCAAGTTCATGCCATTCAGGTGGGATTTGGGATGTGATGCTGCTTGACACTGCTCTGGCGAGTGAGGGTGTCCAGGGAGTCTCACGCTGCAGAAAGCAGGCAGCCACGGGAGGGACATTGCAGCACCCTCTGCTCTGCCACATCTCTCTTTGAGGGGCAAAAGCCCAATACAGTCATGGCCCTGCTGGTTTTCACCTCATTTCTGGCAGTTCTCCCTCTGAGTTGTAGCACATCCTGATGTGGGGAGGGATGGCTGATGCCTCTGGTTTCCACTTCTCCTTTCGTTTCAGTTTGGAGCCAGTTCTGGGTGAGATCCAAGCTCACTGTAGGTGAACATGGGTCAAATCCATTTTTTTTCTTTCAAGTTCATTCCTGGTGTCCCTTTTGCAAGCCCTGTAGTTGTGGGGACCCTTGTGTGCCTCGAATAACTTCAGTCCCCGTGTCAGCATGTCTTGGTGGTTTTGGCCTCACACATGTGAAAGGGAACTCAGGCTGAGGTTGCACTCTAAAACACAACGGCTGTTGGGGGAGGCAGTGGGAGGAGGGAGCTGGTGGCACTTTGTCATCAGTGTGTCCCCAATTATCTGCCTTTCACTGGCCTGTCTTGTTTGCTGGGTAATTGCTTGGCAGCTCTGGCATTTCAGAAGATGGAGTGTTTGGCTGAAGGGAAAGGCACTGGAAAGGCTGGCTGGGATGTGGGGCTCAGGGACAGCAGCCAGGGTGACCAAATGGAGGTGCTTAACCTCTCTTCTAAAGAGCAAGCCCTTGGGAAAAGACCCAGGACAAGGGGAATAAGGCACTGAGAGGACACAGAGGAGATGTGAGCTGTTTTAAGGAGGGGAAAGGAGTCTGATGAGGTGATGAGGGGAAATTACAGATGTCATGCTTTGGAGTTGTGGTGGTACTCTTGGAAGTTAGCAGCAGAGATGGGATTTAGCATGGTTTGTTTCACCCCTGCTTGTGCTGGAGAGGTCCCTGGGCACAGCTGCCCACCATCTCAGCGGGTGTTTCATGAGTTTTGTTCATCCCAGCTTTCCCTCCTGGCCCCTCTTTGCCATGTGCAGTAAAGGTGCCCCAGCACAAAGATTTCCCTGGCTAAGGCCACTTGACCACAGACAAAACAGACTTTTCTCTTTTCTAAATTTTTTTTCATAGAAACAGCAAGTGTTCCCCAAACTCACAAACATTGCCTGAGGCTCACATCAGCATCCTCCTCCATCTAAGAGCTACACAGCCTGAAGCAGCACTTGATTCAGCAGGGCCTGCTCGTGGCTCCTGACAGTTGAGAGCTATCTCATGTGTCAGAGGAGGGAAATCCTTCACCCCAGGGTGAGAGGCACAGCTAGAAATGAGCAGAGTTGGTTCACTGGCTTGTGGGCTCACAGGGTCCTTAGGCATCCCAAGGGAGACCCTGGCTGGGGTAAATAGTCACAGCTCCAGTGACCAGAGCAGAGCTGGGCTGATTAGCACGTTAAAGCATCAGCTCCTTCAGCACATGTCAGAGGTGGGAGGGGAGCAGAGGGACAAACACCTTTGGTTTAGCCAAGCTGTGTGATGCAGAGCTCTTGCCAGCTCTGCAGTGAGGCCAGGACAGCTGGCATCTGACATGGCAGGAAGGGAGCAGCAGACAGTTTGTGACCTGGCAGAGTTGAGCAGCAGGACCGCAGCCCTCAGATGGCACCAGTAGAAACTCTCTATGGTGGAGATTATTAACAGGTCTGGGGGGGCTGCCAAGCCCCCTGCATACCACAGCAAGGGTTGGGGGAGATACTGTGTCTTCCCCATGCCCAGGGAAGTCCACACCCAGGGCTCCATCCCACTGTCTAATCCTTTCTCTAGAGTGGGAACCTGTTTGTCAGCCAGTTAAAATGAGACAAATCCCTGCATGGGGTGAGCTGTGCCAACGTGATGGCTGTAAATCTACAGAAGCAGCAGCTTTCCCAGACAACCCATATCATTCTGTGTGTGCTAGTGCTTTGTTTCCACTCTTCCAACCAATGTGGCTGTCCTGAAAAATACATTTAAATGGAGAGTAAGCATTTTTCCCAAGCAGAGAGAAGAATAAATGATTCTACAGGTGTACTTTCACCAGCTGGTAAAACTATATCAGTAGATTTATTCAGTGAGTGGCCACATGAAGAAATTATCACCTGGAAAATATCTTCTCCTCCCAGTAATTGTTCTGCCCTGTGGTGCCTGGTCTCAGGGAGCTCCTCCTCCTCCTGAGGAGGAGGCTTGGCTGGATGGGGTTTCCAGGGTCCATGGCTGTGTCTGCACTGGTCAGGCTAGCATCAGGCTGCTGGTTGCATTGGGCCAGGTGTCCTCCATCAGCACCACCAAGGCTGCTGAAACCTGCCTGTTCTTCAAGGAGTGCAGACACAGGGTTTGGAGCAGCCCCAGCGCCGGAAACACCCCGCGCTCTCTGCCAGATCTGCCTGTGGCTTGCCAGAGCACCAGCCACAGGAGGCTTTATAACAGTTCTTGGAAAGCTTTTCAAAACTCAAGCCTGTCATTCAAGCAGAGTCCCAAAACGATTATACGAACCAGAGAAAACCTGGTGCAAAATTATCCGATACTTTCTCGCCATAACAACAGGAGAAAAATGTTCAGAATTCAGCTAATTATTGGTGTTCTCTCATCTGGCTCTTTTTTACATATTTTAGGGTTTTTTTCTCTGCTTTTTTCCTTCCAAAATTAATACCACACCAGCTTGCAGCTGCCATCATGCTATTAGTTTTAAAAAGGGCTTTAAAGATTTATTTTTAAGAAAAATGAATCACTGAACACCACAGCGGCCAAAATGAAATTGAGAAATAACAACAACAATTCATCACGAAGTTCACTGAATTACTGCATTTGCAGAGGGAAAAAAATACAATTGCCAAGAAGCAAAACAGCTTCCCAGTACTGATTCATCATGAAAAAATTAAATTGGCTGGTGCACAAGTGTTAGGGATAGGAGATGGCAGGAAGTATCCAGGACCCATTGGCAGTCCCTTACTGTAAGCACAGGCACTTTGTTACCTCTCATTTTCATTTCCTTTTACACATGGTTTCCTTATGTTTTGAAGCAATCGGCACAGAGTGGGGAAAACAGATTCCTTGGAGCTTTAAATTGTATCTTGGGATTTTTAAGCAAAACATTCAAGACAAACTAAAGGTGCCAATTCATTTCAGAGCTGTGAGTCATTCTGCTTGGAGTGAAATTGTACCTGCTGTACTTAACAGCTTTTGCCTTGACTTGGAGCAGAAATTCTTCCTAATATCTAAACTAAACATCATGCAACAAGAGTCAGGGGGTGGCTGCTGCCTGCCAGGCTGTGGGCTTGCTGCTGCTTTCTCCAAGGTCGCTGCAAGGTGAGCACTAGGGAATTAAAGGTAAAGGTAATTTCAATGCTTTTAAATCAGCCCAGGTAGGTTTTGTGGTGTTCTGCTGTCCCCCTGGGGCAGTTAGACCACCATCAATGGGATGAACTAGGATGGTGTTTCTTGGTCCCTGCAGGTGTGTAGGACTGGGGAGGGTGAAGCAAACCCAAGCAGCGTCACCCTGTTGCGGTGGTTTGTCCAAGCTTGGGGCTCCATTCTGACTTTCCCCTGGCCTGCATTTCTGCATAGAGGACATCTCAGCCATGCAGGGCCTGTCCCACCAGACTCATCCCTCTGTCTCATCCATCTGCTACTGTGCCTGGTATGTGCCATCTTCGAGATGGAGCAAGTCCGCTAGACAAGCTCTGTGCAAAGCTGAACACCTGCAGGGGCAGGATGGGCACGTGTGGCCAGAGATCCCTGTCCCACGGCTTTCCCCTGGCTGGGACATGCTGGCTGCAGTGTGTGCCTGGCTGCAGGGAGCAGGCACAGCCTGCCCTGGCTGTGTCCCCTCCCGTGCTGGAGAGGATGTCACATGTGTCGTCTGCTGGACATCCGCTGCGCCAGCAGCGCTGACCCGGGGCAAACCGGATTTATGCCGGATCCTTCTGCTGCTGTCAGATGCAGCCTTTACTGCAGAGACCTTTTCTTTCAGTTCTGGACAAGGGGATGGGGTGTTTCTCCAGCTCCTCACCAGCATGGTCACTGCTGGGGCTGCTGCTTTCCAAGCCACTGGAGATCAGCAGCGAGGCACCACTTCTGTCAGAGGCAATCTGCATATCAGATATCCGCCCTGCTTCCTTCCCGAGGGGAAGTGCTTTGATCAGCTGGCACAGAGCCTTGTGCCAGATGCAGGGTCCAGTCAAGCACCTCCAGCCTGTATCGAGGGTCCTGGCACAGGAGACAGACGTGGCCGCAGCACGGGGAGAGGGAGCAGGACCTGCTGTGCCTCCCTGGGCAGGTGTTGCAGGGAGGAGTCAGAGCCGGACCCGAGTGATCCCAAAGGACCATCGTGAGGGGAGTGTCCTGACATGGCACCTGTAGAAATCCACTGGTGACGGGCAGCCACCGCTGCAGCCTGGCCATGCCTGGAGGGGACGGCCGCACACTGACACCTGGTGATGGACACAAAGAAAGGCAGCTCAGCGTCACCTCCCGGGAGCTTCCGATGCTTCAGGTTCATGTGAAACGCAGTGGTGGAGTAGTCCAGAAGTGTTCTTGGAGGTCCTGGCAGCCTCTTTCCAAACATCATTAGGTTTAGGGGTTCAGTAGCTCCCATAGTTGCTGATGACCATGAGATTTTAATTAGATAACCTTTAAAGATTCTTTGTAACGCAAACTATTATTTGATTCTGTGATTTATGCTAACACTGTTCCCTGATGCAAAAGCTGCTTTTGGAGAACCCAGAATGTAGCTGGAGATGTCTCTTCTCTGTCTCTCAGCTGCCAGTATGTCCATGAGAACTTGCTGGTGACAGATGTATAAGGCAAAACAATTCCTGGCTAACCTCAGGACAAAAGCTGTGGAAAGCCACTTGTCACCATCTGCCATGTGTGGAGGTGGCTCATCTGACAGCAGGATCTGCACCATAGATGCTATCAGCCCTGGGAGCCTGAGATCTGTTTGATCTGCTGTTCACTCTCTGATCTTATTTGCTTCTCAGCTCAGGACTGGGTTGAGGGTTGCTGCTTTCCTTCACTATCACTCTTTGCAGTTTGGCAATAAATTCTCAGTGATGGTCAGGTCTGATTTCTCCCTTACTGCCTGCTTTGACTGGGGAGACAGTTGGTAACTGGGATTGGTGACAGACTGAAAGCAGCAAATGCATTCCTGCCCAGTTGCTCGCCTCTGGTGCCAGGGAGATGTGAGGCTGTCCAGAACAGCATGTATTTCCCAGCCACTGCCCAGAAATGTGCATTCACCAGAAATTATTTGCTGTGATGAGCTTTATTAAAAAAAAAAAAAAAGTTTCTTGACCAGTTCTTCAAAGCTGGTCTGCAGGGGCCACCCTAATGGCATGTCTGAGTCCCCAGCTGGGTGATTCCAGCTTTTATTTGCTCAGCAAATCCTCAGTCAGTGCAGAAAGCTCAAATGAAGCCATTGATAAAGCTCCGTGTCCCTCCTGACTGCAGGGGAACGTGGAGATCTCTCTGATCCCTGCCTGTGTCAGACTAGCAGGCAAGGAGACCTCTGTAGCCAAGCGTGCTGGGCCGAAGCCGATCTCCAGTCACATCTCTAAGGTGTTGGCATAGGGACAGCCTGGTTGTACTTTGCCAGATGTGAACACCTTTCCTGGAAAGTCCTAATGGGATCTGTCAGAGCTAGCAGTGAAACAGGTCATACTGAGGTCCCTGCTGCAGGAACAGCCCTGGGGCTGCAGTGTGCTCGTGGTTATGCAGAGCAGTGGCCACAACTCAGTCTCAAAACCACCTCTCTGTGTAATGCTGAGCCAAGATCTGTGTCCTCGTCCAAGTGGTGGCTGGGACATCCAGATGTGGCACGAGCACAGACGCTTCAGCTCTGCCTACTGCTCCAGCACTGTGCATGCAGGAAAGGGAGACTGGGCTGTGCTCAGGGTGACTCTGCTTTAGACCAAAAATAATTTTCTTTTATGAGTTCCAAACCCAACACCTGCCAAACCCTGGCGATTAAAAACAGGCTCCACACGTGATGTTGGAAGGACAGAACCATTGCATTTGCCACCCATGGAGGAGAGGGGCTCGGCACTTCTGTTGGGAAACAAAACTGCCAGGAGCCTTTGGGAAAAAACCAGTTTTAATTGCCTAGCAAGGCTGGTGAGAAAGATTCAAAGATAAAATTACCATTTTAAATTTTTTAGCTAAGGGATTTGCTGATGCTTTCCTGGGTGCAAAATGTGTGAGCTGGCCATGGTTGAGCAGAGTTTGTTTGGAAGGATTTTCAAGATGTTATGTGCTGCATAAATAAGAAGCTAAGGGAGGAGGCTGGTACAACTGTGGGAAGGGAGGTTTTTATTTTGTTCTTTGTGTATTTGCATTGAATTGCTCTGGGGAGAGGAAGAAGCTTCAGGAAAACAACTATCAGTTGTTTCATTCTCCTCCTCACAAAAAAACCCAACAAACCAACCAAAAAGTTTAGTGTTTCAAAGCCATGTTTCCTTTAGAGATTTACCCCAAGGTTGCTGGCACTGATGGTATTACACCCAGAGATTTTCACTGTGATAGCAGCCTATTTTGAAAAGGATGGAAATACCCCACACTGTGTCCTTGTGTGGGACAAAGCTGAAAGAATAGAGCCAAGTGTGGCAGGTCCCATCCTATGAGGATATCTCAGGATTATACAGGCACAATGAAATTACAATTGAAATAAGGATCAGGAAAAAGGGAGAAAGCCCACCCATTTCTGTTGATGCATCAGAAGTGATGTTTGAGGGTGTGAGGAAGAAGGAAAATAGTACAAGCCATGCTTTTGGGTTCAGAGGAAGATATTTTTTCTGATGGGAGATGGTTTGGCTTTGTTCATGGACCTGGGTAAACATAATTTGACTTATGTTGTGCCTGCACAGGCTTGTAGGAGAAAGGCAGGCAGAGAGGGCAGAAGGATCTTCTGCCAGATTGCTCTGGACAGAGCCAGATATGGAGAGTTGTGGCTGTGGAAGATCAGACAGATCCTCAAATGGATGAGAAATTTTGTCTTCTAGGGCAACTCTCCGAATCCTGAGCCCATGCCTGTGTGAAATTGCTGGCTGGCAATGAGGGAATATGTGGGAAGAGCTCAATGGCACACTGCCCCAGAGTCACTGTTGGCATTAGCCAAGGGTGTCCTTCCTTGTCATCTATGACTGCCTGTCAAGTATAACAGAGACATTTAAATGCTAACTGGGCTTTTCTTTGGAAGTGTTCAAATGGCTTCCAATTTGCTTCTGCTTTGCAGGTGTTCCCTTCCCCAAGCAGTTCCAGCAAGTTTGCACCAAGATCCTCACCCGCCTCTTCCGTGTCTTTGTCCATGTCTACATCCACCACTTTGACAGCATCATCAACATGGGTGCTGAGGCTCACGTCAACACCTGCTACAAGCACTTTTACTACTTCATCAGGGAGTTCAGCCTCATTGACCACCGGGAGCTGGAGCCTTTGGTAAGGATGGCCCTGGGATGGGCAGGTGGAGGGTGACAGTGGCGTGGGCTGGTCACAGCACTGGTAGGTTCAGGTTGGGGCTGGACTCCGAGCAGTGCTGACCCTCTCTGGACTCTTTTGACCGCCCTACCTCAGACACACAGTCATGTTTTCTGTCCTGGGACCATCAGCCTTAGTGCTCTAAGAGAGAAATTCCCAGCAGCACCAAGGAGATGGTTGACCCTTTCTTAACCTTTGCCTCTGCTGTCATGTCTGTGAATCGATCTTCAGTACCCTCGGGGCCACCACAGTCCCCATACTGAATTGGTAGCTCTAATGCAATTTGCACATCAAAATGTTTCCAGACAGTTGTGCCCACATGGCTTTCAGAAGTCAGATTTGAGCCAAAGTCTTTTCTCCACAGTTTTTCTTTTAGCATTCCCTATTGAGATCCTAGTGGGAGTTACACTGAGGCTGCAGGGAAGGCAAGCCCCGATAGGACACACAGCTTCAGACAACAGCTGTCAAGGCCATGCTGGAGAGGCCTCACTGGATCTCCCAGTTTCCCTACAGCCTCCCTTGGGAAGCAATTAGCCAGGCAGAAGGTGAGAGTGCTTGAGAACAGCAAGAAAGGTGGGAAGCAGAGGCCAGACAGCACATAGTCAGTTTTGTAAGAGAAGCAAGTTTGTCACAGACAAGGTTGAGTGTAGTCTGACCTAGGAAGGACATGTTGCAGTGGGGAGAAGAATTAATAGGAAATCCAGTAGTTTCCATGCTGTGATAAGGGCTGGATTGCAGAAAAGGCCAAATCCAGCAGCAGATAGTCAGGGAAGAGCAAGAGGATATAATCTGAGAAAGATCTGAGAAGAGTCCCAGCTGCTTGCTTAGGACCTGGAGGTGGGGGACATGCCCCTGCCCCTAAGTGCTAAGCACTTTACTCCTTTGCTTTCATTTGTCTCAGTCAATTTTCTGTCTATCTGCTCTAATCATGGTTTAGGGGGATGGAGAGATGATGTTCTAATCAGGGAAGGCTTGAATGACAACAGTATTGACTTTAATTATTTTGTAGAATTCGATTGTGATGTATATTATCACAATGGCCCTCAGCTCCAGAAAAAGGCAGCTCAGCATCATTCTGTCCTCTGTCAGTGTTCCTCTTGACAAACTCCTTCAGCCTTGCTATACAGTCCATAATAGTGTCATCCCCTTGGACTGCTGCTTGCTAATGTAAATAATTAACACCTGGTAGCCAAAGCAGAGGCTGACATTGCTAAACAGGCTTTCAGTCACAGTGACTCACATGCAACATGTGAGATTGATGGGTCTGCATAAATCTCAGGTGAACAGATTCTTTCCCTGTGATGCAACCAGTGTTAAACTACAAGGAAATGAGACACATTTGCCCCTGGTCTGTCTGTGTCTCATTGCCTGCCATCCAAGCCTCAAGCAGACCCAACCACAGGATTGGGAAGAAGGACCAGGGATGAGGAAGGGCCTCCTTCTCTCAGGCAATGGGATGCTTTGGGTGTGTATGAGAGTGTCCTGCAACCAGGCTGCCTCATGAGCCCAGACCACTGTCCTAACCTTGCATTTAGTTAGTGCCCATGAGTCCCATGACAGACTTCTAAGCTTTCCTATGGCTGAATCTCCCTTTGCTGCTTCAATTTCCCTTTTGTCAAGCTTCTGTGGGATGTGATTTCCTAGCAGCAAATCTTGGGAACTGAGAATGAGATCCTTTGTATGGCAGAACTAGCAAAAGCCAGTGATTCACTCTCTCAATAAATCAAGGAACATGGGGCAGAGAGAAGCCATACACTTGCTTCCTTGGCAAGGGCAGCTCGTGGTGCTGGGCTGCAGCACTGGCAGGGCTCCAGCTGGTTACGCACTAAGGCAGAGCTGTGGGGATTTCCTGAATGTGAGGAATGCCTTGGACATTTGGGGCCAGTCTGAGGAGCTCAGTGGTGACTTATCAGCCCACTAGTCACTGCAATCCCTCCTGTTCATGGCTGCTTTTGTGCCTGGTGTTGTGCTAGTGGGTAGGCTCAATGCTGTTGCAAGAGGATGTTCAGAGCCCTCTCACACTCTTCTTTTCTTTCCAAGATATTTGCAAACATTTCCTGTTTGCAATGTGATTTTGTGGCAGAGCACCAACTTTTCGTTTGATGGCCAGGTTCTGCACTTGAGTGATTTTGCATGTTTCCTACAGGAAAACCCTCTTTTTTCCACTGTCCCTGATGGATTTAAAAAACAGAGTTTTCAGCACTGAAGATCAGAGTGTGCTGCTTCTGTCTCCCTTGGTTATATAACTAAAGGGCCTTTTATAGGGTTACTCAAGGGTCATCCTCCTTTCCTAGTTCTTTCTTTCAGAGTTGCATTCTTTGTTCTCCATGGAGTAGTCCTACTTCCAGCCTATTTTGGGAGTACATTTTAATGTGCAAACCTTCCTCTGGGGTGCATGAGGGGACCTGTGGGCACACACAGATTCACAAGCCACAGAGCTTATGAGGCAGAATCATACTTTCCTCAGTGCAGGATTTACAAGATATTAGTTGAGCTTTTTAAGGCAAGGACAAATACCATCTTCCACCACATGAAAGCTGGATACCTTCCTAATGTAGCTGGCATGATGCCATTCTGGCTAAAGAAAACAGTCTGTTACCCTAAACAGACCTTGGTCTCACTGGAGGTTTCCTGTGGCCCTGTCATTAGCACTCATTTGCATTGCAGTGTGACTGTGAGATCCCTTGCCGAAACCACAGGTCCTCTGGGTGAGCTGTGGTCAGCTCCTGCAGTGACAACTGGGAGCAGCTCCATGTCCCATCTGCCAAGGCAGCTGCAAAGAGAGGCTCTGAGAGTGGCATCACCTTGTCTGGCTGCTCTGTAGCTGAGCCAGGAGCAGGAGCTTCATCTTTTGACATCTCAGCCAAAGCTCTTTCCTTGGACTGCTCTCAAGGCTCAGGCACAGCCAGAATAACCTTGTGCCACAGAGACCGGGGAGAGTGCCAGCAGGGAGCTGCTGAGGCCGCTGAGTTCCCAGGAGGGCTGTCATGGGAAACAGAAAAAGGCTCCCCAAGACTCCCACGGTTGCTTCCCTGGGTTGGTTCTGGACACCTCCCAAACTGCCTGCTACTCAAACCTGTCTTTTGCACTTACAGTTTCTTTCTTTTCTCCCTGCCTTCAATGCAGAAAGAAATGACAGAACGAATTTGCCACTGAAGTCTTCTGGCAGACAAACTCCGCTGGCTCACTCAGAGTCCAGTGGGACAAGACACCCTGTGGTGGGAGACCTCTTTCCAAGGACTTGCTCTGGGCATTCCAACTCACTGACCTGTGAACACTGCAGAAGAGCCTCTTCAGGCCAGGGCTGAATCCCAAGTTTTCCAAGAACCTCTGGAGAGAATTTTCTTCTTTTAATAGATCCCAATCTCTGTTGTATGGTTCCTGTTTTAGAAAGCCACTGACTTACTGGAGAATGAGGCAAGTCTGTTTTACTTTTGCACACTCTGATTTCTAAGATTCAATCCCATGTCTGACATCAAATTTTCAGTGACTTTCCCTCTTGTTTTGTCCTCAGCTCTAATGATCTCCAAATATTTCATAAACAATTCCTGCCCTGTGAGCAGGTGTGACCTTGGCTACCAGGTAATGCCTGTTACCTGTCCCACAGGCAGTGGGTTTGTGATAACACCTGAGATCAGCCCTGCAAAGCTGATGGCATTTCATCCCACTGCCTTCACGTGCTTAGTTGTTGATGTGCTGTTTTTAACAATAAGCTATGAATGTCTCCTTCTGCCCTATTTCATGCCTTACCAAAGGGACCATTTTTCCCTTCAAGGGATTTTTCACATTTGAAGGAGGGGACTTGAAGATGTTCTAAGATGCATCCAAGACTGCTTGGACTAATGGCAAATGGCCCCATGACCGAGGAGGCGAACTAGGTCACTATTCAGTGTGATCAGCACAGTCTACCTGAAAAAGTCTCAAGAACTGGTGAAAAGAAACTGTTGCGAGAAAACAATATTTTCAACATGTCAGCATTTCCTGATGTGTTGTCTTGGCTCAAGATGGGCAGATGCTGGCTGTAGAAATTGTTGGTTTTTCATTA
This sequence comes from Picathartes gymnocephalus, assembly GCA_013390045.1. NCBI lineage: Eukaryota > Metazoa > Chordata > Aves > Passeriformes > Picathartidae > Picathartes > Picathartes gymnocephalus. Next base: position 204,583 of record WEKY01063540.1, read on the forward strand.
CCCAACCTTACAGCAGGTAAAGAAGGACTCATAAGGGACATCTCCTCTACTCTGTTCTTGAGGACCCCTTCCGATCCAACATTATTCTGTGATTATTAAACCTTTTTGACCATCTGCGAGCATACTATTGCTACTTGGTCTGTGCCATTACTCCCTTGAAAAGTATCATGTCTCAAAATTTCCTCCCCTTCTACTTGCAGTGCCTGATAATTAGTGTTGTGTTCCCTGTGCTATTTTAATTTTGACAAAATTAATTTTGACTGGTTTGGAGGAGTGGAAATCAATTTGTCTGAGCCACAGAATTGTTATGTTTTTGCTTCCTGCTCTTTTTCTGGGAAAATTTTCTATATCTGACACAGATAATATTTATAGTCTGGGGTTTGCCCACTTTTGGGGTAGGGAGGGGATGTGGCTAGAAAATGTAAATGTTTAGGCCAACATTAAAGTGCAAAAGTGACTTTTTAGTGCTCAAAGCACTTACTTTGTTGTGAAAATCTACTTTTTTAATCTTGTGTACCAGATGTATATTTTTACATGGAAATAAAACAGAGCAAAATGGACACAAAACAACCTGATACACCATTCCAATATTTTCTGTGTAAAATTATCAAAGTCCAGACATACTTGTTCTGTTATTAATTAAAGAAACATTAATAATCCTGGTGTATTTCATTCTTCCCTGATTCGTCTGTATTAAAGAGGCCTAATGAACAAGGATAACTTGAAGAGTGGTTTTCCCCTGAGAGCTGCAGCACTGATGGATCTCAATGCTGAGACCTCAGCTTGCATCTCAGAGAGCAGCTTTACAGAGGCCAGTGTTGCTGGCCAGCATCCTCCCCCTGCAGGCTTTTCACCAGAATTCCCCCAAAGGCATTTTCCCAGCAATTCATGGTGGTGAGTTTTACTCACTGCCTTTTGCAAAGGCATGTAGGTCCTGGGATCTGTGTTCCTGCCTTTTCAAAGAAATCAGAGCCACAGGCACAAATTTGTGGAGCAGAGGCAGGAGTCGACAACAGCTCTGTCAAGAAGCTTCTACTTTCCAAAGGAGCAAAGCCTGGACTCAATGTACAGCACCCTCTGGGAGCTGGGAAGGTTGGGAATTATGGAGAAGCTGTTTCAACAATGGGGTCTAAGGCACGAAGTGATAGCAGTCTACAGCTACTTCAAGCTGAGGTACAAGGATGACAAAGTCAAGCTCTTCTCAGCAATGGAAGACAGTGAGACAGTGACCAAGAGCAATAATTTGTAGCTTGGGAGGTTCAGCTTAGACAATGGAAAACAAAATCCAAGGGAATGGTGCAGTGGGTGAAGAGGTACCCACAGAGAAAGCATTCTTCCTTGGTTAGACAAGACTTGGTGTAAATAATTTCCATAAATAAATAAAGTACAGAAGCCTGCTTTTATTTTTGTCCTCCCCATAGTCCTGGGGCAATGAGTTCCACCAAGTAATTTATGCACTATGAATTGCAAAAGGGAAGTGTACTTCAAACCCATGCCTAAGGATTTCAACCCTGCTGCTTTGGGAATGCTTCCTGTTTATCTCCTCCACACCATGGAGCTCCTATAGATTCCTCTGGAACAGAAGACACGGTTTTTGAAAGATCAATGCACAGGCTCATCTCAAGCACCAATTTACAAAGAATTTCAAAGGTCTTGTTGGTTTTTTTTTCATTTCTCTACCTTTTTAATCTCGTTTACCCAAGGAAATAAAGCTCATGATTGTGCTGTGACAACTGTCTTTAGTAACTCTGGAAGCAGTTTAGAAAGGAGACAGGGAGATCATTCACCGCCAGAAAGGTCTTTTTGTTTCTCTCCAAGACACTGAGCTATTCCCCAGGTCCTCATCCATCTGAGTGCCTCCCAGCCTGGAGACTTTAATGCCTGAGATATTTATGAAGCAGAAAGTGCTGAGATAAGTATCTGAGTCACACTGCTCCTTTCAGGAGGCTCGAGTGTGCCTGTGAGGCTCCAACATCCCCAGAGCTTCAACAAACATCCCTGCGCAATTTGAAAGCAGACAGGAATCCTGGGATACATTAAATATGCACATATCACTTGTTAGCCTCAGCTCCTCAAATGACTCATCTGCTCAGCTGCCTGCCAGGTGCTTGGGACTCATCTTCCCTATGCAGATTTTCTTGGTTCTTCTGATGAAGGGCACATGTGCTTCTGCCAGGATTTTGTTTTTTTGTCTCTGCAGCCAACATTTCCTTTGGGACGGAACAAAAGGCTGTGGTGCTGGTCACCTGGTCAGATAGAGGCTGGCATGGGACAGACTGTGCTAGGCAATATCTGCAGACATTGAGGAATTTAGGAATCACTTTGGATGGGAGAAAAAGGGCTCTGTGGAACATAATGGCTGCTGTCCCAGTGCCACAGGGATGTGACATGGAGAGGCCTTGGGCTCAGCCAGTGAAGCAAACTGTCTTTGGCCAGGCATAGGCAGGGATCAAGGCTGACCTACCCTGGCAGGACATGGGGTGGTGGTGGAGGGTTTCTGGTCGGAGTGGTGGCTCCTGGGTTTAAACCTGCCCAAGTTAAGGCTGGACAGTCCTGGATAAATGCTCACAATAACTGTGACACAATATGGGCTGAGATAGTCCTCCTCTCCTGGTAAAAGTTTGTAAAATGTAAGAGGAGCCTGGGGAAGAGGAAAAAAGGAGACAATTAGAATCTGTTGTTTCCAAGGGTTCAAAATCTGTCCATGCTGGAAGATGACCATGAATCCACTCAGGATCAGAGAGGGATGAGATGGGTTAATAACACTAGGTAAGGTTAATACCCCCTACTGCGCTGGTAATTCCTTGTTCACTCTTTTGGAACTGAGCTAACATGACTCAAAATACTTTCACATCTAGCAACAAGGGTGTTTCTCTTAAATGCGTGCAACTTTTACTTTCTGGGGAATGATGGCTTTGCTAATGCAGCCTGGTCAGCCAGGTTCCCTCATGCAGGTCAGGGAAGGACAAACGACTCATAAATGTCAAGAAAACCCTGAAGCAAGAGTGCAGCATTCTTTACCCTGTTGTAAAGAGACCCTGAAATGCCATGTCTGCATGGAGAACAGAGCACCATGAGGTCTTTCACACAAGAGAATTTCATGCTGTAGAGATGGCTGTGAGGGAAACAAAAGCATGGTCTGCCTGCAAATTTCTTGAAGGTTTCAGTGGAACACAATCCATTCATCTCCAATGAGGCACCTTAGGTTTATGCACTGGGGATTCCAGGTGATGTCATTTGCTACTGACACCCACAGGGCAGGACGCACTGCCTGTGTGGTCACTCAGTGCTGGCCACACTCTGACTGCCCCATCATCTCCGGTCTCTCCCAATGCCTGAGCTCACCCAGCCTTTCCCCCATCCAAGCTGGCTCACCAATGGGGCCAGCCACAGGTTCCTTGGCAGCAACGAGGATAACTGGGATAGCATTGTTCAGGCAATACCCATTGGATACTGAGTACAGCAGCTCCACAACTGCTGCTTTTAAATGTATTTGGCACTTGTTCTCCTGAATCATGTGTCAGGAACAATAATCATGAGGAAAGAGGATGCATATTTTCAGGATCCTTCAACTTGTAAAACTCTTCAGCCTGTGTTAGAAGGAGAAGCTTCACTGCCATTTGGGTAATCCTCCAGCAGCAATCTTCTGGGTATTACTGCTCTCTGATGCAAAAATAAATACCTAAATTGATCAGGAACATGAGACGAAACTGGGATTCTGCATTTGAAAATGTCACCACTCAGAGGGAAAATCATCTTCCCACTTCTGTTTCCAGCAGCGACAACAATCTTCTCCCCAAGACACCCTTTTTGTGCTATGACTTACAAATTCATTAAAACTTACAGACATTTTTATATTACACTATCTTGTAACAAGCCCGTAGCAATAGGAGGATTAAAGAAGCTTCATCTCCTGCACAAGCATGAAAAAGAAGACTCTGAGAGCCTCCTTCTTTGGTGCTGATCAGTTGTATAGCAGCATCTCTCATGTCTGAGGAACCCACTTGGGTAGGATTAAGTTATCAACTCTCACTTATCAAATGGACTTTCTGGACTGTTGGTCAACCCTGGCCCCAAGACTTTTATCTATGTACAAATACTGCCGAAACCTCTGCACAGCTCAGAGAGATGTGGCATGTACAGCGTCATGGGATAAACCTGCATCATTCAGCAAATTGGCCAAAGAGGTTGTTACTCATCTGGGTAATATCCCTGGGAACCCAAGGGCATGAGACAGCTTAGCCCTGCTCATTCTAACAGGAATATATCATCAAAACACCACGGGTAACATCACCGGATCTCAGCCCTCTTGTCCAGTGAGGAACAACTGAGCATGAAATGCAGTCTGGACTGGTAGAAGTCACTGCTGCTGCTGAGAAGCTGCTGGGGGTGGATGGGGCAGTTCAGGCTGCACAGTAACAGCTTCTAATGACCAGCTTGTACAGTGGACACAAGCATTTTGCTGCTTGTGTTCAGAAGTTTTGGTTTGTTGCTCTCCAGAAGGCCACATGTTTTCCAGGTCCCATGTTACTCTCCATTAAACAGTCAGTTCAGGGTCTCTGTCCCAGGGGGCAGTGAGGTGGCACTGTGTGAAGCTGAGTATTCCTCATGGATTTGGCTACAGGAAAAGCAGGTTTCAGCCTGGCATTCACATCCACATGGAAATTTTAATGCCCATTTTGACAACTTTTCCTTTCCCCGATGTGAAGAGCTTTGCCAGATGAAACACTCAAACACAGTCTCCAGGGGTAGAGATATCCCACGCTACTGATACACTACATGTGAATCAGAAGGTTTCCTGCAAGAAACAGGCCTTTCTCTCTTTTATTCTGGTGTTTTTTAAGAGGTGGAGGTGAAGAAGGGACATTCACAACAAAGGAATGACACAGAAGCTTGGTCCCGGCAAATGTGATTGCATAAACCTCTCTCTGAGTTTAACTGCCTACATTTTCAGGGAAACTGAGCCTGCACAGATTCCTTGAACAGCAGAGGGAACACTACATGCTGTATGTCCTGAAAATCAGAATAGATTGCAGGTGCTTAAATATAGATTCAGGTGCTTGGCTGTGGACAGATAAGAGCAGAATAATTCTAGTCAAGGCTTGAAATAATTTCAGCAGTAGAACATAGGCCAAAGTACTGTGATCCATTTGTAACACCGCTAAATCAAAACTAGCTTTGGTAATTACTTCTTATTATGCCTAAAAGCCAACACAGATGGCTCCTTCTCTGCTGCATGCTGCATGGGTAAAAAGCAGCCATGCACTTGAGAAGCTATTAGAAAATAAAAGGAAAAGTCATCTAGGAAGAATGACTTATTGTAGCTAATAAGCTAATTATGCCATTTGAGGAGGTGCTTTCTTCTTCACTTTACATGGGACTTACCCCCGAAATATTAGCATAAACATTTCCCAGAAATACCATGCCTATTCTATTAAAAACAACAAAATTAAAACCAAAATACTTTTTATTTTTTATTTTATCTTCCCCTCCTTCTTTATAACAGACACGATTGAAACAAGATTTGCCCTCTGGTTAAGCATGTGGTGCAGATGGGTTATCTTGCAAAGAACAAAAGGGACAGAAAAACAACAATTCAAGTATGTACACCTTGCTTTGAGAACAGACATCTGCTCCCACAGTAAGAAGATGCTGTTTTGTGTAAGAGCAATTTAACCCAGCAGAAAAAGGTGGAACAAGAAGCAATGGATGGGAATTACGACCCACAATGAATTCAATTTGAAAACACTCTACAGAAGTTTGACATGACCTCCTCTGCATTGATACAGTTCTAGATGTTGAGAGTCTGAATGTGGTTGCATGGATTTGAGCTACTCCCACAGTCTACCCTTTACTTCTGTTCAAGTGGATATTTACATGAGAAGTTGTACAGACTGGAGTCCTGAACTGTTCAAGGATAAAAAGTGTTGTGGAAATAGGTGGGCAGGTAGTGGAGAGCAAAGACTACTAATCCCTCTCCTGAGGGGAGAGAGGGAAACAGGAGCATCCTCAGCCTGGATGGGCTACCAGAGATTCCGGTGGGGAACAGCTGCTGGGGCTGGCTTTGCTGTGGAGAAATATTCCTGGGCTTGCACCTTGTTAAACATCAGATACTGCACCAACTTGCACAAGTGCATCCCTCAGAAAACAGGCTTCAATGCCTCTGCTGTTTATACTGCCAGCCTGGTGGCAAGAACAAAGGATGCTTTCATCCTGGGAGAGGACACCACAGAGGAACCACTGATGCTCCCTAACACCATCCTGCCCCAGGACCTGTGAGCCTCGGCTGTCTTGGGCACTGCTCTGCTTTGAGCTGTGTTCTTTGAACCTGAGGGAGGAACTGGCAGCTCTCGCAAACTCTGCGGTGCATCTTCCTCGCCCCTTGGCAGAGAAGGCAGCAAGAGCAGCTAACATATGTCTTAACTTGCCTTGGATTTGCTGAGCTTGTGGCTCTGAGAGTTGTGGATATCAAGCTGCGTGTCCAAATGGAAACCGTACAGTGCTGGGATGCTCATGGGTTGAAGGTGTAATTCATTAACTAAGCTGAATTTCGTGTTTCAACCTGAGCCATTTCAACAACAGCAAACCCTACAGGAATGGAACTGCTTTGGGTGAAAAATACTGTTATCAACAAGTTACTGACCCTATATGTGGCATCAGAGTTGAAAGGTTTGGGCCACTATAGCTAAAAGAGGTTGTTCTCACTTCATGGCAGCTTGTGCTCTGTAGGTGGAAAGGGCTATTTTCCTTTGCCATCCATTGTCCTACAGGCATTTTGCCATTTGGCAGTTTCCATCTCCCAGGTGAAATGAGGTAACACGGTGTGAAAATTCCTAGATATTCACAAATGCAAACTAAAATGAGCTAGAACATTTGTATGTGATTTCTGAAGTCCTGATAACTCACTAACTTGCAATTTACTTTGATTTTTTCCTGGCATGTTCAGGTTCTGCTTCAAAGTTTCCCATTATCGCTGTGATATCTGCAGCCACAAAGTGCAGCAATGCTCACAGTTTCTAGTCATCAACATCTCCCACTTCCCAGCAAAGCCAGCATCCCCATGGATGTTTGAAATCCTTATGGAAAAGATACTATATCACAAATGAGGCCGGGAGTAGTATCTCACAGGAGTTCATCTACTCTTTTTTTCTTTTTAATACAAACTCTACCAAGTTTACATATTTTCATTTATTCTACTAAAATGAGAGCTGAAATGTCACCCAAACTGAGAATAACCTTATAAAATGTCAATCTGAGTTAATATGGAAACGAGCTATTTCTTGCCACTCTCTCCACAAATGAATCCACCTTCTTGCTCAGCCTTACAGTGGGAAATAGCACTGACAGCTGTCTCTTCCAGAGCCTTTTTAACACCCGTGAAGTAAATCAGAACTTTTCTCTGTAAAACTGAAAGAAGGGACTCATCTGCAAACTCCAAAGCAAAGTTTCTGCTACCAGTGAGCCTTTTTTCTCTTGGAGCTCTTGTACAGAGCAGGTGCCATGTGTCTCTGCTGAGAAGAAAACCTGATTGTTTTTCCTATCAAATATATTTTCCGGCAATATAACCAACATAAAAAGGGATAAAATGGACAAATTAAAAGCCGAATTCAATCGCAGTTGTTAAAAAATATTTTATAAAGTATTTGAGTGGCATGTTTGTCTTTCCTCCACTCCTCTTACACTGCTGTCTCTCTTCTGTAGCTGTATTGGCCACAAAGGGGACTTTGTTTCACTGCTATATAAAAAGAGAGATCAGTTCTGGGGAGGTAAGGAATTAGCTGGAGGAAAATAGGCTGCATCTAAATTATTCAAAGAGTAGAAAGAATGTAGAAGGACTTCGATTATCCCAAAGGGGACAGGAGCAAGCGAGGGTGGGATAGAGAGCTCCCGCTGAGGAGGAGATTTTCAGCATCACCTTCCGAGAGTCTTTCGGACACTTTGTTCAACAGCAGGGCTTCCATGCTGTGCCTCCCTAGCTTTATCCAAGCTTTTGGTTGTTGTTACTTTATTTTCCTTTCGGTTCTTACTCTGTCCTGCCTGAAGGCACACCTGGCTTACTGAATGTGACGTGTTTAAGGAAGACGGGACGTGGCAGTCCGTTGACACGGCGCTGTTCGGTCACAGATCGGACTCGACGCTCTCCGGTTCTCCAAGCGAAGTGATTCTGTGATATCGCTCATGGGGGAAGGAGCAGATTGCAACAGTCACCGAGCCCCACCGTCCGCCACTGCCGTTCCCCGTCCCGTCCCCTCAGA
>WEKY01063540.1:213078-293226 GCA_013390045.1 Picathartes gymnocephalus
GGCGGCCCCGGCTGCTCGGGCACGGCTGGAAGGTGCCTCAGCCCTGCGGCCGGCAGCTTTGGGCCTGGGAGCCCTCCCCAGGGGGTGCGGGAATTTCCTCGTGCGTGGAGCTGGAAATTTATTCCCCGATGGTTTAAAATGCTGTGTTTCGTATATAGTGCGTTTTTCAATAAAGAGTGGTAAGTCTCTACACTCCTACGGCAGCTGCTTTCTGATGAGGACATTGCTGGAGTGGGAAAAGAGCAGGCGAAGGCGAATGAACCGGTTCCTAGGTGTGATCACGAGAAGTCGTCTAGTTCTTGTGTTTTTCATCTGGCATATACTGGGGAGAGCTGTGAACCCCGAGGAACACCGAAAATCTGCCTAATGTGTACTTTTTGGTGTTAGTTTGAGCAGGGTGACCTTCTGAGGCAGGAGAAGCAGTGGGACAGCCCTGGGTGACGATTTGGCTGCTGGCATCAGCAGGACTTGTGATAGCCAAAAATCAGCCCATTCCCTGACACCACTGGCACTTGTCTGTGAAGTGTCAGGTTTGTTTAGAAATAAGCCGCTGACTGCTTCTAAAAGCCTCTTTAGCATACATTGTTATGCCTCACAATTGGCTTGGGAAGATCGGTGTATAGTTTGCTAACTTCAAAGAACTAGAGCTTGCCTTTTTTTTACCTAAACAGAACTCCTCTTCATGCCTCCTAGGTGCTGGATGGAAACAAGGCAAAGCACCCCTGCAGAGCTGAACCTCTTTCACTTCAGTTCTAAAAGTGTTTGGGTTTGGCAGCCTTCCAGGTAAAGTGGGCTGCCTTGTACATTTGAACTTTTCTTGGTTCTTTAAAGGTGTTTTTCAACCAAAATGCTTCGATGACATTATTTCATTGTATGACTGCTATACCAGTACTCCGTAGTGGTTGCAAACAAAGTATTTACTGCTATGAGGAATTTCCTCTCTCCTTCTGGTACCTTCCTGGTAACAAATGTTAAAACTCTGGTATAAATCTTATGTGGCGTAAAATGTGACTATGCAGTGGAGGTTAATGCGTTAATTTTAGAGTTGAAAGCTCAGAGACGGGAAAATAAAGAAAAATCAGTCTTGCTTTAAAGTTTAAAAAACCATTAAGTTAAATTAGCTTCTCCAGACAAGGATGCTTGCTGATACAGGTGTATGTTGTATAGCTTTTTTTTCTAGTGACAAATGTGCTTATCTGATTGCTAGTTTGTGGGGTGTGGAGCAGGAGCAGGAAATGTTTATCTTGTATCTGTATGAAATGAAAAGTTGTCTTCTCTAAGAAGTTTTTCTCTTTGGTTTACACTAGCAAGGGAGCTGAGGGGAATTAGAGGAGCTAATTGGTGATGCAGAGACAGTCTTCTGAGGGCTGTTGGTGCCATCACATGTGGAAGACAGTAATAAGTGGCCCTCAAAACCTATTTACATTGTATATCTCCTTAGTTTAAAAGTGCTCTAGGGGTTGGAGAAGCTTTAAGTAGTTGAGTCAACACACTATTGCTAGGAGTTTCCTCATTTGGAATGTGTAAGATGGTGTTTAAAATAACTTTACTGCTAAGTTCCTACTACCCTGTGATGGCAAGTCTTAAATATGAACTGTCTGCCAGTGGTCAGTAGCATTAAATGTCCTGTTTGACTGTTCTACTGGCTGTGGAAGGACAGAGGATGTTCTTTAGTGCAATAACCAGTGTGTGTGCCATGATGTTCCCAACAGGGCTCACCATTCACAATGAAACGTTAGCCCTGTGAAATGTACCCTATTATATCCTCCCATCCATGCGGCTGCCTTGGAGACAGGTTGTCCTTGAACAAGAAATTAAAAGATTACAGTGTGTTTTTAAGCCCCCTTCAGTCTAATCAGTAGTCCTTTCTTGTTAATTCATGGCTGAGTCAGGACACTTCTCTTGTTTGCCTTTGTCTTTCCAGTGGGGATGGTGACAGTGCTTTTGCTGTCATTCTGAATGATAACTAATGCTTTTAAAGAAATGCATGTGTACCTGGGGAAACACAGGCTGATTTCAGAGATGTCTGCAGCATGTGTGTCAAAATATGTTGTTTCTCCAACACGCGAGGGAAAGGAATGCCATGTGCTCTCATCTTCATTAAGGTTCTCCCTGCTTCCCCAGCAGTAATCCTGGTGAAGTAAGAAACTGGGGTGGGAGCAATCTATTTGAAATAACTTGATGTGCTATCCAGAAAAGTGAGATCCACCCATGGCTGGAGAGTTTGACTCAGAACCTCAGAAAACCCCCAGTTAGTTTGCAAGGGAAGTGTTAGCTGAGAGTATGGAAAAGTTACTCTGCAAATTGCACAAGCAGGAAATAATGTGACACTGATCTTCTGGAAGTGTGACAGAGGGAAGCATGGAGGTAAAGAGAAAGGTTGCTGTAACCTTTTCCCCAGCATGAAGGGTTTCAGGCAGGTGGTGTCAGCTGTGACATTCTGAGTTGTTACAGTAATGCTGTGATAAGGCTGGATCAATAATTTTTGTCAGACTTGCTCTTTCATGAAATTGGATTTGCTTGGGCTTCCTGTGAACTTTAGGGTGTTCATTTGAAAATGTTAATGCTCCTGTATATTATTGAGATGTTGGAATGTTTTTAAGTTCCTCTCCCTTCATGGATAACTCAGATTAAATGAAAGCAAAAGTTTTACTGTAGGTGGAATGAGAAGGTAACTGATAGCTAAGAATGAATTGTGACAAGCTAATGCAAAGATCAAGTAAGAGCATTCACTTCTAACAATTATAAATTAATATACTTAATACTGAATGAGTATAAAATAATCTCTCTGATTTGACACAGGACTGTCATACATCACTGCACATTCTTCCTCTTCCAGTTGTATCTCTCTTGATATGTAACATTACAAACACAATTAATCACTATGTAGTTGCTTTATAAAGGTAGCTTGGGTTGTTCTGAGCTTCCTGCAACTACATGGTTTTTGTAGAGTCAGCACCTGCTGAGTGTGTCCTGTTTCATTACGAGCCACATCTACAAGAATCAGAGTTGATGGAGAAGGGAGGGTCCAGGAACAGTGTGAGACACTGAGCTGGGAGGAAAACTGGACTGAAGTCTGTTTTCATTTTGTTCCATTGAAATTGTAAGGGTTTGCTTTTGCTGTGTGTTCATGTTAAGCCCAGCACAACAGGCCCTTGCAACGTCTTTAGGCTCTGGGCACTGCCTGAATGTATAGAAGAACATTTTCATGTTTTCTGAGTGGTAATATGATGGTGTTTCTTTTCAGCTCCAGAACAACTTGGCTCAAGCAAGACCCAGTTTTGAAGCAAGTGGTGGTACCTGGACTCTGCTTTCTTCCACTGTTCAAAAGCACAAACAAGGTATTTTCTTCTTAATAGAAAAAGGTATCTCTGTTGTGTTCTCCAAGTGCTTCCTGTTACACGCACATGCTTGTTTTCCAAGTATACTCTTTCTTCCTTTGGGAAGCAGATTGGAATGAGAGGGGAGTTAGGTCTGGGTAGTGGATTTTGGCATGTTCATATATGGAGTGTTGGGAAACAAGATGAAAGACAACTTAAGGTCTGAATGAAGTGAAACTTGTGGTAATTGTTCCCTTTCTTCTTCTCTTGGCTTTGTTGGCAAGTTTTCTTTACAGCAAAAGAGAAGGGCTGTAACTACCTTCCCACACAGGCTTTGAACAGTGTGTGTGTTAAATATTGCCTCAACACTGAGTTATGATGGCAGTAATAAAATTCAGGGGCTTCAACAAAACCTCAGCTAAGATGGAAACTTGCGCTCATTTTACTTACAGTGTGGGTTTTACTGGTTACATTACCCTGTGAGTAATAATCCTAACCTGACTGGAGAAGGTCAGATCAGAATTTGAAGACACTCATCTTGAACCTGGTGTGTCCATGGGCCATTTCCCTCCAGAGCAGTCCATCCAGTCCCTGAGCTCTCTGTGTCCCTGTCACCAGAAGCACTCCTGCAGTATGCAGAACACCTCAGCGTTGCTTGGATGGTTGAGGCACACTGTCCTTCAGTGTCACCAGAAACTCTTTTTGTTGTACAGTTGCAAAAAAACCCTGTTTCTTTGAAAGCCTGAAAAATCTCAGAAGTGTTTTGTTGGACTAAAGGCATTTTCTTGTAGTACCAGCTGTTAACTTAAGTACTGGTTCATTATAACAAAGTGAGTAATGAGAGTGAAGCTGTGATGATAGAAGTGAGCTACACAATGATGTGAAATAGCAGACCAGAGCAATAATACAGCAAATGTCTCGTGCTTTAGTCTGATGGCAAATTTAGTCAAGACTATAGGTTAAAAATGTCAACTTTTCAGCAATTTGGTTTCTGTATACATGACTAGTGAACTTCCTGTTTTCAGGGAAGCAATTCTCTGTAATTTAGGAATTGAGTCATACTAAAGGGAATTGAAATAATGTAGTGAGTTATTAAACAGCTGACTGTAAATATCAGAGCCAGCTGGTAGAGTGCAGGAGCTGGTTGTGAAGAAATATGTCAACTGTGCTAAGATATGGGATTCACATGCTGGGGTTTTTGCTGATTTTTAGTCTGTTACAAGCTCTGAAACTGTGATGTTTGAAATGGAATACAGCCTGTCTAGCTATGACTTGTAGAAGGTCAGGTCATTAAAGTTACTTGTTTGACAACTTGTGGAAATCAAGCACCACCTTCAAGCAGAGCAGCCCTATCTCTGAGCAGCTTCATATGTGTCATTTCAGTCCCAGTTCTGAATAATTCCTGATGCAGGTTGAATTGAAAAAGAGGAGAGCTGGAATTAGCTGTCAAAGGCTTACCTTCTCTTTATGTTAAAATTTGAAGCTGTATGTATGTCAGTTTGAGTTAAAAAGGAGCTGTTTCTTCAGAAGCTGGTAAAATGTGCTTTATATTACTGTATTTAAGAAGTCATGTATGACATCCATCATGATGATTTCTGAACACATTCTGCCTAAGACTTGAAAATGAGGATTTACTATTGTCTTGAGACTTTGAGTGATACATGTTTAAGTGTTTCACTAAGTTGTTAATGAGACAGGACTTTGAAAATAATGCTTGTCCTAAATTTTCAGACATATGTGTTCTAAGTGACACTCACAGTAGCTATTACTGACAGATAAGAACAAGAAAAATGTAATGGAGCAAAGAAAAAGTATTTCATGTATTGGTAGATTGTTATGGAATATTTTCTGCCTTGGAGCTTCTCCCGTGTTTTGAGTAGTTTAGAAACAGTGAAAGGCAGAAAAACTGCTCTTCACAATCTTTGTTAAAAGGGAATTGACAGAAGTTTTTGGGACTTGCTCTTTCATTATCAGTGTTTTCATAATTACACTATTTCTGTGGATTTAGCTATTTCTCTAGTACAAGATCTTTAATAGTGAATTTACTCAGAATTCCTTCTGGCTGTGAGATGTCTTAGCTACACTTTGCTACTGCCTTGAGGACTTTGAGGTGAGATTTTAAACTGTTAAGGCAAACTTGGCTGGATGTGATTGGTGTGAAGTGCTTCTTCATGGTATCTCAGTGTGGAGTCATTTAACCCTTTCGGAGATAGGTTAGCTGTACAAATATGGCAGTGTTTTTATTTAGGCCTTCAATAACAATATGCAGGTGGTTGTTTCTGCCATATTGTCTTGCATCAGTGAATTGTTATCTCTGACTAAGCTCTTGTAGTATCTGCAGCTAGTAATGTAGGAAAAAAAATCTAAATGCCATAATCACTTCTTGCTTTAAAGCATAAATTACCCACCGATCTGTGGTTTAGAAAGGTACATTGTAGTTGTGTGAGAAATGGTTTTCTTTCTGGCCTTTTGGCAGCATAAACTGACCTAGATTGGTCCTGTGATACCTTAACTCCTGTGATTGCTTTGTTTCTCTGAGTGGTTTGAAACTTCCTCACACCTTCCTGCTGTTTTGGAGACTCATTTTTGAGCTGATTTGAAAAAAATCTATTTGTAAAACAGTAGAATAACTCAGAGAAGAGTGCCCTTGTGAGGGCTCTAAGGGCTGTCTAGTATCAGGGCACGTGTTCTGTTGTGGGTTATTTCTGTGCTTTGCCTTGCTGTACTGTGAGATAAGGAGTCAGTACAGATGCATTATTGCTTCCTCCTGTTTTTATATTTATTTATCAAACCTTCCCAGGACTATTAATTAGCACCCAAATTGCGTTTTTTAGGTTTCCTCTGATATTTGGAAAAGAGATGGCAGCCTGTGATGAAGAAAAGCAGAGAAACTTTTTGATAGATAGGAACATAAACACACAAGAGCATGTGCGTTTTCTCCTAAAGTAATTGATTGTTAAAGTCACCTCTATGTTGTGCCACACAGAGATGGTCAGCAGTCAGCCTGTCCCCATAGCAGACAGTGGGAAAAGGAAAAAGAAAAAAAGAACCAGAGCCACAGATCAGGTCCCTGGAAAGTTTGAAGGTTGGTGACAATTTAAAAGCTTTTAATTGTTACAGTCTGCTTTGCTTCTGCTGTTTTTCTGTTTTCTTAGCTAAACATTGCATTTTTTGGTAGCAACAGTGCTGATGTCAAAATGTTTTGATTGAATAGATGTGAGCATAAATACTGTGAAGCTTCCTAAGTGAAATACAGTTCAGTGAGAAAACTGAGCAGTATAAAACTTCTTAGTGTGCAAGTAGCAATGGAAGGTACATTGCAAATAAAGGTGGGAGTAGCCTTCTAGGTTTAAATGTTCAAGTTTATTACACTTAAAACACTATCTCTGGAAGTAGATTACGTATGGTAGGCATTTTCTGAGCAAGGAGTAAATTGTTTTCCACCTGAAAAAATTGTTTCTGAGTTTTACATGAAGACAGGGAAGGTGGCTGAGGTCCTAGAGATTGCAGAGATGTAATACATTTCTAGAGTGAGCAAATGTGTAGTTTTGAAGCTGTAATAAAGTTTACTTCTAATTTTTCTGGCACTTGAGGGAGGTGAAAAAGGACACATAGTTAAGACTGGCATATCTTCTTTAATACTACATAAATTTGAAAGATGCTGATCAGATAAAGAGCTTGTCTTGATGTTATTCACTAAAATAACTTTCACTTTGATGGATGTGTCCTTTCTTCTGGATTTCTTTGGCAGACTTGTACAAGCTGACTGCTGAGCTGCTTGGTGAGGGAGCATATGCTAAAGTTCAGGGTGCTGTCAGTCTCCAAACTGGGAAAGAATATGCAGTGAAAGTAAGTAGAGAGTAAAAACAGCATCTCTTCTGTCTGTGATGTGTCTTCTCCCTCTGAGTATCTCAGAGAAAACCTGCAATAGAGTGGGTAATAGCAAATCCTTCTAGGAAATTTTTGATGCTTGAAATGAGCTTGTTTTATAACTGTTGAGAAAGCTTGTCATCTCAAGTGTTGTGCCTCCAGAGTGAACTGGTGTATCAGCTGCAGGTAGAAGTCACAAACAGTAAATCACTGTGATGGTTAAATCTCAGGGCAAGCTTTCCTCTCATGCCCTGCTTTGGTTGTAGTCCTGCCTTTGTCTCTTCCTATGAAAGAAGAGGCTGAGTCATTACACAGCATGGCCTCCCAAATAGTGCAAGCTTTTGGGTGCTGCTCTGAGTTCAGAGAGCATCAGGTCCTGTCAGTGGTTCGTGTAAAGCTGTCTCTTTATTTTTTGATAGAGGCCAGTCTTCTGTAACATCATTGTAAAGTGTTAGGGCTCATTTACAGATTTGTTGTTAACCTGAGTCCCCCATTTAATTACAAACACAAATAATAGCAATAGGGAAGCTTTATGTTTGATTCTATTCAAAAATAGGCACAAAATTTTAAGCCCTTTAAAAATGTAATTCTATAGATGCTGGAATTTTGTCTATACTTTGTAAAATTGTTGAAGTTGAAAGGTTGGAATAAATAAAGCTCTGCATTAGGAATTTGATGTGATCAGATATTGAGTCCTGTGTAGTACTGGTGAATGGTTGCCTGTTCTGCATCAGAGAACTCAGGGTGCAGAAATAAGAAACCAGTCCTGGATACAGATGGTGTTGATGTTTTGGTAATGTCATGAGCTTTCAGTTTATGCAGCAATCATTTGGGCTCAGCCTCTTGTTCTTGTCCTCGTTCAGGCTGAGGAAAGTGTGAAGGAAGGTGGCTTCTGATGGCTCTGAGATTGAATGTGTATTTTCTTTAGGTTCTATTATTGGGTCTCCATAAAGTTTACACTACAAACTTAACTCTCATTTTGTGGTGAATTTGGTACTGTTTGCTTAAATGCCTGTAATGACAAAATTCTTCTTTTTGACTGTTCACTGTCTGATGTGACTCAAATCTGTTTTTAGTAGAACTCAAGAGGATATCCTGTTCTGCACATGGCAAAGTTAAAATGATGCAAGAAAAAGCTTGTGGTAACTGGTCACTGGCTGTGTAACGTGTGGATTTAGTTCCTTTCTTCTCTTCCTGCCCTAATTTCTCTTGTCCTCTGAATGCCTTCCAGAGCTCTGCTGACACTGTTCTGCTCTGTAAACAAATGCCAGATGAGAAATTAAACAAACAAACAAAGGTGGAGTGTTTTTCTCTAGTGGGCATGCCCTAGATTCAAACCTTGGAACGGTTACCTAATTCCAGAGCTACATGCATAGTTCCTGCAGTAATTTTTCAAATATGAGTTCTTAATTTTTCTTCACAGATCATTGAAAAAAATGCTGGGCATAGTCGGAGTCGAGTTTTTCGTGAAATAGAAACTCTGTACCAGTGTCAGGGCAACAAGTAAGTATAGTCTTGTCTTTGTTTATTTAAAATATTTTGATTATTTGTTTTCAAATTTTTATATGTGGCAGGATTAGAAGCTTTGCAGTAGTCTCCTTAAAACCAGTTGAAATTTAGTCTTGACCTATTCAGAGTAAGAATTTCCCCTTCTTTACCTGTGAAATTTAGGGGAACTGTTTACAGATTAATAGCTACATCACTCAGTTAGCAGCCAGGTCAATGTAGCTTGGTTGTGCTTCAGTGATGCATGGCTTTTGTCCAGATGAACATTTTGACACTCTACTCTGAGATTTCGCCATCATCAAAAGCTGACATGATACCAGCTGCTTTTCTTCATGTGTGGTTTGTCCTCCTTGTGTCAGCCTTCCTGCTTTTGCACTGGAACTCAGATCAGCAAAAATCTAATGTAGTTCTCATTGGGATGTGGGCTGACTTCATGTAGCCACCGGATGAAGCAACTGTAAAGCTGCTGCTCATGCCTGAAGAGGAAGAAAAGCTGTGCAGGGACTGGCAGCATGCTCTGGGAGCTCTGTGATGGGTTTGAGCCAGTTCGAAACCACTTTTGGATGTCTCTTTAATCTAGAATGTATATACAATAGCTGTTACATGTATTACAATTGTGCAGCTTATATTGAATTTTCCAAACAAATATTTAATGTAACTCACAGAAATAATATTAAAACCAATTTATTTACCAAACTCATAGGCTTATGTTGTGCTGTAGAGGAGCAGACCATGTCTTTCTTCTTTTGTGAGGTCAAGAGTAAATGGTCATCCAGTATACAACTGATGAAAAACTCAAGTTCACACGACCACATGCAGAATTTCAGGGGTTGGGTGTATCAGTAAATGTAAAAAATTCTGACTTACACATTTGACATTCTCAAAGCAACCTGGGGTGTTTGTGCTGCAAAGAATTTACATGAGCTAAACAGGAGTTAGTCTGAAAATTGCAACTAAGGAACTGGATTTAATATCCTGTTGACAGATGCCTGTCTCCTTTGAGCCCTGCGTGTTTTGCTTTGTGATTTCCAGAGAGAAAGAATGCCAATTTAATTATTTTTTCTTTATTTCTGCCTTCAGCACAAATGCAATGTTTTAAATTATTAAATACAACCTACTACCAGTTATCTTCTGTCAGTTGAGCAGTAGCAGAGCTCTCACAGTCCTGTCTGAGTGTGGTGTTTGGCCTGTTTCCCGTGCTTAAATTGCAGTGTGAGTTGGAAATGTGGTTTTAATGCCACAGGCACCCAAAGCAACTTGTTTAACTAGAACTAATATTGTTGGTTACTTCTGGCACTTTCTAGTTATCCATGCTGAAACTCTTCATTGCCGTGTACACACTCCATGGTTTTTTCTTTTATTTCCCTTCTTTTTTGTTTCTTTTTTTAAAGGAACATTTTGGAGCTAATAGAATTTTTTGAAGATGACACAAGATACTACCTGGTCTTTGAGAAGCTGCGAGGAGGTACTGTGCAGAAACTGTGCCTTTGCTCATTGAATCATTTTGGCTCCTGTTTGCCTCTGTCTTAAGGTAGTAATTGAAGAACTTACTTTAAATGCATGAGAGTTTCAAGATAAGAAGTAGAGGAAATATTAAACAAAGCTTGAAGTGTGGTTATTCTTGAGTATTGGTGGGTTTGGTCATGCATTTGCAATCCTTTTCTGTGGTTGAGTGATGGAAATGTCAGCTCTATTAAAGTGGAAGGTTTGAAATACAGTCAGTAGGTCACAGTACCTTCAGGCAGGGGGAGGCACACAGAATGTCAGGTGTTATGCATGATCCTAGTGCAGCATCTGTATGCTCTGGCAGAGTTTTCCCTTGATGTAGGATTGACTTCATTTCCTGGAACTCATGGAATTCTGTTATGAAAATCATCTTGCCTGTGCCTGGGGTTGCTGTAATTGAGAAACAGTTGTGCATGTGGGTGTTTGAGAGCCCATCAAGTGTGCCTGAGTGGTGACTGGGCTGCAGCACTTCCCACTCACCTGGGGAATGAGAAAGCTGCAGCGAGCACGTTATTGACTTTTTCACATTTGTCTGCATGAAGTATAATTACAGTACCCACTAATTGCATGGCTGTGCAAAACCATGGGTTAATGTGACCACCCCTTCAAAGGAAAACTGAGTTTCTTTAGTATCCTGCTACCCAGAGAATGTCATCTATTGTCTCTGGTCAAGAAGGCTTCCAGGAGCAAACTGTATGTGCAAGAAATACAAATTCTTTCTGTGTAGACAAAGAAATATTTTTGAAAGAGATGGATGTGTATTTTTCTTGAGTAGAAGCTTTTGTTTAACTTTTTTCAAAATTGCTGCATCTTTTTATTGTGTTTTCCCATAACACTTTGTCTTAATGCACAGACTTCTCTGACGAATTAGCTGTAATAGGGCTTGATTGAGATGAATCTAGATTTGTCTTTTTTTTTCATCTCCACGTTCTTCCATTAGTTAACCCTCTTCTTTGTGAGTCTGTGTTTGTCAGTGTACCTGCATGGCTGCTGAGAGGATAATAATGCTACTCCTTCCCTCTTAGCTACTGTTTTTACAGGGTCAGCTAGGGCTGAGGCTAGTTTTCTCTTAAGAAAAAAATCAGTATTTGGAGTGTTATGTGTGTGGTTTGAAGACAAAGAATGGGAATTAGGGGTCAGATCTGATGCACTGCAGATTCTGATTGAGTGGCATGGCTGGCAATAATAAGAACATTAATCTTCAATGCAAACCTTCAGTAACTCCAGTCTCAGAGGCTGCTCTTACTTACAGTATTGAGCATAATTTGGGCTTCCCATTTTCAACTTTGCCTTCCAGTAGCTGTGGTAACTGAAGGAACTCTGCTCCTGTTTTATTTCTGTTCAGTTCACTGTGATGTGCAGAGTCCCTCTAGTATCCTTGTCTGACAGCATTTTATAATTGAGTTAAAACCGAGCTGATTAGATTGAACTTGCATGATTTAAGAGTCTTTTCCTCTTTTTTTTCTCCCCTCTGAAATGCATTTTGAGAGGTGCCATATGATTCTTTCTCTCTGAGTACTGGAGAGGTAGGAACAACTGCGGCAGGAGTGCCCTGCTATTCTTTCTTCATGAGAATTCTCTACATGGGCTGAATATAAAGTCAGTAGAGTATGTTTTTATTGATATTGATATAATTCTTATCTGAGAGAGTTTGAAAATCAATTCTATTCAGAAAGGTAATTTCAAATAAACCTGCTGAGTGAAATGAGCACTTCTGGTGGCTCAGTATTGTTTCCTGTAAAGTGTGGGGTCTTTTCCACAGGGATGGAAACATTGAAGAATGGTTACTGCTTTCTAAAGGTGCAAAGAACAACTCCACCAGGAAACCCCTTTGAACTTCGTGCACTCAGGAAATCTGTAGCAAACTAGAAGGTGTTGGTTTTGGCAAGGGAAAATGTCTGTATTTGAAATCTAATAACCTGGTCCAACGTGGCCTTCCTCCACCCATCTGACATAGCATGGCTGTGCGTATCTGAGCAGTCTTTGGTCCATCTCTCTTCTTTTTGAATGTCCTTCCTCTTCCCTCTCTGAATGTTCACTGTGGAGGAATGGCAGTAGCATTGATGGTATAAGAATAGGAATTACCCAATAGGAGATTTCCTTCCATATCTTGAATGAAGAATAAAAGTGAAATCACCTGAGATAGAAAATGCTGAGAGTACTGGGGCTAATAACAAATGGCAGTTATTTCTTAAATTTCTTTGTCTCATTGCTTTTACAAATACACCTCTCTGAATAAGAAAATAGAAGGCAATAGTAAGGCTACTTAGGGGGCTGGGATCTCTGTGGACTACATGTAATTGGTTTTTTAAAGACATTTTTCATCTTTAGAGAGGTTTGATTGAATTCACTTTAAGAAAATGAGGACTCAAACCTCCCTTTGTTCTTTGTTAAAGGGAAACCAGTGAGGCTCTGCCTGCAAGCTACCAGCCCTTCAGTATGTTTTAATTTAGAGGTCTTTTGTCAGATTTTATATCCCTGGGCAAATTTCGCTTTAAGTCAATGTAGAAGCCTTGCCTTGATGCCTGTGGGAAATTCAATGTGTATTTAAAGGTCAAATCGCTTTTTACTTTGATAGTGTTCAGGCACAAAATTTGTATCCTTGACTTCCAGTGCAGGATTTCAGTGGTGGCATTATAAAATGAGGAGAGTTTGAGCATGACCACCCATGACCTGGGTTGAGTTTTGCTGAAGTGTTTATGTATCTCCTTAGCTGATGTTTGAGTTTTACTGGTACTGTCTCCACTGTACTGGCAAATCTCTACTGTCACAGTGTGTGGGAAAAAGACCAGTCATGTCCTGGGGCAGTAAGAAGTGATTGCCTCTCATGCTGTGCTTAAACTAGACAGCTGCACTGTTTGAAAATTGTGTTCTAGCACACTGAAGTGGTGAAGCTGCTCAGTTGTGCCTTTTCTTAGTCATTCTCCTCTTTGCTCCACAGAAGTTGCCTGATGTGAAAGGCTGCTATAGAATGTGAAAATGAGATTATGGATTCATAATACTTGGAACTAGTTCAAGCATCCATACTGAGGTTTTGCCTTTCACCTGTTACCCTGACAGGTTCAATCCTGGCGCATATACAAAAGAGGAAGCACTTCAATGAACGAGAAGCAAGCAAAGTGGTGAGAGACATTGCCTCTGCTCTGGACTTTCTTCATACAAAAGGTGAGAGAAGGCTGCCTCCATCTTTAGTAGTTGATATTGTACACTCAGGTTATGAAGCACATTTATCTGTAAGTAGCCAGCTTTTGCTAGTGTTGCAATTTACAGCAATGCCAGATGACTTAAGCTGTTTTCCTCTCTGTTATTATTTCCATATTGCAGTATTTTAAGTAATTGGGTGTGTTAGGATGGTACAGGCTTTTCAAGAAGAAAACTTAAATCAGCATCCAAGGAGAGTTAACATTAAGGTTGAGTCTGTTTGTTCGTGTTGCACAAGCTACCATATAAAGGTTACTCAGAAGGGATCTGTATAGTTTTCATTTCCTTTTCTTTCAGGTCAACAGAGTTACTTTTTTGTAATTACTCAGAATTTCTGCTGGTCACAAGACCTGTTGGTTTGTAGTAGCATTTGATCCCCACATTTAGGCTCCCACTGTTAAATTGAGAGTCCTAAGCAAACCATAGTCTTTATTTGAAGGTGTCCCCAGTTCATTTGGAATTTGTTTAGATTTAAAGCAGTTATGTTTGTAGAGATTTTTTTTATGTTAGTGTTTTTCTGCTGCTTTTTTGACTTGGGAATACTTTGGTTTAAATGCCAAAATTTCTGTGCATTAGGTCATCCCAAAGTATATTTTTGAGCTAAATGTGATGGATACTTTTGAAGTTTTTCCTATGTCGGGATTATCTGGCTTTTTAGCTTCAGTTACTGTTACAGTGATTAGCTCTGAATAGAATGGCATGTAACTGGAGACTGTTTATGGGTTATTTATTTTGATACATTTTTTTCTCTTCCTTTTTGCCATTCTGATTAGCTTGGTAGATCTCAGCAGATTTGCATTTGCTGCCTAAATTGTTTAGTACTGACCCTTGTTCAATAAATGTTTAGTTGTAGTCTGTACTTTTAAGTCACAGGACTATTTATATGCCGAGTTGGAATCACAGCACTGGTACCTCAACAGATTGAACCCATTACATAGAAAATTGTAGCAATGCATGGGGATGAAAGTTGTAAACCTGAGGAATGTGGATCCTGTCACATGTTGTCACTGTTAAAAGAAGTTAATTGGAATGTGAAACCAAACTCAGTTTGGATCAAGAGTTTTTGTAATCTTCACAACCTATGTGATAATTCAACCCTAAACCTTCAGAGGAGGTACTTCTTGAATACCTGTGTTTAGAAGATTTTGAGATATGGGACATATAAGGAACAGGAAACTTAGGCTGAATATGCGGAAAAATTCTTTTTTGATGTGCAGGGCTATAGTGGGTTTCTTAACAGCTGAAAGTCCAGGTACTTCATTCAAGAAGTTTAACATCAACTCAGCTAAAACCTTTCTGTAGGTTCTCTCTCAGCTTTTAGTTTTAATTCCCCTTTCCCCAAAGAAGAGGAGGGTGATTGATTAAAATGGCTTTAGAGCAACAATCTGCTTTCTTGTTGTTTGCTGTGAACTGGGACAGTGGGGACATGGCTTGCAGAATCAGCTAGAGCAACATCCATCCCCTTTCCATTTTATTGTTCTCTTTATGGTTCTTCTGTGTGACATTAAAATAATTAGTAAGTAGGATACAGAACACTAAAGTAAACAGGAAATTAAAGCAGTTTTATTGCACAGCTTAATGGTGAAGTGCTATAGCTAAATGCTTTTAAAAAAATTTGAATAAGGACAACTAATTCTTTTGTCAGGAGTAGTTTAAAACTCAGCTGGATGATAATCCTGCCTTACACCCGCTTGGGATGTGTGTGCTTTATTGCTAATAATTTACTGGAGGGGTGTTTAAAGGTTTTCTCAGTGCTCTGTGCAACTGCAAAATCAAATGTTACATAATCAGACATTTGAATTTACACAATAATGCAAAAAGACACTGTTGGCTTTCCCACTGCAAGCCAAGGCAACTGTTGGGAGTTTGGTCAGCCTTGTTGCAAATGTCAGCACAGGCCACCTCGGGGGCTTCCTTGTGCCATTTCTTGTGCCACAGCCATGTGCACTGTGTCAGTATGAACACTGATTCCCTTAGACTGGGGCTCTGCTGTTATATTTTAAGCCATGTCTTGTGGAATGTGCTGAAGAAAAGACATTAAAAACTCCCTTGCCCAGAGTTTGGTGGGATTTTCCTTCTTATGCTCTGTAGCGGTATCAGGTATCCTTGGAGTATAAGTTTCTAAATCAAGGCTAGACTGCAGTTTTATTACAGCCAAGTTGCTCATTTGATTTGATTTTTTTGCCTCTCATTTTCTACCTTCAAATTCAGTTTGATCATATTAAATGGAGGACTTCCAGAAACTGTGTTTTTAGGCATTTGAAGAACTTCTTTGACAACAGGGAACCACCTTGCATGTGGATTACACAGATAACTTTGTGCTTCCCTGTTAGGTTTGCCTGTTCTGACAGGAGTGGCATGAAGAAGCCCTTTGGTTGTTTTCCTTTAGCTTTTCTTCTGTGTCTCAAATGGAACCTTTAATTTTTCATTTGCTTCAGCAATGAGTATGTACCTCAAAGGGATATTTTTATCTGGGTACTTGGGGGATTTTTTGCAGGGCAGAGTACCTCAAGTACTATCTGTGCTGGTAGGAGTTCAGCAAGCCAGTTGATCCATCTGGAAAGAAGAAATTTACTGTAAAAGGCACGAAAATAATTTCATTAACCTGTGTAAAAAATTAAACTCTCCTACAGGTCAGTCATCTCAATAAGCTCATTTTAAGGAACATAATTATTTTGGGCTAACAAAAAGTTCTGTTGTTAGCAGGTTCTTATTTGCTTGTCAGACTCTCCTGTACAGTTTAGGATGATAAAGGTATAGCAGGATGCAACAGTGACTTTTAACAGTTACACTTTACAATTCAGTTATTGTATTTAAGAGGGGCAGGTGTGTGTAGCATGCTCAGACCTAGAATATTTCCCAGGCCACCTTCTAGTACAGAGAAGTTATGAGAAATACTGCCGAGAAGTATCCTTTCTAATGAACATTTGTACTTTCTCTTTAGGTATTGCTCACAGGGACCTGAAGCCTGAAAATATCCTGTGTGAATCTCCAGAAAAGGTGCTTCTCTGGTCTCTTAACTTCCTGAACTGAATTTTTTTAACTTGGTTGCCAAAAACAGTCCTTGTGTTTTTTTCTCTTCTTGAAAACTTTTGAACCCATTAATGAACTTCAACTAAATTTAACAGAACTGAAGTTTAAAAGAGACTAAATTCTTTGAGCTGTGACAATGTGAACATCTGGCTAAGAGAGGAAAAAACCAACGGGCCTCAGAGAGGGCAGGGTAATGACACTCTACTGCCTCATCTGTTCTGAGCCAGTACCCAGATGGACAAGCAGCATTTAGGGGCCAGCTGGTCACATTATATGACCAGTTTTCAAAGTGCCCTGATGTGTACTGGCACTTGCCTAGCCAAATAAAAAAATAATGTAGCAGGATCAGCTGCTGGTTGTGTGGGTGCAGCTGGGGCAGGGCAGGTGATTGCAAGGAGCGGAAGGTGGCTCTAAGAGACTGGGTCTCACTAGGGACTCCTGTCCTGGCGTTTTCTACTTCACGTATGTACATATTCATATATTATGCATTAATCACAGTCTTCCTGACCTCTTATTTTTTTTAGATATCACCAGTAAAAATATGTGACTTTGATCTTGGCAGTGGGGTGAAGCTGAACAGTGCATGTACCCCGATAACTACTCCCGAATTAACAACGCCGGTGAGAGACCTATTGTGGCTTTGTGGTTTTTTGTTCTACTATAAACCAATTTTTCTCATCGCCAGAGGAGACCTTCCAAAAAGCTTACTGCCACTACACCCAGTGCTGGATAGTTCATTTCAAGCAAGTGTATGTGTGATAAATACTGTCTTGCTTTTCCAGTCACAGAACAAATACACAAAAGCACAGGAGCTCACAGTGTTAATTCTCCTGTTGGCCAGCATGTGACACATTGGTCCTGCTTATCTCTTAAACAATCAAATGGGGAAACTTTTTGTGCCCATTTTTGTGTGTTTATGGACAGACTTTGAACCTTAGTTTTGTGTTCATTTCTCCATGCTTTGATTCTGTAGCTAAGGAGAATAAAAGCTCTCTAATCAGTGTGCACCTTTATAATACACATTAATTTGTAAAACTACAATCCTATGCTTTTGCCATTTACTGTGAAAGAAAAATCTGGCAGTATTGCAGATGTCTTACAGAAATCTACTCCCCTGATACACTTGTCTGATAACTAATGGATAAGATTTAAAAACCGGAAAGATGTAAATTAATGTTTTGACCTTGGATCAAAGGTTCATAGTTGTATGGAATAGCTAGTGCTGCTGCTAAAGAACCATAGGAACTTCAGTAGTCGCTGATGCCTAATTTCTGCTTTTACACCAAGCTACTTAGTATAAAGAGTGGAGAAAGATAAACCTGAGTATTGTTTCGATATGACCTTCCCTTTGAAAACTTGCTTGAATTTGGTTTCGTAGTGTGGCTCTGCAGAATACATGGCACCTGAAGTGGTGGAAGTCTTCAGGGAGGAGGCCACGTTCTATGACAAGAGGTGTGATCTGTGGAGCCTGGGGGTGATTCTGTACATCATGCTCAGTGGTTACCCCCCTTTCGTGGGCAACTGTGGCACAGACTGTGGCTGGGACAGAGGAGAAGTGTGCAGAGTTTGCCAGGTGAATGTGCACGTCCTGGGCATGTGGGTAGTGCAGAGTTCTCCCATGGGCTTTGGGTGTAGGACTTGCTGTAATGTCAGCAGTGAGAGCTGTGCCTCATGCTGGCAGGTGGCTGGGAGGATGATCTGTCACTGAGAAGGGAGGGTGGCAGTGTAGAAGTTGAGTGATACCAGTTTCCAAAGTAAGGTTGGGCAGCTGCCTCTACTTCTTCCTCTTGTGAGATCTCAGAGCTTCTCCTCGTCCTCTTCCCCACCTTGCCTTCCTCCCTTGTTCTGTAATCCTTGATCTGGTAGTTACTGCTATTCCTCAGATGAAAGTTGAGTCCTGGGAGGGGTGCCATGCAGGGTCTGAATTTATTTTCTAAAAACTGACTTAGCTGCCCTGTGAGGGGTGAGGGGAAGTGTTTTCAGCAGACAGTGTATTGTGTCCATCTGATGATGCACTGAGCCACTCCGTGGAGCTGCCTGTCACTCTCCACTGGCTGCATAAGGAGACTGGATGATGTCAGTTGTTGCCCTCCATATCAGGTGGTTAAAAGCGAGTGGGAAGTCTCACCTGAGAAACCTTCTGGTTGCAGTGCATTTCAATTGAATAATTTTTCCTTTACTAGAACAAGCTTTTTGAGAGCATTCAGGAAGGCAAATATGAATTTCCTGACAAGGACTGGTCACATATTTCCTCTGAGGCCAAAGATCTCATCTCAAAGCTGCTGGTTTGTGATGCCAAAGAACGACTTAGTGCTGCTCAAGTTCTGCAACATTCATGGGTTCAAGGAGTATGTATCCCCCTTTATATTAAAGGTTATTCTTCTTCCAAAGTGACAAACAAGCTGTTCCCTGTCTCTGAACTTTTTATTACAGTCCTTATGTGTTTTAGTGCTTGTATCTTGATTAATTAAATGATACAGGCTTTATTTTTTTCTGCGCAGTAAATATTTGGATGAATATGTCAGCCTTTAAGTGTTTGTTTTGTTTTGTTTAATTATTGCTTTGTGCATTTTAAATGGCTTTTTTGTGAATAGCAAGCACTGCAGTACACAAATTATTGTGCTAATACAGTAATGCAGAATGCTGGTAAATACTGTCATAAAAGAACAGCAGTGTCTTCCTTTGCTTCAGTTCCCAATTCAGGAAAGAAGGAATAGACCCTCTGGAGAGGTTCCAAAGCTGTAGTCTTACACCTGCAAGCTGTGAAATCTTCTTGTGATGGGAGATATATTATGAAATGTGCTTTGCAAACAGTGATTTGTAAGCCCACAGTGAATTAGTTTATTTGTAATATCTGTTAGTTGTAAAGATTTAGGGGAATCACTTGGTTTTTGTCACTCTTGGGAAAGCTTGGCTCCCAGCTGCTAATATGTATCTAACTTTTTTTCACTGCTTCTTCTAGCAGGCTCCTGAAAGGGGATTGCCCACCCCTCAAGTTCTTCAAAGGTAGGGTTTATTTTCTCAAAATCTGTAAACTTGGCCAGCAATAATTACTGAAAGAATGGGTGGGAGAGATGAGTTGACAAATTAGGAGGTAACATCCCTGGGTGAGAATGGAACTTCATAAATGTGCAGCACTAATTTTGTTAAGAACATCAGAAATATTAAAGCTCTGAATTTTCTTTATGATCTAATCTTGCTTGTTTGTGGGAAAAGCATTAGAGGGAATTCCTGCAGTGCAGTGTTAATCATAGACAGGAAATAATGATGGTTTTGTCAGCTTGCTGCCCAGGAGGGAGAGAAAAAGGCGTAAAGGCGTGTTACCAAAGACTGCTTTCTGATGGGTGAATAATCACCATAAACACAGACTTGGATCTGACTTTCACTGTAGTTGGTGGTACTCACAGCATCCATTTACTGTGAGCAGGGCAAGCCTTATTGGAAGTGATTTGATGGGAGATTCTGTATGCCAGAGCGCCTGAGTCGTACATCTGTTTCTATCTCCATGTCTGCTGCTGGTGATTTCAGGTGCTTTTCCCATCAGAAATGCATTTCCTTAAGCCAGAGGTGCAGTTATAGTGGGACTGCAGTTCTCTGGAGGACAGCAATATGGCCCCATGTGCCCATCTTTGAGAACAGGCAGAAATTAGGGATGACATCTCAGGTGGCTCCCTGGGTTTATATGATAAGTCCTTGGCAGAAGGAGGAGTAGAACTGTGGCTGTTTCCAAAATCCCTGAGTGTTTTTGTCATGTATTGCTGGTCCTCTGAGTGAGGATAAATGCAAATACTAACTGGCCTGCTGTATCAATGATTTGGTAGAAGAAAGAAACACTCCTGGAAATAGAAACTGTGCTGTGAGGGCAAGTGGGTGAAGTGCCTGTGTTGAAACTGCTCCCTCCTTTTCTTTCCCTGGCCAGGAACAGCAGCACCAAGGACCTGACCCTGTTTGCTGCCGAGGCCATAGCCCTGAACCGGCAGCTGTCCCAGCACGAGAGCGAGCTGAGCACCGAGCAGGAGAGCGCTGCCCGTGCCGTGTGCTCCATGAAACTGTCCCCTCCCTCCAAATCCCGCCTGGCCAAGCGCAGGGCCATGGCACACGCCACCAAAACCAGCGACTTCCAGCCAGTTGCCCATGCAGCCTTCTAAAGTTCTTTCCTGCTGTGTGGGGGGCAGGATCAGTCTGTGTTCTTGTTTGGATTTTCGGCGCTGATAAAAGCTGCTCTGCTTCTGACACTTTGATTAGGAGCTTGCTCTTGTGATGTGACTTGTAACTTCAAGGGGACAGCTTTTTATGGGAATGTTTTTTGCCTGTCAGATTTAGTGCATTAAGATAATTCAACTGTTTTTTTGTTTTTTAACTGCAGAAGATGAGTTTGCTGCTGTATCATCTGAGGTGATAAATCACTAAGTTTTCCTCATTTGCTTCTTAGAAGAGCACAGTTTTAAATGCGAACTTGAAAACATCAGGAAAAACCCACACTTTGCCAGGCAGGACATCAAGCCTCTCTCCTTGATGGCACATTTTGAAGGTGCTGCTGTTATTGTCAGCAGTAGGGACTGTTCTCAACAGTGCCCTCCTCTCTTTCTGTAGACTCAGGAATGAAGATGATGACTGGGTGGATCTCTGTCTCCGTTGCCTTTGTTGGGCTTAAATGGAATGAGATGGTACTGTAAAGGTGCAAGGATTGGTCATATTTCTAGAGATGGAGAGAGCTCTGTAGTTTTTTTATGTTGCTGATAATTTGTCAGCATGTGGGGTGAAAACTGGGAGGGCTGGAGTTTTTTATCTGACATATCTTTGCCCTTAACTATGATGTACTCCATACCATCTCTATTTTAATTTTCTGGAGTTTGATGTCCCCTTGGAACAGTTACATTCTTAAATCTGATAACCACGGTGTAACAGACTGTTTATGTAACAGTTTATATTTACTGTTAGGTAGGGTTTTTAATATTAATTTGGGGTTTTATTATATTAATACTATCCTCGGCTAAACCTTCCTTTCTGTAAAATTGTGTTTCTCCATGACCTTTTGTGTGTCCTACGTGGAGTTCCTCATGTGAACAGACAGACATCAGTGAATTTTGGTGTGTGAATAATTTAGAAATGCCAAGACCAGAGGTACAACTGTACAAAAATGGTGCTGCAGCCATTGAATTCTGCCTCCTGCAGTAATCTCAGGCTGGGTGTCTAGATTTTTGCTTCCAGTTTCAATACTGTGGTGCAACAGAGCCAAGAATAATTTGGAAGGGTTTTGGCTGAAAAGCCGAAGATTTTAAGTGACCAAAGGGAGGTCCATGGAGAAGGACACAGATGTTGAGCACTTTCTGAAACATAAGCTGTGAAGATTGGGCCACTAAGATGCCCATGATGCACCTTAACTTGTCAGCCCTTTTGCCAGGGCTTTGTGTGCAGGGGGGAGGAGGAGGCCCCCAAGTGCCAGCACAAAACCCTCCCAAGCAGAGTGAGAAGGAATAAAGTAGCAGATGCAACAAGCACTTGGAAATTGAAAGGTCAAAGCTGAATGTCTTTGCATGGCCTATTCAGAGTGGTTTTACATTATCAGTAATACCAGTGCATACAGCTATTTTTATAAAACGCACTGTATTTTGTGACTAATATTAAAGTTGTTATTTAAAAGTTTTTATACGTCCTGCCAGCCAATGAATGATGAAATGTATTTTGCTTTTTTAAATTAAAATGCCCTAAGTTATGTATTTAATACATTTGGCAGTTCTTTGTGATTTTTTCCGCTTTATTTTTCATGACACAGAAAAGAGAATCACTTCTTTGTGTGACATTGGATTTAAGACAGTTGAAGTCTCTGAGAAGCTAGGTACACCTTCATCTTCTGTTCATTTATTTATCAGTCTCTGATCTCAGATTTCTTTCTGGGAACTGAGAAAAGCACGGCAAACAGGGAAGAGGGAACTTAAGCCAATTGTTCTGCTCTTGTGTGTAGTCTAGTTCTGAGTGCCTCTTGCAGAGTCACTTTTTAGTTTCTTCGAAGGTCTATGGCTCTTGAGTGGGGAAGGTTGTTTTCCTGGAGGCATGGGATGCAGCACTCCCCAGTGCTCTGTGCAGCTCATACCTTGAGTGAAATCTAAACACAGCAGGAATCCCAAACCAGGTGCCAGGCCCTTTATTTGTACTTACCTTTCTTTCAAAGGAAGTGCTCTTAGTTGAACTGTGCTTTAAAATGGTCTGCTTCTGCTTCCCTTTTTCCTCCTGGACAAGAGGTAGCAGAGAACACAGGAGACCTTTTGGCAGGGGAACAGGAATGATGTTTGTAGGGCAGGTCTTGGACGTTTCTTTGTCCCAAAATGAGAAGTCAGATCCATCTGATGCTCCAACAGGTGCCTCTTTCCCTCTGATCTTTACCTTTCCCTGAGAGTGCAGCTTTCTTCAGGTGAGTTATCCCCAGAGGACCTTATTTGGAAGGCCTTCATCATGCTCTTTTCATGTCAGTGAGGAAGAGGTTCTTGCTTCTAGGTGGAAAGTCACTAAATCAGGGACTCTGTGATCTGTGCTTTTGAGGTAGTGCTGGGTCTGCTTGTGTTGCCTGTGAGTCTCTTGTTTGGCAGCCTGTGGAACATGAATGCTTCATCACTGAATCCCAATGGCTCCCCTTTGGGAAGGGCTGAAACTGTGCCATGTTTTTTCAGTTACATATGATAAAGTACATCAGGCAACTTAGGCTGAGCTCCCTGGCTTCTGAAAAATGATGGGAAGTGAAGTGAGGAAACAGGGTTGGAAAGGCACAAGGTGACTTTGAAGAATTCAAAAAGATACTCTGACCAGCAAGGAGAGCAGCAGAGCGGCTAAGCTGATCTTTAATATTGGTTGGGATACCCACAAGAAAATTTTGCTTTCCATCCCCAAGGTTTTTCTGGGAGGTAGGTGAGCAAACCGAGGGAGAGATATCAGCATGATTTATGGGGAAATAATTTCAAACAAATGGCAACCAAGCAGCTCTAGTCTCAAAGCAGTCCCCTCGGGAGCCAGTTACACAGGATGTTCTGTAGGATTTTGCTGACCTTTATGTGCAATATTTCACAAAGTGCACTCAGCCTTGTGCTTACCGGTGTGGATTCTGCATTGTTGGTTGCATAAAAGGAAGCTCCTATTTTTCATTGTGTGGTATTTTTTCTGTTCTCTCTTCCTTCCCCACATGTTTATTGAATCCTTTATCAGGGATGCAAAGATGCCTTTGTTATTTGGAGGGCTGTGGGTGGGCTGGCTTTCAAGGTAGTGAGTAGCTTTGTTAATTTTCAAAACTAATAATTTTCTTCAGGCCACTCCAGTGGCAGCAACAGGCTTCAAATTTGGCTTCCATGGAAACCTACTGCCATGGTAACTGAAAGGTCTTCCTTCCCTTCCTTCCCTTCTTTCCCTCCCTTCCCTCCCTCCCTCCCATGTGTGTGTTGTTACCCCTGCCACATTCCATCAGCAAATTCAGAATTCTCCCAACCATAGAAATTCACTTCTCTGGGAAGAACAAAAAGGTTGTAAAACCAGTGGTGCCATTTCACTGCCTTTGTTTGGGGGGAAAAAAAAAGGTCTTTTAAGTCTGGAGGGAGATGTCACTGAAACACAAATTCCCTTCCACTGTGGAAAAAAACCCCAGCCCTAAAAGAAATGCTTAATCTTTCGATTGTTTTGTGAGGACTTTGTGTCATGGGCTGGTTTGGGAAATGGGACTCTGCATCCAGCCCAACATCTGTAATACTGAGGAGGGTGAGAATTGACTCATCCAGTGGTGGTGAGCCACAGTACCAGTGTCTTGCTGGGTCCCTTCCAGCTAATTAATTTGACACCAGATTTTCTGTTGCTGCCTGTCACAGCTGCTTTCACACTAAGATTGGTTAGCAAAGTTTGGCAGGCTGACAAGCAGCCCCAGTTCAGCAACTTTGCTCTGATTCAGCCTGGAGTGGGAGGGGAGGGGGAATTGGGCCTCCTGAAATGTTTTGCTAAGCAAGAAGCAGGGCAGAGCAGAGGGTACAGAGGAGCTTGGAGTCAGATGCTTCAGGTTTTTGTTTTCTCTTTGATTCAGAACAAAGCTCACAACTGGCACCACATCTGATTAGAGTTCTATGACCAGTTCTGAGGCAACACTGTGTGTGTATGGGTGTGAATCTTAACTTCCCTCATTGTTCCCTTGCCCAGAATCATCACCCTCAGGACTTGGGAGCTTTTCTTGTCAGCTGCCTTAAGAATTGTAATGTCTGCACCCAGCTCCAGACTACTTGTGGAAAAAACAGAGCTGCCTCATCTGTTTCCTACTCCTTTTTTCATTCCCTCGTTTCACTGTATTTTTCACCCTGATGTTCTTGCAGCAGCTCTAGATCCGCTCCCGCAGCCTGCCATGGCCTCTGCAGCCTGCTGGGAATGAAGTGGAGAAACAACTCCTGGAGCTACAGAGCCGTTTGCTGGAGACCTGTGGTGGCTGGTTCTGCTTGTCACTAAGCTCTGCTGAGGGATTTTGTTGGTGACAGTAACAATCCAGGGATTTCTGGTGGTAGTGGATGAAGCAGATCGGCTTTTCTTCTCTAGCAGAGGGGTTGAGACAAGTAGTGCTGGAGAGGGGTGAGCAGAATGGGCTGCACTCAGCACTCCTGGGATGATCCAGGAGTGGACTCCATTTGGTAATTCACAAATGAGTGTTGTGTTCTGTGTGACACTATCCATGGGGACATGCTGCTTTCAGAGAAAAATGTATTTCCCTGCCATGGAAAACTTTTGTGGAGCAAATGTTTTCTGTGCTCATTCTCAGCACCAAGCTCTGGTGCAGAACTTCCAACTGACTTCAGCAAGTGTTGTTCCCACACTGGCTGATTTCCTCTTATGTCAAGCTGTGTCATATCCTTGCTGCTCTACAGAGAACTCTTAACCTAGTTTAGGAATTTTCAAGCTGAGTTTACAGCAATCTGCTGATTCTCTCCAAGCTCAGTGGAGTATGCCATCCAGAACTTCTTGTGTTTTGTGAAAAGTTCATGTCACCCCTGGCTTAGGAAGGTCCTGTTTATCCCCCATATGTTCTTCCAGCAGCATCAGGGTGCAGCTTTTCCTCATGGCTGGCCTTAAACTGCCTCACAGTGCTATGATGCCCTGCAAAGCCATTTTTGGGGTGCTTCATCAGCACAGAGTGTGTTCCTTCCCATCCCTACACCTGCTTTCAAATCCTGCAATGCAGGGAAGGGCAACTGTAAAACTCACCCATTCTGAGCAATTTACTTCAAGATTTACTTGAAACGAGCAAGTTCCCACTCCTGCAGGAAATACCATGAGGGTCCTAAAGGTATGACTATCCCACTTCTTTTCAATTTAGGTCTAAACAGCCTGGGCAGCTTTGAAGGCCTTCATCCCACTGGTTCTCACCAGATGTGCTGCTGGAGCAGCTGATTTCCCCATGCAGTTGCACTGCAGGAAGCCAGCAGTGATATCTGTGCTGGTGGCATGAACACAGTCCTAGGGCTTGGGCTGGAAATGCCAGAAAAGTCTGTCTGATCCTGACTGGAAACCTTGCTGGCATTTCAATGATCTCTGCTGCAATCACAGGCTGTGATTGTGGATTTATAGGGGAAGTGATCAGATTAATTGAGCAGCAGTGGGAGTGTTCAATTACACTGGCTTCTGATTAATTACCCTTTGTTGAACCATGTCTGCACACTTCCTACTGCCAAAGGCATTGCCCAAGGTGTGTGCAGGAGCAAGGCCTTTGCTTGAATCAATGGCAGAGCCATGCATTCCTCAGCACCAACAGTTCCTCTCCTGCCTTGTTGATTCTGTGGAGAAACTTGCAAAAGTCTCAGCCAAGTATTTGAAGCCATTTTGCTTCTGATTCTTAAAAAAACTGGGGTGATGAGGGAGATCTTTCGGAAATCAGATGGCAACGTGGACTCGTTTCCTTGATATGGAGACATCAGCTATCATCAGTGTAACATTGCAAACACTGAAAGTGATCCTACTCGTGTTGGTGTGCTTTCCTTCCACACACATTATCCCAAAGGATGGTGATTTTAGGGGGTCTCTGGGGAAGACACTAAGCTGACACCAAAACTTCTCTAAGATGCTCTGTCTTTTTAACCTGTTTCTCATGGCATCCCTTCCCTTCTTTACAGGGCTGGAAGTGATGGAAGCCTTCTAGCTCAATTTGTGTGTTGGGAGGCAGGGCTACTTGCCTTTCTCACCTTCAAAGCCATGTCCAGATGCCATGAAAGATTTGGGCTGTTGTGAAGGTTCCATGAAAATTTTGTGCTGTTGTGAAGGTTGGAGAAGAGCCTGAAGGGAACATCTGAACACATTTGTAGCCTCTCTACCCCTTAGCCCATGCAATAACCTCATCTTGCAATGTAAATATCTCTACTTTTCTAAATGTGACTCCTTGTAATCACATTCCTTCTGAGCCCTTGCATGTCCAGGTAAATACCCTGAGCCCTTCAGGTGGGAACCCCCCCATTCTGGTTCCAGCTGTGTGCACCAAGGCAAGTCACTGCCTCACACTGCCCTGATGCCTCCCTGCTCCACAGAATTCTCTCACCCAACTGTGTTAAGATTTCTCTGGTATCTTGGTATCTGCGGCCTCTAACTGGCCTCTGCTTATCCAGTCCTTTCCTCCCCTCTGGGAACAACAGACCAGAGGTCTAGTTTTCACAGCAAAAATTCTAATTGCTCCCTAAGAGCAGGGCTGTCTGCTGTTGACTTTCAGCCCAGTTACATTACTGAGGTGCTCTTTAATATCATGCTTGTGATACTCGGGTCCTCTTCTAAATGAGGGCTCAGTGTTATCACCAGATCTCACTGCCTGACTTCTCTTTCTGTCTGGGTCATCAGCTAAAGTGATTTAATTGCTTGGTGAATTCCATTGTTCCTGCTTTCTTCTCATTTGTTAGATCCTGTCCTGTCAGCACAACCATGGCATAAAATTCTAGCTTCTGTGCAGATTCCTCTCAGGGGCTCACATCACTGAAGCTACTTTTACACAAAACGTATGTATGACCAATCTCCTCACAAAAATATACACAAATCTATTTGTACAGTGTCTCTGGGTGAAAGGAAGAACCTGCCTGGGAATGAGTGTGTGGGTGGCAGCCTGCTGCATAAGCAGTGCCGCTCTTTCAGCTCTGCAGTAGCTAAAGGCTGTGCTTTCCTGTCCTCCAGATCCAGGTTTTACCTTCCTAATATCACCAATACCAATTAAAGTCAGCAGATCCTTATAGCTTACAAAATTTTATAAAACTCAGTGCCTTTTCCTTTATCACAGGAAAGCTGTAAGAAAAGGTAGAGATCTCGTGTGTTTTTCCTGTTTTCTTCCCAATACTTGAGTATTTTTGCTTTGACAAGTCCAAATTCCTCCTCCTTTTGCTGACTAGTTGAAACCTAAATCACACAGTCTCTGTTTGTGCTTCAACTCACACCCTTCTCCCTGTCAATGTTGCTTCTGGAGCATGGACAGTTGTCCATGCTCTTCTGTGCCATCCAGTCTGCACCCTGCCTCCTGCAGGGGAGGACTTGGTCCATAATCTGGAGGCATCTCCAGGTTACCAGCTCTGTTTTACCTCTCAGGTG
The DNA here is from genome assembly GCA_013390045.1 of Picathartes gymnocephalus. NCBI lineage: Eukaryota > Metazoa > Chordata > Aves > Passeriformes > Picathartidae > Picathartes > Picathartes gymnocephalus. Next base: position 241,086 of record WEKY01063540.1, read on the forward strand.
GAGGAAATCTCTCACCAGAGGCTGTGTCCATAGTCATCTCCCTCAGGAGTTAGGACTGAGACCCCAGGTTTGCCCACTTGCATGCAGCTCCCCAGCAATATGAGGATCCTCAGGGTCTTGACCACCCTGCTTAATTCTGTGCCTGAATCAAGTTTCTCTTTTTAGGTTACACGAGAACAGATGCTGGGCAATCTTGACTTTCCCATCTGAGATTTTGGTCCAGTTCACAGCTTTGTTGTGGCACAAGATGCCACATGTCAGCTCCTCTTGCCACTGGTACATACGAGGCAGCCCTGTCCTCTGCCATGGGTGGTTAAGCTCTCCTGAATTACACAGTATTTATTGCACAATAAAAACACACACACACACACACAGACTATTACTGTGACTCCTCATGGTGAGTTGTTTCAATGCTTAAAGCCTGTGGCTGGATATGGAAGATTTCCAACACCACCAGTTACTCACAAACTGCACACAAACAGATCCCTTACATTATGGTTTTGGAAATATTTCCCCCTTGGGCTTCTTCATTATCAGTTCAAGACAGCAACAATACAGTCCTATATCTGAATTATGAATGCCAGCCCCTGTCTGCTGCTGGGCTGTCATTCAGCCTTGCCGGAGTTCCTTAGATAGGTTTAATCCCAAAATGAGTTTTGAGGAATGCTGCCAAACTTTCACAGCAGCACCAAAGTCGATGAAGTGCCCTTCCCTCCCTACTCTTGTAGCTTTTTATTATTTCTATTTGTCGTGTGTTTTTTCTTCTGTTGAATAATTCAGCTAATAGGCTGGCACTGGAGCGCTTGGGAGCTGTTCCCTAATGAGGGAAGCAGCTTGCCAGCTTTTTATCTTTCCAGTCGTTTGACTGCAAACCCAATGTTATTAACAAATCACCATGGAAGAGCCGTGGCAGTACAGAACAAAATGTTGTTGTCTCAACTTAAGTGGGCAAGGAAGAAAAAATAAACAGAATAAAAGAAACCCAAGCCCTGCCTGGGAAAACAAAGTGTGAAAGTGAAGCGTGCATGGAAGGAAGTGATGGTAATAGAAATCTCTTTGCAACCTCATTCTGTCTCAGTATCTGCAAGCAGGAAATCTGGATGGGAGAAGGGATGTTAACTTGCTTTAGAGACCTAATTCAGAGGATGAGTGTAGGTGTAGCTGTTGGCAGCTCTGTTTCTTGCCGTGTTTTAATGAATAAAGGTTTGTATAGAAAGCTTTTTTTTTTCTTTGCCAACTTTATTATTTTTAAAAAAGGTTGATGATTTACAGTCCATGGGACAGAGATGGGATTTAAAAAAAATAACTATGTGGTGCCTTTTCGCACGTTGCTGAATGCCCTTTAAAATGGCATTGACATCATTTTGCCTTGAGTTTGCCAGATACAGATCCACACTGACATATTTCAGATGAGCAGTTTAGTCTGTGGTCCTCCCTGTGTTTGTCCTTTCCTGGATGCCCAGGGTTCAGCAGCTCTGGGTGCCTGAGGAGTCCCACCAGGGAGGACATTTGCAAGGTCCCTCACCTCCTTTGCAGGACGATGAGTGCCACAAGTGGGGAGCAGGCAGCAAGCCAAGCTGATGTGGCTCAGGTGAGTCCTGCCTCAAGCCAGCAGCTTGTCTGACACAGAACTCTCCTCTCAAATTCCTGCCCAGTGAAATTCTGCAGCTAAACTAAAATTACACCTAGTGCTGCATCCGAGTTTGACGCTGTTAACATTGTGATGTTTTCTCCAGCACAGGGAAGATACTCATCTTAGGTCTTGGGGTCAAATTCTCACCCGTGGATGTAGGATGAGATACTTAATTTGATAAGAGGATTTTATCTCAAACACTGACCTAAAAATGTGCATCTAAAAGCCTCACACAAGACAAGGTCCCAGTTATAGTCTACCAGCATGGGTCCAAGAGATTGTTCTGATCTCAGGAAGAATGTTTTCTCATCTCTTTCCTGTTATGTTGCCAGCATTTTCACAACATGCAGAACTCCAGGCTGAATAGCACAGCTGGGCAAAATTTGGCACTTCTGAATTGAACTAACCTGGCTTGATGGGAAAATAAAATCCCACTCATCTGGCCTGTAATTGCTATTAGAGGGTCCTTTGAAGATACAAGGCTGAGTTAAATCAACCTTGCTATATGGACATCCAGGGAATTGCATCAGATTAGAACAGTTAAAGATCTGACTTGGGTTTGTTTGCACTCAGAAGCATGGAGAAGGGAAATTGAGATGAGCAAAACTGATGATGGTAAGGAAAAACAGCGGAAAACAGACAAAAGGAAAGGGATTGAGAGCTCACGGAGCTTTGTTCAAAATGGGCCCTCAGGGAATGCAAACTCACAATTGTTGCTTCTGGAAGAGAGATCCCCTTTTGTTCGCGTGGATGTATTGCTGAGCATGCTCCCTGTGCTTCTTGCTCGGTTACAATCTGTCTCCTGTTTCACATCAGTCTTGCTCGTGTCTTAGTCCATCCTTCAGCTACTGGGGGCAGGAGATGAAATACCCTTTGCTTTGCCTGGCAGGGATATGTGTGATGTGAAGCCAGATGGCTGCCAAGATGAGCATTTGAGAGTGTCTCCACATTATTGAATTGCAGCTGTTGTTTCTGCAGTCAGAGGTGATGGGAGGGTTCCCAGCAGCAACCAGGAGCAGATGGACGAAGAGGGACATGTCTTGGTGGGCTGTAATTAAAATCCACTGGGGTGGGGTGTGCTCAGTCCCACTTTGGGCTTAGGCTTTCTGTCGGACAGTGGGATCATAGGAATGAGTTTATTCTGCCTGCCCATAAAGGTGGTGACCAGAACTGGTTGCTTTGATGCACCAGTGTGATCCCACTGTAGCTGGTTGAAGCCAAACTAATTTCTGTTGTTTCTTGTTCTCTTTTCTTGTTTTCCTCTTACTGCTGCATTACCTTACTAAAAATACCTGAAATCGTATCATTTTCTGAGCTACTTCCTCTGCTTGTTCTTGTTCCAGGCACAAACATCCATCTCTCTCTAAACACCTCTCTACTCTGCCCAAATTAAGTCATCGCTTCAAAGCAGAACTTCATCTTTAGGGAATCTGTAATTCCATTGTCCTGACTTGCCTCCTCCTGCACCTAACAGGAGATTTTTAAGAAAAGAAGATTTTTTAAGAAGGAGATTTGGCCCTCAAGATAGGGATCTGGCTTGGTAATAGCTGAAGGGAAGGCTGATAATGCCATCATCCTCTAAATTGGGTGTTGGAACATCCTGGCTTCTTGCTGAGAATTAGAAGGGCTGTTTTGGGTCAAGCTGAATCCTGTGTAACTCTGGATCCTTTTTTCAGCTAGAGGTCAGGAGGACACATTAGAAGAAGACATGAAATTACTGTACTTTTCCTGCTGGTAGCCCCCAGCCTCTGGCAATCAGCAGCTTAAGGACTTCATGTGTGCCGTGCAGTCAGGAAAAGGCAGAGATGTTAGTTGCCTTTATGAAATTTAAAGACGACCTCCTGTTCCATGTTTCTCTCCTGTCTGATTCACCCATGGCACAACCCTCCTGCAGTCTCATGGCTCAGAAGAATTTTAGGCTGAATTTTAGCTGATGTTGTTCTTGAATCAGGATGTTTCAGGGTGGGTCCTGTTGGTGGTGGGTTTTGCTGTGTGCTGTCTGCACAGGTTGTAAGTTGGCAAGCTGCCCTCTGGATTTGGATTGATAGCTGAGGTGTCAGAGTGTGGTGTTCTGGCCGGGAGCTTTTCCTGGAAAATCCTGCTCCCCAGGTAAAAGGAAACAACAACAAGAGCCAGCTCAAGAGTCATTGTAAAAGGACCCTTTGATGAAACTAAGTTAATGTAAAACAACAGAGCTTTGTTGATAATGTCATGAAAGCTATCTCGGTTCAGAGCAGGAGAGGATCTGGTTTCATTTTGGAAGCCTGTGGTGGTGACAGTGGCCTAAGGTGGTACCTGACTGGTGACCACTGTCGTGGTTTAACCCCAGTGGGAAGCTCAGCCTCACACAGCTGCTCACTTCCCCCGTGTGGGATGGGAGACAGAATGGGAAAAGTAAGGAAACTCATGGATTGAGATAAAAACAGTTTAATAGGCAAAGGAAAAAAGCCATGACCGCAAGCAAAGCAAAACAAGGAATGAATTCACATCCCATGGGCAGCCAGGTGTTCAGCCACCCCCAGGAGAGCAGGGCTCCATCACATGTGATGGTAACTGGGAAAGATGAACACCATCACCCCAAACATCTCCCCTTCCTTCCTCTTCCCCCAGCTTTCTATGCTGAGCATGACTCCATATGGTATGGAATGTCCCTCTGGTCACTTGGGGTCAGCTGTGCTGGCTGTCCCCTCACAACTTCTCATGCACCCCCAACCTCCTTGCTGCTGGGGTGGTAGGGAAAGCAGAAAAGGCCTTGACTTAGTGTAAGCAGTGCTTGGCAACAACTAAAACATCAGTTAGCAACATTATTCTGGTATTAAATCCAAACCACACCACTATACCAGCTACTTGGAAGAAAATTCACTCTCTCCCAGCTAGGGGATAGAGTGTCCTGAAACCAGGACACCTCCGAGATACCTGGAACCCTGGGAACATACTTGATACCAGAACTTTTGTATTAGGACACAGCTGAGAGTTCCCTGTGTTTCTTCTCCAAAAGAAGGGAAGGAGAATGAGCTGACAGGCAATTTTGGATGGGGTAAGGTCCTTCTCCAAAAGGCAGGTATGGAGTTTGGCCACTGTCCTTTCCCTAGGATGACAATAGGCTCAGTTACCCTGCACACGACAGCTGTGCATGGAGCTATCTGTGTTCTGTGTGTCTCTGAGACCCAGTCAAATCTGGTTCTATTTCCTCAAAAAGTGTATGCCCCATTTTAAGGTTTTTTTTTACATTTAGTTACAGCCATGTATGCAATTGCATGTTTTCCCTGCATGTGTTTGCACGTACAGTCGCTCTAATTCTGAGTGTAGCTATTTCCTATCTGCTGTGATCTGACTACAGCAAAAATTAAAATAAAGATTAGATTAGTTACCGTGGTAACAGCTACCCCTACTTCATATGACGCACAGATTCTGTGAAGCAAAGGAGCACATATCAATTTGTGCTCTTAATTTTTGGGACACTCAGGGCTCAGCTCTCCCCAGGAGGTCCTCTGATGACAGCAAGTGATATCTTCCCATTCCCAGCAGGCTTATCCTCTTTGACGTTTAGTTCATAAAAGCTTCTGAGATGCTGACACCATCTCTTGGTAGAAACAATCTCATTTTCATTTCAATTTATTTCTTAAAACAACAACAAGCAAAAGAGCGGGAGGATGAGGGAAATAGTCTGGTCTAGGGGATAGTGAGGCTGTGAGAGGTGTACTTGCCCCCTTGGGAAAGGAAACAGCCAGGATCTCACAGGGCAGCAGTGAGGAGGCCGAGTGAGTTCTGTGGCTAATAAGTAATTGCTAATGAGGGGCAGAATTGTCACATAACATCAAGGGACATGAATTAGCAAAGTGTGAAAAAGGCGAACTGTCAGATGTGCTGGGTGCTCGGTTCACTTGTTCTGATGGCTGCACATCAAGGTTTTAAATGTTTCTGCCTTGTATTGAAGAAAAATAAACAGCCCTGAGTGGATGTAGTCAGACTCAATGATGTCTTGTGGTGTGAGATGTCACTTGTTGCATCTCCCAGCTATGGGATGTTTGAAGGTGTAGGATGAGATGGATTGTTGGGTCTGCAGGAGAAGAGCACATGAAGAGCTAATACACTTGGCTGCAGTTAATGATTGCTGCTGTGTGTCTGCACGCTCCACAGGGATAATGGGTGTTCCTGGGTCCTGCCCCTCGGGCACATATTCGTGTTGCCTTTCAATCTGCATCCTTGGTCCTTCCTCAGAATTTGTCCCAGAGCTATCACCAAGTTGCATCTTGCAGTGCAAAGGGCACAGCTGTGAGCCTGCTGGTAATGAACAGGTGAGAAGGGAAGGTCTGGGGGGTGCCTCTGCCTGCACTCTTCCCACATTTCCTATCCATTGTTCCCTGCCATTTTTGTCTCTGTCACCCTAACAAACATATTTTAAGCTTCCATTTCAAAAAAAAACCTGCTACCCTTGGAGACACTAGGTACCTAGTTCAGCCACATATTGAACAACCCACCAGCCTAAAAACCCACAGACCTTGGCAGGGTGTTTTGAAAAGGGGAAGTGGACAATAATAACACCTCAGCTCTCTGTATCTGGCTTGCTCATAAAAATCAATCCCTGTTGATCTGTCTAGCAATGTGTGAGCCTGCCTGATGGCACACCTCAGCCCTCTCAGCTGGCAGCCCAGCTCAGGGTTTCTTGCAGCCTTTTCCAGGGATGCAGACTGTGGCACCTGCTTGTCCACTTCAGGGAGAGGGAAACATCTCGGGGCTTCTCAGCAGCATGGTCAGGACTGGATCCAACAAGGCTGTTTCTAAATTTGGGATGGGGAACCAGAGGCTCTTGTGAAGTGTCAGATCTTCCATTGTCCTGACTTTTCCTTGAAAAACCCATCGGGAAGAACTTCCTTTGGGGCAGTGGCATAACATGCTGGAAAAGGACAAAACGTCCCAGCTCACACCAGAGAGGCAGCAGTATAGATTAAGGTGTCTGTGCTGTCACAGCTGTGAGAACAGAAAATATTATGAGTGCTAATTATATTAATTAAAGTGGTGCTGCTGTTTGTGGGAACATTTCCAGGGAGGAATGCAGATTTTCCCCGTTGTTTTATTTCCAGACAGAAGCTGGAGGCCTGACAGGGGCCGAGTCTGCATGGCACAAGAACATACGTGCTGTGATTTCTGAAATGTGATAAAATACCCAAAGTATTTTAAAAATGCAGTCACTGAAAGCAGTATTCCTTTCCTTTGGATTGATTCCCTAGAGATTTGGAGGCATGAAGCATGTTTGCTTTCCCTAGCACCCCTAACTTGAGCTGTGCACACAGATGCCTGTCCTGGGTACTGCTTTGTGCCTCAGTTTACCTCCAGTTTCAAGAAAGGAACTGGGATAATTAATCTCCCTCTGCTTCCTTGTTTTATTTGGGAGATGCACTCTTCAGGACCTTAGCCTGTGTCTTTACATAGCCTAACGCTGTGGGTCTGTCACTTTTTCACTCTAACAAAGCAATGTCAGCACTAAAGAGGTGCTTCTCTGTATGGGCTGGGAGGAGTCTTGGGCTGTGGAGAGCCCCTCTGGCTGCAGGGATGAGCTGTGCTGTTTATTGACCTTGCACTTTCTCCTCCTTTCAGCCCCTCCAGCTCAGCTCCAACCCCAAGAGCGTTCCATGGGGAGCACTGCTGCAGGTTTCACAAAGCTCTCCCCGCTGTTTGTGCCTTTCTCCTCCTTGCCAGTCACCAGGGCCCCGCTGCCGAAGCTGAAACAAGGCGCCATCTCCAAAGGGCAAGGTCCTTCATTGCGCAGTGCGCTCGCCTTGGCGAGGAGAGGGCAGCTGTGGGAGGGAGGAACGGGCTGTCTCTCCACACAAGTGCTCTATTTATGGGCTGCTGGGGACTCTCGAGGCGGTGCAGAGTCCTGGGTGTCTCCTGACGGCGGCTGCAGAAGGCATTGTCGCTGCTGCGCCTGGCTTTGTCACCAGCGGGAGCTGCCGTGGGGCGGGGGCTGCAGGGACCGCAGGGCACCTGAGTACTCCCACCTCCTGTCCTACCTGAGTACTCCCACCTCCTGTCTCCTGCCTGTACTCCTACCTCCTGTCTCCTGCCTGTACTCCCACCTCCTGTCTCCTACCCGAGTACTCCCACCTCTTGTCTCCTACCCGAGTACTCCCACCTCCTGTCTCCTGCCTGTACTCCCACCTCCTGTCTCCTACCCGAGTACTCCTACCTCTTGTCTCCTACCCGAGTACTCCCACCTCCTGTTTCCTGCCTGTACTCCCACCTCCTGTCTCCTACCCGAGTACTCCCACCTCCTGTCTCCTACCTGTACTCCCACCTCCTGTTTCCTGCCTGTACTCCCACCTCCTGTCTCCTGCTGATGCAATCGCCTTGGCTGTCTGAGCACTGAGCTCTTGCACAGCAGCCCCAGTCTGACCTGGCCAAGACCGTCTCATTTCCTATCTGGATTCACTTAACAGTGGCCAGCTTTTGCCCGTTCTTCAGCAAGAGCATTTCTCCCTCCCTGCTTAGCAGCCCGTTTCCTTAAAAACTTGTTAAGAACAGTGGCTGTGGGGCTTACGAGCTATTAGTGAACCTCATCCTTTTCTGCTCTGAGCATCTGGATAGTTAATGCAAAATGTGGAACAAGTGGAGGGGCCAGATCTAGTAAAACCTGAAAAAAAAAAAAATCTCTGTTTAGTTAAATGTCATGTGTTAAACTGGCAAAAGCTGATGCAGGAGGGAAGATGTGTGTGCTGTGTGCAGGTCAGCAATGCTTGTGTTTGCCTGCTCTCTTCAGCACCTGGCATTGTATTGGCATTCCCTCATTGTCTCACCAGAGTGAGAAAACCTGTTCAGCTCCCTCCCAGCTTCTGACTTAAGGAAGGAGAATAGAAACAGATTTTGGGACTGGAAAAAGGGCTTTGTGAAGACTTTCCTGCTGCCCCAAGGTAAGCTTGGTGCATTATTAGGATCAGTACATGTACTTTTCTACATTACTAGATACGATAATGGTTATGTGTCTTTACAAGCTGCAGATTCAGATCGATCAGTTGGTATATGGTTTGCTACAGAGAGAGAAAATGGGAACCAAGACCTTATCAGTATGATTTGGGTGAGGGAGAATGGCTGGGGAAGGAGCAGTTTTAGTCCTCAGCCACACTCGCTATTGCTCTGCCCAATCCTCCCCGTTTTCAGGGACATCCAGCTCTCTCTTTGTTTTGCTGCTGTTTGGTGTACCACAGATTTGAGCCTTTCCATCTTTCAGCTTGATACCTTCCTGAGCACATGTAATCTAATGCTTACAGCAGTTTTTCTGAGGCACAATGTGTTGTCCTCCCAGTACAGGTTGTCTCTGTTGGCTCAAAACTGCAATAACAATTATCTTTAATAATCTTTCTTGTTCAGCTTGTGTAAGGGAGCTTAACTACAGAAGATGAACTTGAGAATTTTCCTAGCCCACGTCTGATACCATCCCAGGCTGGTTTCCATTTCCTACCCCTTTGTAATAATTAGTTGGTGGTGAAACCTGAGTGGAAGTTGTCTGGGCTCAGAGAGCTGATGTTTGCTTCCTATGACATATGAAAACAGGAGGAGAGTGGGTGAAAAACACTGGGTCACTCTGCTCTCACAAGACTTACAGAGACAAACAGCAGCTCATCTTCATCCTGAAATAATCACTTCCAAACTTAGAGCTTTACAGGTGGGATGTGTCAGCTGCAGCCTTGGGAAGGGTTCCTGCCTTCTGAATCAGTGACCAAACAGGTCAGCTCAGCAGGTGATGAATATCCCTTGCCATCTTCTGCTTTCTAGTGGCACATCTTCACCAAAGCTGGTCACAAAGTGTCCCTGCCCGTTCCCCAGGCAGCCTTGCTCTGCTCTCACAGCCCAGAGGCCCAGGATGGTGGCATCTCTGCATGAAGCAGAGGAAGGACAACAGTGTGGCGTTCAAGGAGGCTGTGGGTGGGCAAGAGAGGAGGGAACCGTGCTGGTACAAAAGGGGAATGAGCCCCTGAGAGCTCAGCTCTGACAGGATGGGCTGGGATGGTGTTCTGGGGTGAATGATCTTGGTAATGCCAGAACTGTCTCCCCCATCCTCACACCTGCAGCCAAAGGGGTTGCTCTGGCTGGAGCTGATGGGAACTGCTGGCCACAAAACTGTCTTGTGTCACTGAAAATCAGGGAGAAAGAGGAGACAAACAGCATTTCTCACACGTCTGCAGAGTGCAGGCTCCGGGGATTGCACCTGGGCTATGGGAACATCACAGGATCCTGATTTACAAAGGGCTTGCAGGCTGACCACAGGTTGGCTTTGCTCCTTTGCTTTCTGTGGGTTCACTCTGGGTGAGCTGAGCTGTGTTGTTTGGCAGAAATTGTTTCTGACACTGTTTATGTCTTTGGCTGGACCTAGGAGACCTGAGTGAGTGCCCACACAGCAGGGCTGGGGACATGAATGCAGAGGGGGTGGGAGCCTGCAGTGCTGGAGACGTGGGACTGCACTCCAAAAAGCATGAAAAATAGCTAAAAAGAATGTCTTTAGAAGGGTCTAAAATACAGCTGTGCTGCCCAGCCAAGGGAATTTTACAGAAAGCAAAAGAAAAAGAAGGTGAAGTGTGACCTTGGGCTCATTTTGCAAACTGGCCTGAAGTCAATCTGTGTCCTTCGCATCCCAATGAACCACCCTCAGGCCCTGGGTGTCCAACCTGGAACATTCCCTGGGGGTCCAGGGGCACTTGGCAGGGAAAATAAGGCTTCAGTAGGTGTCAGGATTCCAGGATTATTGTGGATTCCTTTTCCAAATGAACTGATGGCTGTTCTGGTCTCAGCTATGACAATTTCCTCCCATCACAAAATAGATCTTGTTATTTATGTTGGGGGATTGACGCTCTCCCAGAGAGGTTAAAGCAATCTTAAAAATCCAATTTTTCTTCAGAGCAGAAGACTTCAGTTTGGAGTCATGTTTTTGTGTGAACTTGGTGCTCTCAGGCCTGGTATCTGGGATGTCTGTGGGTTTTACACTGACTGCAATTTCCTTTAGTAGCTACTGGAGCCTTTGAGGGGTTGATGCTTCTGTGGGACCTCTGTAGCCATCTCCAGGCTCCAAGGTCTCTGCTGGAAATCTCTGGGATCTCTGCCCTGTTTAATCCCCATGCCAGCAGGCTGTGGGACCTGGTGCCACTCCTTGGGCAGCCTAGGAGGAAAGCAGGCATCCAGTCTCTGCAAAAAAATCATCTGAGATTCATGGGATAGAAGATGTTTTGGGTGAAACCTTGTATGGTTCTCTTGGTGCAACAAGGGTTTGAAAGGCTTCTGATCAGCTCTGCCTGGTTCTGCTACGCACATCTGCACCCAAGGAATCCGGGTATCCAGTGCTGCACTGCAAATGCAGAGCAGAGAGGCAGCTTCCTGCCTTGAAAAATTGGGATTTTCTGGTGTGGGTTGGGCCTTCTGGGCTCCAGGTGGGTCCCCTGTGTGATCTGTGTCCCTGCTTTGCTCCTGTCATGTTTTATCTTTGGTCTGTGTACTGTCCTGGCCTCAGTGTGATATTTAATGCTGCTGTTAGCAGCAGGAAGCAGGGCACGGCTTATGTTCAGTGTTTTCTCAGTGAAATCAGAGCTTTCCTGGCTGTGCCCCAGTCTGGGTGTTGATGTGTTTTTCTCTGCTCCAGGCTAGGAGCAGCACCTGCATAGCAGTCAGCTCTGAGGTGATACCTACTGGGCAGCCTGCTTGACAAATTATAGTCTGAGGAAATTAAAAGCAAATGGAAAAGGAATGATAACAAGCAGGAAGGGGAGGTTGTTGGCACTTTCTCAGGGTGTCTAACTCTTGGCTGGTTCCTGCTATTTTTCTCCATCTCCTATGCTGACTGCCTCCCTTCACTTTGCTGCAGAGGGATCTCTGGATGCAGCAGTGCTGTGGCAGGTGCCTGGGTGGCCCCTGCTCACTGCACAGCGAGGTGGAGGCTCAGGGCATCACCTCTCCCCTGCCCCATCCCCACCACGCCCGGCTGCTCATTGCCACAGGCCTGTGCTTGGTCTGAAAGGAGAGCTCTGAAATGCCCAGGCAGAGGCACATGCCTGTTGCTGGGTCCAGCTGGCAAGGGTATGAGTAGGTCTTAATCATTTTTTTGGCCTGGTGTCCCTCAGAGCTGAGGCTCACATGGTGTTGTTCATGTGTCTTTGTGTGTCTCCCTGCTTTGCTTTTGTTTCTGTCTCTGTTCACCTCTGCTCTGTGCTGAGGGTGCCCTGCTCTTGCCCTGCCTTGTCCTGCCTCCTGCTCTCACAAGCACTGGGGGTATGGTTGGGAGGGATCAAATAAAATACTCATTTGATTTCTGCTCTGGCAGATGACAAAGCCCCATCAAAACCTGAATCAATGTGTGGGGCAATTCTGTCTGCCTTGGAGGGACCAGCAATCAATCCAAATGCTCTGGTACCTTACTGGAATAATGCTAAATGCCACAGAGATTCCTGCCACCCCAAAAGAGGCTTCTCTCCCCCTGTATTTCTCCTCCTGCCTGAAGAGCACACAGAGCTTCCAGCCCACCCAAGAATGTCTCTTCTGGAAACAAGCCTCAGTAGTGAGAGTATAAAACTTTGCAGCAAACCCATAAATTCCCATGTAATATTCCCTATGAATTCTCCTGGATTATACTGCAGGTTTTATTAACACTTTCTAACAAACCCACCACTTGTGAAATAACAAGACAGTCAAGTTCTTTCTGGGGAAAGTGTGTTGCGTTAATTTTAAAAAATTTTTATTTCTCCTGAAGTCAATCCTTCTGCTCCTCCCTCCCCACACAGACACTTCTGCCACTAAAGGGTATCAACTTTATGCTGTCTAGAAAACCGGGTCATTGTCAGTTCAGTCCCTCTGGAGCTGTTTCTATTCCTCTGGTCGTTCAGATGGCTGCAGACTTGGAGCAAGGTGCAGAGCAGGAGAGTTCATGGCTGCACAGATGAGCCAGGGAGACTGAGAGGCTCAAAATATAATTAGCCATGTGTTGCAGAAGGGGTGAGCAAGGTGCAGAGAGATCCTGTCATTCCAAAGGTGCTGTGAGGGATTCAGGGCAGAGGTGGGAAGAAAAGGGCACATCGCCTCATTCCCTAAGTCCCAACAACATTTTTTCAGTCCCTGCTTGGTGCAGAAATCCCTGTTCTATGCTGGGGGTGGTGTGGTAATCAGCAGGAGCTGAGTAAAATCTCCTGATCAGGAGAAACAACCAAAACTCTGTTGCATGATGAACACAGAGAGGGCTCAAGTTTACAAGTGCCTGTTGATCCTTGGGCTGCTCCAGAGGCCCTTGAGAGTTTGCCTGCTGGGAGCTGTGGTCCTCAGGGGCCCTGGTCCTTGGCTCCCTGTCAAGAGTGGGCTGAGGCTGTGCAGGAGCAGATTTGGAGGAAGCACAGGGGTGAGTTAGATGAGGAAAGCATCTCTGTGTGTACTGCACTTGTACACCCCCTGGATGACCTGCTGGATGATCCCTGAAGGGAGCAAACAAGTGACCTGGACCCGAAATGCCAGGAAACAGCACTCTGGCTGAGCCAAGGGCTGAACTGTTTCCTTAGCAGCGAGGATGTTGCTGTGTTATGGGGGAGAAATAGTTACACCTGAAGTAATGCTCAGAGATTTCCAGGCATCGATCCAGCTTGGCTTGCAGGTCTCAGGCCTGGGAAATAGGCTTGAATGGTTATAGAAGGTATAAATTACTTTAAATTAATCATTGATTTAATCTGTCTCTCCAGAAGCTGGGATCACCATGCTGTTGAATCAGGAATAAGCTGCAGTTGCATAAAGAACTATTTGTAAAATGCACATACTCAGTACTCTGGCTTTCTGCTCTTTCTATGAGGCACACACCATTCCCCACTGAGATGAGTAGGTGTTGTACAAGCCCCAGCAGTGAGCAGAAAATCTCACAGGGAAGTGCCAGTGCACTTTCCATCCACCCAGCACCAAATTGCACCCATTTGAACACGCAGAGGAGCCAGCAGAAGATTCCTCCTGGATGAGTTAGGGATGGGGAGAGCATTAGCCTCCAATTTTATAAAATGGGGTTAAGTGTGACAAACCTCCAGGTGAGCCTTTGATCCTTCTGTGCCTGGGGATGCCCTGAACATCCTCATGGGTGAGCTGGTGGTAAAAGCCTGGAGACACAGAAGATGTGGGGCCCTTGGTAAGGTGAAGCTCGTCAGGAGTTGGAGGCTTTGGAGAAGACGCTGGAGACCATCTGCTGAGCTTCTTCCCTGCCAAAGCAGTGTTGATTTCTCTTGTGGGCAGCCTGGGAGCTGGGGGAGCAGGGGGGAAGGCTGAGGGCACACACAAGAAGTCCACCCAATAATTTCATTGGAGGAAAGATGTCAGCAAGGTGATGGCTAGGCTAGAGACCTTGCTAAGGGAGCAGAAAGAAGCAATAAGGGAAATGCTTAATAATTTACAGACTTTTGTAAAGATGTGGCAAGTCACTGAGCTACTGCACTTCATGAGGTAGCAGTCATGAGCAGGCTCCTTTCAGCCCTCCCTGAGAATGCTCCAGGCCTCTGTCTTGTGTGCAAAGGGAAACACATCAGCTGAAAGCTCTCCCCGAGGTACCTAATGAGGTGCCCTTCGTCAGCTGAATCTCCAGAGCTGCCTCTGTGTGTGCCCCCAGCCTGTGCCATCAGTGAAGCTGCTGTGTGGTGCTGCTAACACACTTCAGCCCCTGACTGCAAAGGGATGGGAGTGTGCAGAGCCAGATCCTGAGAAGGGATGATAACAGCAACTCTTCATGGAAACCAACACCAGTCATTAAGAAGGGGGTTTCTTTGGCGGAGAAAGACCGTACAGGCTGGGCAGGGGCAGCAGGTCAGAACTGCAAATGAACACCAAGCAGAAGCTCAGATCCCCATTCCTGTCTCTGAGGAGGCAGGGAATGTTGTCCTCATCTTACCACAAAGCCGGAGGAATGCTTCCATACCCCCGTCCTCTTTTAGAGCAATGAATGATCAATTAAAGAGCACATACGAAAGATGAGGGGGAACATTGTGTTCAGAGGAGTCTATTTCACTCCTATATTATCACAGAAACAGTCTTCCAGCATCTTTCCATCAGTTGGGATTATTCATTTTTCTTTCTCTTCCTTAATCATGTTTGCAGCATCTCAGACTTTTCAGAAAATGGCTGGTGAGTTCATCCTGTGTCTAAACAGGCTGCAGTATTTTTAGGGCAATCTCTCCCTTGCTGGGCATGAGAAATGGTTGCAGTTCCACCCGGGCTTCATTAGGTCCTGCAGCTCTTTCCCCAGCAGTTTGCTTTAGCACTAACCACCTCCCTCAGTCAAACCAGTGCTGGCCAGCCTTTCTCTCCCAGCCTCAGTTTCTTACTCTCAGCCTGAGCTGCTGGTTTTTTTAATTGCACAGTTTGATCTTCAAGATGTTGGATATGTGGACTACTTTTTCCAATTCGCTTAAAATGGTGGTGAATAATTCTAGGCATCACTTCTACTGCCCAGGGAATAGATCAACAGCGACTCCTCACACAGACAGGTTAAGTGTCCTTACTCTCTTTTTACAAATTATTTAGTGTGAAAAAGTGTGAAACCCTTTATCTTCTTCAGACCTTAGAGAGTGCTCAGCTGGTGGCTGCCAGTCCCCTGGGCAGTAGGATGGAGTGGGATGTTCACAGTATCTTTGCACTCGTGCTGTGTCTCTGGATGATGCACAAACTCCGCGAAGCCTCAGCTCCTCAGTTTCCTCCTGTGCCAAATGTGTGTATCCCCATTCCCTTGTGCTCTTTGAGACAGAAATCCCTCACGTCCGTGTGTTAATGTAGCACCTGGCACACAAACACACATTTGGTCCCTGACCTCTGCGGAAGGGCTGAAATGTTAGTATTCCAAAAAGCAGACTGAAAGGTGATGAGGGAAGGGGTGTGTGGCTGTG
Source organism: Picathartes gymnocephalus (assembly GCA_013390045.1). Classification (NCBI taxonomy): domain Eukaryota; kingdom Metazoa; phylum Chordata; class Aves; order Passeriformes; family Picathartidae; genus Picathartes; species Picathartes gymnocephalus. The sequence continues at coordinate 256,599 of WEKY01063540.1, forward strand.
ACCACATCTGTGCTGCTGGAAAACTGTTCCTGGTAAACCAACATCTGCTTTCAGTAGCACTTTATTATTTCTCAGCTCTACACATCTTGCTAAAGAGCATGTCAAATTTAATCAGAATTTCACATTATCCTGGTAGTGATGATAGCTGAGCACCCTCTGTTTAATTCTCACCTGGTCTGAATCAATCTGCTGGGTGAGGAGTTAGCAGGGTCTCACTGATGCTTAAGACAGCTTTTCCCTGCCTGCACTGTCTGCATGTGGGGTGGGAGAGGGAAATAGTGGGTTGCCATTTCAACGACTTACAAAATAAAATAGCACTAAACAGTGTCTCCAGAAAGGTGTCTCTGTCTGGCCCCTGTCCTGCCCCATCATTATTCGCTCACCTGTAGCAGGTGAGCAGCACTTCATCGTATCTGCTGGCAGAGTTACAGGCTGGTGGTGCTCATCCAGATCCCTCTGCTCCAAACCCACCAACACAACACCTCCTGACGTGTCTCTGAAGTGGTGTCACAGGAGAGAGGTACATCTCCTAACTCACTGGTTTATGGATCCCATCTCTCTGTAAGTGGTGTGGTGAAACAGGAACCTCTGCTACGTGCCTGTTTAAAAGAAGAAGTGACTGCTCTGTCCAAGAGCTGGAACTTGTTTGACTTGAGGTTCCTCACCTCTCTCTTCAGCTACTGTAGATAAAACTCTGCAAGAGTTATCGGACCACAGTGCTGCTTTCTGCTGAGGATCTGATTCCAAAGCCTGCTGAGTTAATCACGTATGAGCTGCCACAGTTTTCACAGCACATAATTATTATGGGATTTCTTTTCCCTCTCTGGATCCTGCTCTTGAAGGCATTAGCTGCACGTCTACCACAGGCAGCAAATCTCAAACCTGTGGGAAGCAGTTGTTCCCTAACGACCTGTGGGTGGTTATGGGGCCTTGAGGGGGCTGTGCTCCTCTGTGTCTGCTACAGACAAACACAGGACTTCTGGTCTGTGGTGTCTGAGGGCTGAATGCCTCCTGGCACCAGGTACTTGGAGGGAGAGGAGAAGCTGCTCACTGTGTCCACTGATGATGCTGGGAGGGTGATGTAGGAGCAGAGAGGCAGAAAGATTAAGTGTATTAGGAGAGAGGCTTTGTGGCAGAGCTAGTGAGCTGGAGTTAAGTGCTATAAACAGATGCTTCCCCAGGCTCTGTGTAAAATGAAACTTGTGCAGGCACAATGGTGCTAGGCAGGGTTTGACGTGGTGACCTTATAACCACTTCACTGAAGGATGTGATTAGTGACTTGTGCTTTGTCATGATATAACCTGATAGCCCATGCTGAGGTGGCAGACATCTGCTCTCTACCAGAGGGTAAATATTCACAGGACAGCATCCTATGGACCTTGTTCACCGCCTGAAGTCACTGAAGTGGTTGCCGAAGTCACTGCAACCACTTTCATGAAGTTCTGTGGGACCTGGATAAGCCACAGAACGTTCCAAACAGTCTGGTTCTTTATGCACCCCACAGCTGAGGAGATAAGATACTCATTGAAAAGCTTTTCAGATCTTCACATAAGGACTTCCATTGCTGATCTTTAATTTTTACTTAATTCTTGCTTATTTTGCTGCTCTGAAGAGTTAAGGACTCCCCTTGAGAAGTGTTCTACTGTTATACTGCACATCAAGCCAAGGGGGACACGAGAATTTTTGCAAGCCACAAAAACTTTTAAGAGATCCCACCTGTGCCCAAGCTGTTAGATATTTTGAAGGGTCATGAACTCCATCACCCTGACATTGCTTTTCTGCCTGTGTTTCCAGGTCTTGTAGACTGTGTGCTGCCCTGTAAAGCCTCAGCCCTTGGGTGAAGACTGTTGGATGAGAAACAAAAGCGTCAGCGCCCTAAGCAGTGACAGACTGATCAAGGACATGTCTCCTCTTCAGACAGAAACACCATCTGTTCATGGTGTTGAGTCTGACATCCCTCAGAGCTAGATTTTCCAGGAATCCAAACTGGCGACAGTAATGTGATTTGGTAATTAGGATCTCTTGTGGTCTGGCATGCTACAAGTTGGCCATCAGGTGGATATAACAGGCACAAATTCAGTTTCTTTTTGTTGGCTCACAAAGCAACATCAGATCTGTTCCAAAGGGAGTTTGGTCTCCATGTCCAGGGACAGGTTGAATATGGAAAGTGATAATCCCTCATTTTACTCATAGTATCTTAGCCTGCTTCCACTGGGAAATAGATTCTGTTGGTCTAAATCACCATGTGTCTGCTTTTCCCCAGAGGGATGAGAGAAATGAACATATTTGCACCTGGGGCACCTGAGAGCACGTTTGCAGTCAGGCTCTGATCTTGTCCATGGCTCAGCTGGGCAGCAGTGCCTTGCTCAAAGGGGTACTGGAGTGCCTGGATGGCCAGGAACACACTGTGGGCAGGACAATGGATGTGTGACATGAAGACAACTCTTTACACCCTTCTCAGCCTGTCTTCCAGCACTGTTATCTGAGCCCTGCTCCGAGGGGTTTGATGTACAGTGTGAGAAGCTCTGGGCATGAGAGCATTGGCTGATGGAATCAGGGACAGCTGGCCGGGTGCTTTAGGTCATGAAGACAGTGCTGCTCACTGTGAGAGAGCTCCCAGGAGGAAAAAAGTAGGAATCATCCTTGCTGAGATGCTCTGAGTACATTGGATGTTGCACTTGTCCTGAGGGAGTCCAGGCATGAAGTGTGGCTGCCAGGTGTCTCTGATCAGAAAAACCAGGTTGGGTCCATATTTGGAAAAGACAGAAGTTTCATCCCTGACATGAGAGAAGTCATATGGGTAAGAAAATCTACCTTACCTATTATTCTGTCTCAACAGCTGTCAGTATCACAGATTAGGAGGACAGTGGCCAACCTAGAGCAAGCTCTCCTCCCCAGGTCATTCCCAGTGATAACATTGTGTGCCTGGAGCTGCAGCTGGTCTGTTGTGTTTCACAGGTCCAGCTGTGTCTGTGTTCTGGGTCTGAGCTCATTAATACTGGTGCTGTCCACAGTAGAGTCCTGTGATTTTAATCACACAATGTACAAGGAGGTGTGTCCTTCATGGGTTTAAATCTTCTGCATAGTAATTTCACAGCTGCCTCTAGGAATGACAAATACTAATTTTTTTTTTGCCTCCTTTTTGATGTTATAGGCACATAAACATTGCAGAAATTTGCCTTTGCCTCCTCTGAATTTCCGGAGACAGCACAGAACACAGACCCATGAGCCAGTGAGGATCCTGCCATAGTGCAAACTTTCACACAGACACGGTGGCATTTAGAGTTGGTTTGGAGAAACAGCAGGTTCAGCCTGGCATTTCCTTCCCTTAAGAGGCAATTAAACTGTAAACTCACAGAGAGGTGCCAGATGTGGAGACCTCATGGAAATCTGCAGGGGGACATTTCTGCAGTGACCTTTGTCTAATGATCTTATTAAGGGACATGAACTCCCCGACGTTCTGAGTCTCTGATGGGCAGCAGCAGGGGCTGTGCTCTTTGGTCCTGTTGTGCTGAGGGATCAGCCTGCTGGCCTGCTGCTCTTCTCATGAGTGCTGCTTGTGTGCTTTCCCTCAAGCATTAGTCCCAACCAAAATCCTTTGAAACTTCGACAGATCATTCTCACCCTTCCCACCTTTTTTCAGTCATCCTCACATAGAGAAAAACCCCTCATAAGCAGAGTGATGTCTAAGGGGTTCATGTTGTGGCAGTCACTATGCTGGCCTGCTTCAGGGCAGGAGGTAGTGGCACTGAGGCCCAGCCTCGGTGGGTGCAAGAGTGCCTGAGAGAGATTTCTTAGGGCTGAAACCAGAACTGACAGTGGGAAAAGGCAAGCACGCAGTGTTGCCTCACATTCAGAAATTTCTGACTTCAGCTAATTTCTGAATTCAGCAGAAGCTAGGAACAAACATTTTCTCCCAGAGGAATATTATTTCTAGTCAGCACAGGGTTGGGATCTTTCCTCTAAAGAAGGCAGGGCTTCCCAGTTCCTGGCAAGTTTGAAGCTAGAAGCCATGAGTCTGGCAGACCCCCCTTGGCAAATCATGAATGCTCATGAGCTATCAGAGCTCTGCAAGGAAATGAATCTGCTCTGATTTATACCAGTGGGAAATCTAGCCTTTAATTTTAGTTCTTGAATTAGGAGTTGTTTTAATCACATGAATGCAGTCTGCCAGTTGTCAGGGCCACATATGCGAAACACAGAATTACTGCTTCAGTGGAGCCCAAAATATGTAACGTTTCAGTGAAACCTTTTCTGGGGGTTTGTGGACCATTAAGAAGAAAGTGTGATGGAGAATCATGCAACAGCCAAAGGGAAGCAGGAACTGCCTTCTTCATCACTGCTTTGTGCAATTAGGGAACAACTGACAGGTCATTCAGTATTAATTGGCCCCCTTGGAGCCTGAGCTTTCTGAATGCTATTACACAATGTGAGAGCAGTGGGCTCGAATCAATGACCCTGACGGTCTTTTCCCCTCTGACAGCCCCTGTTCCTACACAAACATGGCTTACTGGACTGTTCCTGATGGACTCTGGAGAGTTACACCAAGAATGAGTTCAGCCACTCTGGTTTTCTACCCAGCAACAGTCAGCTAACACTAAAAACCAGTTCTGCCACATGTGGAACTGTCTCTCTCAGAGATGCCAGGGGGAGATTTTCTCCACAGAACCTTCCATTGTGCACTCTCTCATCACTTTTCTGGTAGGGTTGAGTACACTGAGACATTTTGAACTTCATGTTACCGGTCCAGGGAATCCCTAGAGGAGACGCTGCATCTCTGGAAAGGTCTGAAATGAGATTTCCCAGTTATTTTTTCTTTCTATAAGCCCAGGCAGTCACCACATCTGATCAGTGCTGCTTTTCTGATACCCTCCTGCCCTCTTGCTCACACCATGCAGTGTGCTGTTGGCATTACTCAAGCTAAGGAGAAAACAGAGTGGTCTTCCTCAGCAGAGACTGAACCCCTTTCTGTGAAGTTTGATTTTTCCTGAATTTCTAGGATGACCTGTAAGGTGAAATGCAATATGGTGCAGTAGAGGATGCTGCTGTATTAAGAATCCTCAGGCTGAAGTGGTGCCTGGAGAACAGAGAGAAGTGTTCGTTCCTCCTCATTGATTTCTCTCTTTGACCTTTGTTTTTCACCGCCTCTGTTACCTTTCTCCTCTCTTTCTCTCTCATGAAAGCAACAATCTGAAGGAGAGGGGGACAAGATTGGTGTTCAGTCAGCTCCAGCCTGGTTCATAGAGGATTCTTCAGCATTAAATTGGAGAAGAGCCTCTGCTCAGCTGTCACTGGCAGCAGCCAGGCTGGTTACAGCAGTGTGGGCATGGAGAGCAGACGAGGACAGCTGAGTGTCAGCACGTCTTTAGCTCTGGGAGAATTATCTATACTCCATCCAGGGCACAGCTCGCAGTTTGCCATGCTCCCTGTGCTCACCACTCAGCAAACAGAGAGAGACTGGCCTCTTAATATGGGAGTTAAGATCTGGCTGTGCTTGCAACAGGGTCTAGCAGGAGGTGTGGTTTTAGACCAAGTACCTCTAAGTGTACCGTAGATCTGATTGCTCGTTTGAAACATTAGTTTTACAGCTGGGGAATATTTTTTTTTTTTTTTTAATGTTTTAGCACCTCCCCACACCCTGGACGTTGCACCTGTGGAGGTCCTGTCTCAGCCCCTCTCACTGCTGGCTCCCCGCACGCATCCCTCCGCCATCCCCCCACCATCCAAAGGCACCGCACACCGGTTGTAATTCTTTTTTTATTATTATTCGTTACGTGCGTTTCAAACCTTTGAGTGATCCGTGCCTCCCTGCGGCATCGGCGAGCTTGCATCCTTGGCATCTGGCGGTGCCTCCCTCTCTCCCCCGCGGCGGCCGCGCTCCCTTCTCCGCCCCGGGGCCGCCGGAGCGCGGCTGCCGCTGACCCTCGGCCGAGATGCGCTCCCGGGTTTTTCCTCTCCCTGGGGGAAAAAGGGGCTGTTCTGCTCCGGGCACCTCTGTCAGCTGAAGGGGGCGGGAGCTGCAGCCTTGAAGTAGAAAAGGAAGAAGGAAAAGCAGCGGGGAGAGGGTGAGCGGTGCCGGACAGCGGTGGGCGGTGGGCTGAGCCTCCTGGGCACCGCGGACTCGGCGAGGGGGAGGAGGAGGCAGGAGAGGATGCGGCGGGGCAGGGCTGCTGCGGCTCAACACCCATCTGCCTAAGGCGAACAACATCGTCCTCCGAGGGGAAGGAAGAAAGTGGGGGAAAAGCGGCCGAGCTCGCACAGAGCCCGCCGAGCTCTGCCAAGGACTGCCCGCCTGACACCCCAGCAAAGTTTCCTGAGCTCGGTGACAAGAGGGGAGGAGGGATGTGAGATCCTTCTCCCCCCAGCGCACAGCTAGGCTTCCAGCCCCGGTTCTGCTGGGACTAGCCATGGCTTTGTCATCCCCGACTGAAGCGTGAAGGTGAGACCCGGGGCAGCCACTCTCCCTCTCCTTCCCAGGCTCCACGCTCCAGCCCAGGTGAGTATCCTCCCCTTCCAGACACCGAGGCTCTCTCTGGCCCTGACAGAGAGTTTCCCAGCAGTTTGCCCAGGAAAAAAAGTCTTGTGCTTCTCCTGGTAGCTAAATGTTTTGTGCCTGCGTGTTTGTGAGCCTGCCTGTGTGTGGGGTGGTTGTAGCTGTCTGACTGCAATTTCTGTTTGCTGATCACTGTCATTATTTTTCTGTGCCATCACATCTCTGGAAAGGAGACTCATCTGTGGTCTGTCAAATATTTTCGTTGTGCTGCTGCACTGAGAGGTGTGGAAGGATGACAGCTCAATTTCTCTCCACTACAGCTAAGAGGGGAGCGTGCTCAGCTGTGCATGCTGCTGGTGCTGCTGCTGTGGCTTTAAATGGTGCTCCTAAAATGCTGCCTGAACATGTCAGTATGCCCTTTGAGCCCTAGGCACTCAGAGATATGGATGAAAGTCTCTCTTTGTCCTCCTGAGAGTATGGTGGATATTCCCCTGGAAGGAATCATTAGAGCCTCTGGATTTCCATCACACCAGCTTGAGCGTGCAGCTTTTACTTTTGCATAGCAGTGTTTGCAGTAGTGCATTTAAGCTGAATTACTGTTTGGAAAAGGAACCTACACTCTAACTGATAAGAAGAGAACCTGTTTCCAACAAAGAGCCCAAAGAGAACTTTTTCCACTCCTGACAGAACAGAAGTTGGTCATTTTGAACCGACTATTTTGACTGAAGAGTTGGTAGTTTTTTAAGCCATTGATTTCGCTGTACTGAAAGGTAAAAGCTGGCAGATGTCCTCAGGCAGGTCAGCAGTGGGAGCTGACCCACATCAGCCCATCCTTGTGGCTGACAAGGGGATGGAGAAGCATCAGCCTGTGCTTTAGGAGAAGACAGAAGAGCAAAGATGCTTCTGTTGTACATGACAATCAGAATAAATGTGGACTTCATGTTGTCATGGGGCCCTGTTAGGTAGAGGATAGCATAAGGCATTCTGTGGCTTTGGTTTGTTTTTTGCTTTATCCTCCACTGCTCTGTTGGCTTTCTCATCTCCATGTCATCTAGTTCTCTAACAGGAATCCCCTGGGTATAATCCCTGATGTTTCATATGGAGATCAAGGCAAAAGCAACCAGTGATCTACCTTCTCAGTATTCCCAGTCCAAACACTTCTATGTACTGTTTGTTACCCTGTGGTGTGTGTGCAGATCATGTTCTAACCCTGCAATCATGCTTCACTTCCAAGATCTTCTACCCTCGAGCTGATGGGAGAGGGTCCATGCAGGAATCTCCTGTGAATCCATTGCTTTCTGCTGGGAAAGGGCCATTACCCCATGTAGGTGCTGCAAGCAAATACGAGGGGAAAGTTTTGCCTTGGATATAGCATGGCCAGAACACTTCTGGTGTAGCTATAGAGAGGGTGTGACAAGCTTAAACCCCTGTGCTCAGGGACCTGTAAAAATGAACAAAAATTGCCAGTCGGAGAAAATGAGCTGAGAGGGAGCATGCTGGGTGACATCACTGCAGCCTTGAAAGCAGCCAGAAAGCAGCAGGGTCTCTTTGGAGTGGCTACAGGTGCCCACTGACAGATGGGATGGGCAACAGGTTGAAGTTCCTCTTGAAAAATCTCAGTGGCAGCCAGACTTCTGGTGATGCCTGGCCTAAGAGCAGAAGCAGCTGGACTGTTTGGTGTCCTGCTGGAGCCCAGCTGCCTGGCTCTTCCAGGAGGGAGAATTCTTTCAGACTGGAAGCAGGTGAGTGCTGAGAAGCCAGCAGGAAGAAAGCTGACTGAGTGAATCTGTGGTGTTTTTTAAGCACAAGAGGCCGCACAGTTCCCTGGTGAGCACTTTGCCATGAGAGAACGTGAGGCAAACCAAGGGGAAGAGCCACTCTGGGGTGGCTGCAGTCTCTGTGTGCCAGAGGTTCAGACTGGCTTCTGCAGGAGCTGGTCTGCAAGCTGTGTGTGCCTGTGTGTCTTTAAGCAGAGGCTGTCTTGCTGCTGGTGAAGGAGGCAGAATCAGGGCTCCAGCTCACATCAGCATGCCAGGGTTCCCAGGCACCACAAAAGGACACTGCTAGGGAAACGTGCATGTGTGTTAGCCTGGCTGATGGAGAAAATGCCCTTTCTCTCTCACACACTCTCAGTAGCCTGAAAAGTCTTTCCCTGCTGAGAGACCCCTCCCCAGTCAGGCATCCCCAGGTAAGGAAGGATTCCATCCTTTGATGCACCTGTCCCTGTTGACTCCAGCTGATGTCTCACCAAATAGGAGCTCTGCTGAAAGTTGACTGCTGCACACATTCAGGTCTAAACAAAAGCCCAAGCCAAGGAAATGAGATATGACACCCGATAGAGCAGCAGAGAGCTTTGGCTCAGCTGGAGGTGCCAGAAAATTTTATAAATTAGGAAGCATGAAAATGCCTGGCTGATCCCACTGGCATGTTTCAGTGTGATGGGTGATAGCTTATTATTTGTTGGTTTGTTTCTTTTTTTTTAATTTAGTGGCTACAGAGTGTTGATAGCACAACAGAGATTCTTGGCTCTTGCCATAGAGATTGAGTGATACCAGTTTTTCACTGACAACACTTTTGAAAGAGATTTGACAGGAGAGGAGGGAAGAAGCTAGGGAGCTAGGCTAGGGAGTAAGGAAGAGCAGACTGCTATTGTTTGCAATCAGGCTGGGAAGAGAAATGCTCTCCTGCCTGTAAAATCAAAGACATCACCAGCAAACTGCTGACAAATTGGCTTCTGGCAATTTGACTTCCCAGCAAGTACAGCAAACACAAAGCCAGCTCTCATCACATCCAATGATCTCCTCCATGGAGAAGCTGCTACTGTCAGTCAGGGCTAAATGTTACTGCCTTGGATCCTAGACAGATCCCCACGCAGGCTCTTTTTCAACTTCAGCATCTCAGTTTCCATGAGCCTCTATCCTGGAGCTGATACTGCTTGTGCTCAAGTCTTGGAGAAGTTTGGGTTTATGGTTGCCATGGCAAACAAGGTTCCCAGTCCCCTTCTGTGGGGTCTCCTGTGATCACACCAAGGATGGTGAGATGCATGGTGGGAAGCATGGTCTAGCTGACAAAACACCCACATTTACTCCATTTTATTATAGACTTCTGTGACTGACAGGGTGTCAATCAGCATCTGTGGATGGCATCTGTGTCACTGAGCACCCAAGTGTTACCTGCTCAAATCATCTCCAAGGTTGCCTCTGTAGTCAGCTCAGCCCTCCAGTATGGACATCTTCTGGGGATGTTCTGGGTTGTCTTCTGGGACCTTTTATTTCCCACTGGCTGGAAAGCCAGCCTGGATGACTCGACTCAATTACTGGAAAACTGAGACATGAAGCAAAACGTCCCCCTTTCTGTCACAATTGTGGACCATTACCCATCCAAAAATATATTACCCTGATATTGCAGCAAGGGACATTAAGGGCAGTACTGGATTCTGCTATTTTGGGCAGGTGTTGTGTGGGTGATGACAAACACTGTGAGACCAGCTACGGCACAGGCTCTGGCCATCATCCACATGGATAGCAAAGGATATGGAGCACACTGGGCTCAGTGCTCCAGCCTGAGGGTGCCCAGGAAGAGAGATCTCAGCCTTGAAAGCAGGCTTGGATTTGTGCTTAGTTGCTGGCACCAGCAAACCCGGAGGAGATGCTGGTCACCAGGAATGGTGGGGGAAAGGGGCTTTGGTTCGTTGCTCTAACAGCTGCTTCTTCGTTCCTCTCCAGGATTTCAAGGCAACAGGAGACTGGAACCAGCCTTCTCAACACAGCATTCACCCTGTGAGGACTGAAGTGACCTCCAAGACTCTTCCTATCATGTTCAGTGAAAAGAGCAGCACTTCTTTGTCCCAAAAACCCACCCAGAAAAAGACCCGACCCCAAGGGCTGCCCTCCCCTGCTCTCTGCTGTGCCTGTGGACTCTGCATCATGCTAGCAGGGATCAACATCACTTTAGTGGGAGCGTTTGCCTTTGGGACCTTCCTCCCTGTGAACAACCCTCCCATCATCATCGGACCCATCTTGTTGGTGGTGGCCTTCACATTCTTCGGTGCCTGCTGCATCTGCAGCCGGAGGCCCCCAGCCCACGGGGCCCGGAAATCCAAACCAGGCTCTAACATTGGGCTCATCAAACCTGGCAACACGGCCTTTGAGATTGAAACCAGTGAGCACACGGTGCAGGACACCACAGCCGTCCAGCTGAGCCCCACGAATTCCCCCATCTCCTCCAAAAAGTCCACACCGGTTCACGAGAACGCCAAGGCTTGCAAGCTCTTCACCATGGAAGGCAACGGGCCAGTGGCCAAATACACCACGGGAGGAGAGGCCATACAGCTCAACCTGCCCAGGGACCTGGCCACATCCTAAACCTGGGCAAAGCTTTTGTCAGCAGCCTGCCAAATGCCGCAGCGGGTGGGCTGGAGATGTACCATCAGTCAGAAGGTGCTTGTGAAAAGCCAGCAGACAGCCAGGTCTGTCTGAAACACTTTAAGGGGGATGGATGCAACAGCAGAAAAACAAAAAATGAAATCCATAATTTTGCTGAAATATGCCCATCATATGGTCTTCAAAAGAAAACTGATAATGATGCTGCTGTGAAAAGATGACTCTCAGTTCCTGGAAATATGCTGCCATTTTTGGGGAGCAAATAGAAAGAGGGGAATGAATTAATTTGTCTGATAGCATGTGGAAATGTGACAGTTGGAAGGAGAGACTACATGGGACTGGCAAATGACAGCTCTTTCTTCTCAGAAGTGAAGCAATTCCTGGACATAAAAGAAGCAGGAATGCAGTAAATTACAGCTTGCTGCCACTCAGTCACAGGAAGATTTCAGCATTTTTAGTGCCAGACTTTTTGGCAGTAGGGACAAAGCTACATGTTTGCTACTGCAAAAGCAGTGTGAAACCATGTCCCCTCTGTTGAAGAGTCTTGCCCCATCTTGCCCTCATTTGGATGATTTTACTGCCCATTCTAAGAGAAGGAACTGCAAGGATGACAATTAGCACCAGTATTTTCCTCTCATGTTAATGAGTTTGAGCTGCAGCTGTGCTCCTCCTCACAGTATATTTCTTGGAAGATCAGTCAGGCTGAGTCCTTGGGGTTGAGTTCCTGGGGTAACCAGAGACTAACAGGAGCGTGCAAATTAAATTTTTGGGCCGTGATTATGTATTGAGTGGTAGGCAACTTCCTTCCTGTATTTTTGTGGGAGGCTGGCCTGGGACACACATCACCTTGGGGCAGTGGGTAGATAACTGCATGGGCTTCAGAACAGCTGAGCTGGAAGATGGTGGCTGTATCTCCCTGCCTGGAGTGACAGTGAGATCCAATGCCCAGGAGTGGATCCTTGCTGCAGGAAACGGGCAGCTCAGTGTGCTCATGGGCTTGCAAAGCAGTGGGATGAGTTTGCAGAAGAGAATTCATCGAGTTATTCCAATCAAAGACGCCCCCTCTGCCTCAGAAAGACCCGAGTCAGATGGAATAGTGCTGGAAAGGATTTGTGTTCTTCTCTGGTTGACTCTGTCTGGGAACACAGTGCTGTGCTAATGGACTTCTGTTCACGGGTGGGATCTGGGGCCAGTGTGGGGAAGGACAGCCCTGCTAGGCAGGACTTGTGTGTGGGGTGGCAGCAGCAGGAGAGTGGATTTTGAGCAGGAATGGCTGCACAGGTCCTCTGTTTACGGTAACTCTGTATTTGAAATGAAGTTTTTGGGACTTTGAATGACAAGGAAGTCATCTGGACCATACCAGATCGCTACAATGGCCCAGCTAGCCCAGAACCCAATTCCTGACAAGGCTGAGAGCAAGGTCTGGAGAAGAACATAAAGACAGGAGAAAACCAGGATGCTGCTTGCCCAAAGTGTTTTCCCAGCTTCCAATATGCTGTTGCTTAGGAGCTTCCTGAGCTGGAAGTGGTGCCTGTATGTCTTACAGCCCTGAATGGATTTCTCCTCCATGAAATAATCCATTTGCACCTTGACTGTCTGTCAATTCTCATCATTTGTGATCCTGCAGCACGGAGCTGCACACTTTGGCTTATTTCCATCCTGCATCCTACTACCTCCCTTTGATGCCCCAAATCTCCCAGGTTAGGAGGGTCAGCAAACCATGCCCTCACCACCACTCGGGTTTTCTGAGAAGTGTTTTCTACTTCATGTTCCCTTCAGTCATCTCCTTCTCACAGTACTTTACATGTCTTGTAGCCAGAGGGAGGTAACACTTCCCATTTAGCCCAACTGTTTGCTTGGCTGAAGACAACACAGCCCTGAGGCTTTAGCCATCAGAAGTGTGTGTAGAGAGAGGTGGGAGGGCTGAAGGGGAAATGCTGAGGGAGAGGGATGGGTTGTGGCATGGCCAAGGCTCCCCTGGGCCACCAGCAGATCTCTGTGAGATCCATGTGGATGCTGTGCTGGGTAGGTGATGGCACATGTGGCCATGTGGGAGCTGGGGAGAAAAGCCACAGTGCTGTACAGGCCATGCAGGAGGTACAGGCTCTGGGGAGCCACTGGGCACCTGATGGTCCCTGCATGAGCCCAGGCAGGATGAGGTTGAATTGAAATAATTCCTTGGCAAAAGGTTAACCAAACACTCAGTCTTCACGTGAGTCCCTGAGTGCTCCAGCAGTTTGCTGCCTTCAACAGCTCCTTCCCCACCAAGGGATTACATCTTGATTTTAGCAGGGCTGGTCTATACTGGTTAGGAGGAGAAGAGGCAGGTTTGAGAGAAGGATGTTTGTGTAGGGCTGGGTAGATGTGGGTTCAAGCCTTTGGTACAGCCTCCAAGTCCTGGACAAGACATTAAATTGTGCTGTGGGAGGGCAAACACCTGCTCCCAGCTCTGCAGAAAGCTCCTTTAAGGATGAGCATTGCCAAGGAGTAGGGCTGGTGTTGGCACACCTGAGCCTGGAGACTGCTCCCAGGTGGGTGGGTCTGCACTGCCTGATCCCTGTGTGATCCCTCTAGAGCTCGTTCTCTTGGGGAGCTCTGCCCCCAGCACTGCCTGCCCTTTGGAATGCAGGAACTGCTGTGCTGAGCAAAAGGCTCCCACGATTCTTGCCTGCCCATGAGTGCTGTAGCAATTAAGCAGAACAGCTTGCTGATGTAGGTTTGATTCCCAGCTTGCTGGCCTCACTAGCATGCAACAGCTTGGAAGTCTTTCAGAGGCATTTCCCATGTGAATATGGTTACTGCAGGACTTCTCTTTGAGCACTTGGAGCCAACAAATTACAAATTAGTAAAATCAAGTGATTTTACTAATTGGATACAACTCCTTTCTTTGCTCACTGAAGTCTTGAAAGCCAAGTCTGGAGAGAATCCTGGGATCACTCCTCCCCACAGCTGCCTGGTGAAATGCTCCCAGAGCTGGATAACACAACGGCTGACCAAGAGATGACAAGCAGCAGAGCTGGTACCCGGGCACGCAGAGGGGTGGGACCAGTGAGATGCTGACCCCCTGGTGTGGTGGGTGTGCCCACCAAGCTGTGACCCCAGCTGCCTGCACAGCAAGGTGGCCATGAGAACATCTGCAGCCTTCCTGCTCTTGCCTTTTTCTGTCTTTTGTTATTTCCACGTCTGTCTGTCTGTCCACCCCCATGATCATCTGTGACTGATGTTGTGAATCTTGTGCCTCCTTGTGTAGTGGGAGATAGGCAGAGTTCCTTGTTCTCCAAGTCAGCATTTCTGGTGTGAGTCTTTTTTCAAAAATTGCTATTTCCGTGTGTGCAATGTGGAATTTGGAAAAGACAGACACATTAAAATAATTGCACTCAGAAAGCATTTGGCCTGCCTGCTTTTTCACTCTAACAACCACCTTCTCCTTTATCCCCAGACTGCGTGTGCCCCAATCCTGCCTGTGGTCATTTTGCCTCGTGCTCCTCACTGTCCTGCTCGATTTCCCAGACAGTGCAAGCAGCTGTGAGGAAAAAGTGACCCTAAGAATTCCTCCTGAATTGCCCCTTGAATGCCACATTTCTTTGAAGTCCTGGTTGCCTAAACATTAGTCCCACTGCAGACTCCCACTCCCATTGCTTTAACTAACAGAGAAATAACCAAATTCAGCCTTTTTTGTCTGCATGTGTGTGTTTAACTCCCAGCTGGGTACCTGAACAGGCCAGGTGTGGACTGTGGGCCCCTGGGTTCTCGGGGACACAGGAGGAGCAGGGCTGTGGGCCGGGGTGGGTGAGGACTGTGGGCTGTTCCGATTCAGTGTCTCTGGTGATGGAGGGAGAACTGGACTGGATTATTTCAGCTGATCCTCCCCAGTCCTGGGTAGAGATGGTATTTAATTTATGGTGCAGGGAAGGGGTGGGAGCTGTATCTGTGTGTGCCTGTGTGTGTCTGGGATTGGTGCTGTCACCTTTCCCTGCTCGTTCTGGGCTTAGCCCAACACGGTCTCTTGGAGATGAGTCAAGGAGGGATAGCACAGCGAGCATAAAGAGGATTTGAGAGCCTTGCAAATTCACCTCGTCAAAGGGCTTCTCTCCCATGTGCAGCCAAGTGATTTGAGATGAGAGGAAATCTCTCCATTCCAGGCAGGCTGGCTGGTTAAAGACCTGAGAAATGAGCTGGCTAAGAAGGCTCCACTGACAATGTGTGTAAAATGAAAACCTTTTCCCTTCAGAGAGGATTTTTTTGGCCATTAGGAAAAACTCCCTGGAAAGGTTTCTCTTTTTTTAAAAGTGGGACCAGAGAGAAAAGCACAGAGGAAGGTTTGCTGACCACCCACTGCCATCCCCCTGGACTTTCAGCCTGTAGCATTCCTGCCACAGCAGCTGCTCTGCACTAACCTGAACTTCTCCTTCCATCTAGAAGAATAAACCAGAACTATTATATGAAATGTAATTAGCTTTTTCTAATTTCCAGCCCAAATTTATCTGTATATTTCCTTTTATCCTTGAACCAACAATGGCTTTTAACCACGATACCTTTTTACCTCTTGGAAATTTTTATCCCTGAAACATTTTAGGCTTGCTGCAGATCTCCTAGAGCTTTTCTTTTATTCAGCTGAGCTGGCTGACTCCTTCCATCCTTCCCTCCTGTGAAATGCTCACCTTTGCCCAGGAGCCCTTACTTCTCTCTGGCTTATACCTTGGATTTTGGCTAAAGAGTTCCATGAATGCTCCTGAACAACCATTCTTTTGCAGGACTCACAATTCCACAGCAAAGTACAAACCTTCCAGGTCTATCTTGTGCAGGAAATTGGTCATTTTTCCTTGGATAAGTCCTGGAAGAGGAAAAAAAATCCATGAAAGAGCAAACATATCCATGAAAATGTGAAATTTCCATTTGCAGAGTCCCTCTGTTAAAAAAAAAAAAAATGAAACGAGCTTTTATGTCATTAGTCTCCATTGAGCCCATGGCAAATGTGCTCAATTTAAAGGTTGAAAGGCTGGTTTTCTCCAACTGCCAGATGCTATCAGCTCAGCTGAGCTTTCAGCAGCCATGGGAGAGACCCTCAGACACTCGCAGCAGCACCACTGCAACCTGCTCTAGGAGAGGGTTGAATATTTCTTTAAAACTCCTGGATCTGAGATTGATGACCCCAAGGAGCTCCTCGTTTGGGGTGGCCTCAGGGTGACACCCTGCCCAAGTGTCCCCAGAGGGATGTGAAGCCACAGCAGATGTCCGTCCTCTCCAGCAGCACAGCCCTCTGAACGCATCGAGGACATGCAGCATCTCCCCACTGTTGCCTTGCACAGTTTGCTCTCACACACTTCCCAGGGAAGCCAGGAGCTTGACTTCTTTAATTTTAAAATGAATTTGAAGGTCTTGGAGATTGACTCCATGCAGGGGTGGCCAGTCTAGAGGCTTCTGCTGTCCCAGCTGCCCCCGCTGCTGCCCCAGAGAGCTCCAGCAAGGAGGGGACCACAGCTCACCCCGTGAAGCCCCAGGCTGCAGAAGGCAGCTGGGCCAGCAGGGCTGGTCAGCAAGGAGTGCTCCATGCAGGCTCCTTCCCACAGCTCTGTTCCATCTCATTTACAGAGCCTGTGCAGAGGAGATTTCACTGCTTCCACCAGCAGATCTGCTACTCATCGTCACCCTCAGCCTGTCTCTGCGGGACCTGCACACACTGACATGGCTTTGAATTCTCAGAGCACAGGCTGTGTCAGGCCTGGGAGGACAGATGGTGTTTTTCAAGGCATCCATGCACACAGAGCCCCCAGGAGTTTTTCCAGGGAGCCCAAAGTCATCTGGAAATTTTGATTTCTTGAAATTGGCCTGTCCTGAGAACACACTGGTTCTCATGATGCTTTTGCCAGGAAATAAACTTCCCAGGTTCCAGATGAAATTTCCGATCCAAACACTTGAGAGTTGCTCTACTACGCAATCCTCCAGGCACCCCTAAAAAAAGATCTTGCTGAACTCTGCCCTCACATAAGGACCAAACTTCAAAGGCAGCTTTGGGACTACAACTCCTTATCAGACCCCCAGTTTTCAATCAAATCCAAACAGCCAGATTTCTCTGCAACTGTGCCTTTAATGAGCCGTGCCCCTGGTGGTCTCTGTACCCTCCCCAGTCCATCACAGTAAGTATCTCTGGCTGAAATCTTCACTGGAGTTTCTCACATCCATCTGCTGTGACAGTGAATACAACTTCATATGTAGTGCTCTGGCCTGGTGCCAGATGGATATTTGATGAAGTTACAAAGTCAGACAGAAAAATGATTTCTTTTGCTGGTACAAAGGGAGAAAAGATGCTTCTTTTGGAGACAAATCCCTCTCTGTTGTTGCTGCGGCATGAGAAATCAGTAAGATCTATGGTTCATCTTTTTATCTCCAGCTGAGCCAGGCAAACACGATGCTGTCATTAGGAGCTGATCCTCCTTCTCCCATGGCAAGCAGCTGGTGCTTTATCCCGTTTGCTGTCTCCACGTCTCTGCACTCTCCATTTGGAGGCAGATTTTACCTGTGGGGAGGACGTGCTGCTGGCAAACCCAGGGGGTCTGCCTTCTGCACCTCACTTGGGGTGGGCACACTGCTGCTGCCTGCACCCCAAGTGCAAATCAGTACCCAGATTTTCTGGGAACCTCTCACAGGGCCATGAAGTTCGTTGGAGAAAAATAACCTTTATCTGGCAGCTACAGCTGCACGTGGAGTGGCAGAGCTGTTTGCTCCAGAGAGGTAAACTCAGGCAGCAGAGCATTCAGAGTTCCCCGAGGCTTCAATCCCAGCTTCATCCCATGTGGGGGTCTACAAATGGCTGTTCTTTCTTATCCTTTGTCTGAAAAAAGTAACCTGCCTCAAAACCTTGCTGGACAAATGGATTTTCATAGCCATAAATCTCTGGAAATCTCTCTGAATATGGTCTGACAGCATGTAGATGACCAGCAGCCCTCTCCATGCCCCTGGAGTTTTGCTATGTGGGTGCAAGTAGGGCAGTGTCAGCTCTGGGTAAAGAGAAAGACAAGAGGCAAGAAAGGAAATTGAGGCACAGAGCTGAAAAGATGGGGGGGGCTCAGCTTTTCCCAGGGAAAGAATAAAGCCACAACTCTCAACATCTGTAACAACCCAGGGCAAGGACTTCCATGCCTTAATCCTGTGTTGTGTGGAGATCCACCTGCTCGTGTGTGCTGGCTTCCTTTGAAAGAGAGGGAGGAAACACCATCTCTTTTCCTGATTAAATCTCAAAATGCACCTTTTGGGCTGGTCAGATTCAGAGACTCCATAAATGCATGTAGATTCCCTTGTTCAGGGCAGCAATCTCTGAGGGTGAGAAACACAGAGATGGGTTTTCTCGGCAGGGAACTGAGGGATGAACTGACTGAGCGATCCTGTTAGATGTTGTTTTCCTGACTTGATTCATTTCTCTGGCACAAGGCTGCATTTCCCAGCAGCTCTGGGCTACATATATTTTCGCAGAGCCTCATTAAATACATAGCTTCAGTTCTGAAAATCACATTTGTTCTAAATAAGAGCTGTCTGCTGGGAGAATTAATTCCTCTGACTTAAGTCACCTCCCTGGAAGTGATGCTGTTGTCTTTGATTTCATGGCTCAGATGATTACACTTTTCAACACGCAAGAATAACGAGATTAGGGAATTTGTGGCAATGAAGGCAAAGAGGAGGAACTGGCTAAGAAAAAGGGAAGAGAAATTGAATTTTCTTGTTAAAAGAAAAGGAAATGCCTATTTCACAGAAACAGTTTTGCTTTGGGGAATTACAGTGGGGGAAACTTCTTTTGAACCAAAGTCTCTTATTAAACCTATCAAGTTTGTTGCCACATTCAAAAAGCTTTGTGATCACGGCAGTTACCACCCACCCATCTGCAAGGCTGTGGGCAACCCTCTGTCCCTGTGAAACGAGGGAAAATCCAGGAGAGTGTTTTCCCTGAGGATTTAGGCAAGCTAACAGCGAGGCTGTGGGCTTCTGGCAGGGCATGGTTGGTGGAGGAGCATTCACCAGGCATTCCAGGATGTAGGGGTGGTAGGGAGCTGCCGGACCACATTTCAATGGAACTTGTCAGAGTTTGCTGGTTGGGAACAAAGATGTGTGTTAGAGAGACTTTTTACACAGGCAGATAGCGATAGGACGGGGTGGAGGTGGTTTAAAAACCTCTTTTAAAACTAAAAGAGGAGAGATTTAGATATGAAGAAGAAATTCCTTACTCAGAAGGCGGTGAGGAACAGGAACAGGTTGCTCAGAGAAGCTGTGCATGCCCCATCCCTGGAAGTGCTTGAGGCCACGTTGGATGGAGCCCTGAGAAATCTGGGCTAGTGAGTGGCATCCCTGCCCATGGCAGCAGGGTTGGAACTGGATGATGTTTAATGCCCCTTCCAGCCCAATAGATTCTGTGATTCTGTTCTGAAATCACTGCCCCACACTGCACCCCACACTCCTACTGCCAAAACTCAAAGGAGCAGCCAGCTAATGGTTCTCTGTAATGCCAGGGATGGAAGAAAACACCCCCCTGGGAGGGACAACTGCCAAAGGGAAAGGCTCTTCTTCGGTGACACTGGGAACACTTTATCAGGGCTAACACTTCCAACATCATTAGTTTTAATGTTTCTGTTATTTTGCTGTCAATTCTCCTAATGGCGCTCCAGCAGCATGGAGTTGAGTGAGTCATAGAAGTAATTATTAACTAGGCTATGGCACTGAAAAGACATTCAAAGTTCAATTCAGCCCCAGTCGATGTGCAGGGTGTACATTCATTAATGAGCAGGTGCTAAGTGCGTTTGCTGAGAAGAGAAAAGGAGAGAGCCCATTCTATATGAAATATTGAAATATTTTGCCTCATTATTCTCCACAGGGAAAAAGGTAGCAGCAGGTGGGGGGAGTGAGTAGGAGCAAGGGTGTACACCTTGATCCTCACATTTTTAAGGGCATTTGAAAGACAGGCACGCTGGGTTTTTCTACATCGGTGCTCAGACTGATGTAGGGACCCAGAGGTGTCGGGATCTGTAGGTACAAAGCATGGCAGGAAGCTGTGCCAACAAAACTTGGGAGTCTGAGTGGAAATAAACAGGCAAAAGGGAACTTTTGGAGGTAGGGAACTTGATGTACCAGGAGAAGGAGCGATGTGACTAAGGTCACATAAGAATTTGGTGGCAGAGGAGAAAACACTGCTTAGAGTCCGTGCATCTCGTGACTCACCCGCCAGACTTCCCCTTTTCCTAGATGTGCTTTCTGCTGCAGGCACACAGCCACCCTTCCAGACAGACTCGCAGCTGGGGTGACAGAAGTACATCCACTCTCTCCCAGTCATCTGTCCTTCCTCTGCCCAAGGCTCAGTACCTGCAGGCAAATGGCAGAGCAGGAGTTCACATCAACTGTGTCACAGTCCAGCCTGGGAGGCTGGGTTTGTGTAAGACTTTTTCATTCTGTTTTTTTTCCAAGTTATGGGGAAAAGGTTTTGTTGCAGTTTGCAGAGCAGGAGTGATAAATCACATTTCTGAAGGTAGCAAGATGGTACTGGCTGAGATGAGCAGCAGCCGCCTGGAACAGCAATTACAGACCCTGCAGATGTGTCATGGGCCTGGGCAGGGGGGAGGACCCAAGGCACTTGGTTTGCATTTCATGAGCATGGATCTGTGTGAACAAAAGTGAAGAGTCACTCGGAGGAGGTGACAGGCTGTCTAGAGTGAGAACAGCAGTGATCTGTCTTCTTTCATGATGTGTGAAGCAGGATGATGGTGATGGAATAGGAACTTACCTGTATCAAGCCACAAGCAATTGCCTGATGCACTGAGTCCATCCCCGCGGCCACAGGGGTGAGGTGACCAGCTCGTGTGTCCCATGGGAGCAGAGCTGCGGCGCACAGCTTGTGGCTAGGGCTGGACAGCCTTCTCCAGGGCCTCGGGGACGCTGTGCATTCCAACACGGGGCTCTTGCACATCCCCTGGCACCCAGGGAGGACCTGAGAGCCTCCTTGCTCCTCCCAGCCCAGGGCTGGTGTCTGTCTGCCCCTGCACTGCAGCAGTCCAGCCTGTGGCTTTGCGTCTGAGGTGTCATCAGCACAGGTGGGTTCATGGTGATTCCAGTCCACATTCAGAAATCTCTGATGATGTCTCTGGTGTTGTCATAGGGCGAGGGAGCCTTGGGGGAAGGGGATTCACCAAAAGGAAGGATTGGAGGGTTGAACTGGCTTTTTTGTTTTTCATATGAGTGAGTCACAAAAATACCTCAAGCTCATTTGACTCTCACAGTTTCTTCATCAGCTTCTAACCTTGCCTTTCCCCTCTGTGTCCAATATCCCAGACCAATGAAACTCTTGCAGAAAAAATGTAGTGGAAACCAAGGACTCTCACCAAATATGTAAGTCTCAGGGAGTCAAAATAAGGAAACATAATGAAACCTGCTTTGGTGATGAGTTCTAGACAAGCTCTGAGCAAGGTTTCACATTTCAGCTTCACGGGTTTTTGGGACTGCTGTGATAACTCTGCTTCCAAATGAAAGCACTCCTGTGTGGGCTCCTCAGATTGTTTCCATTCAGACTTATGCCTCCAGCCGCCCCCAAAAGCTGAATTCCACAGCAGCAAAAAGAGCTTTATAGCCTTGGCTTTAATTGACTCCCTGCAGCAAGAGACACTTTGGCTGTAACGCACCAGTGGCTTTCAGATATGCCATTTATCAGCTCCCTAAATGCAATCAGAGCCAGTTTGATCCAATTAGGCAGTAGCAGTACAGGATAGCACCATCCAGCCTGTGTCCAGAGGCACTCAGGACAAGGAAATGCAATGCTGAAGACTGCAACCTGTCATCATCCTTCCATGTGATCCTGTCAATCCCTTTCTGTGATGAAGGTGAAAGTCCTCAAAAAGCACCTCAGGGTCTGCAAAAGGCTGAGCCTGTAACTCTTGCACGTCATGTAGACAAACCTCTTTGTCTCTTCCAAGCTGCAATGGGGTTTATGGTGCCAAGAAACCTCAAGGATCATCCAGATTCAACCCCCTGCCATGGGCAGGGACGCCTTCCACTCCATCAGATTGCTCAAAGCCCAATCCAGCCTTGTCTTGAGCATTTTCAGGGATGGGGCAGCCACAACTTCTCTGGGCAGCTGGTGCCAGGGCAACCAGTGTCAAGCACCCTTTTCCCATCACTATCTGCCCATGTAAAAGATCTCTCTTGCTCTGTTTTATAAATTCCCTTCAAATACTAAAGGCTGCAATGAGGTCTCCCCAGAGCTTTCCCTTCTCCAGGCTGAACCACCCCAACTCTCAGTCTGTCTTTATAACAGAGGGGCTCCAGCCCTCTGAGCATCTTCCTGGCCTCCTCTGAATTCACTCCACCAGGTCCCCATCCCTGCCCTTTCTGACCTTGAGGACTTGCCTGGGGGACAGTTTGTGAGCTGGAGAGGGCTTTCTCCTCATCAGCCAAGACTGCAGTGGGCACACAAAAGCTGTTGGAAAGGTCTCGTTGGTGTATGGATTCTCCCTGTTGTGTTTTTTTTTGATGCTCTGCTAGTGGTGCTCATGGAAGGACAAGTGAAGCAGCTGTTTCCCTCATTTTCTGTGTGTTTTTGTCTGCACAGCTCTTTGCTGGCCTCAGTCTGGATCCTGCCCTTTTGCCAGAGTCCAACCCCTACCATCTTGGGCCAAACCTACAGGGCCAGATTGCACCCAGAGACACCAGCATCACCGGAATTGATGTGTCATCCCTGAGCAACTGTGGTCACCAAAATTGTCAAATCAAAATTTCCTGCAGCTATTAAAATATAGGAAGCCTTGGACTACCTTAGCTAATGTCGTGCAGTTTCCCCTCTTCTTACAAAAAAGAAATCAGCCACCACAGATCTTGCTGCTCTCTTTGGTTTTGGCCCTGGGGAGCTGACTCCATCCTACATCACTCTGCTGGGCCACTTGCAAGCCCATCCTTCCCCAGAGCCACCTGTTTAATGCTGAATTAATTTACATTTCTTTTAAGTGCTTGTGTTTGCTCCAGCAGACAGGCCATGAGTTATTGCCTGGTCTGCTTTTCTGTTCAGGAGGTTACAAGGGCCTCGTTAAACAGAACAGAATATGCAAAATAAAAGGTGACTTACCCGTTGAGCAATACTGAAGTTTAGAACCAACAGACAGCTAGAAAAGAGCTCTTACATCACCGGCTGCAAAGCTTTTTGCCCTGAGCTCAGTGTTTACATAAAATTATCATCAAGCCATGAATGTAACTGGAAACTGGCAGTCTGAATGACTGACTCCCCAGCAGTCAGCACATGAAATAGATCTGATTCAGGTGAGCACCGGCTCTGTAGAAAGTGGGTTTTATCCAGACTGATTGATGAGGAGGTACCAACATCAGGAGCTGTCTGCTTGAGGGATGAGGCACCTTAAAGCAGTGGCTTCGTTTTGATGGATGCCAGAGATCAGATCCTGAGGAGCAGACACTCGATGCTTCTGGAGATGCACTGCAAGAAGAGCTGAGATCCAGCAGAGGCTGCAATTGGGGTTGGGGCTGAGGCTGGGGATTAGACCAGAAGACTTTTCTGCTGAATTGATACATCAGGTGGGGAGTATACCCAAGAGGACCATTTAGGCTGGGTGTTACCCAGGTCTGCTCTGAGTAGCTTCACCAGAGGTTAAAATCAGATGCACAGGGCATTAGGGGGGCTGGAGCCATTTTGGCACTGGGTGCAGTGGTTCTTGCAGCAGCAAGTGCAGCTACCAGTGCCTGAGAGATGCTGTGAAGGCACTTGGGCAGTGAAGGCAAACCATCACAGTGCTGGTGTTTGGCAGGAAGAGACAACATTGATTATGAGTCTCTTTTCCCACTGAGTTGCTGCTTTCCACCAGATAAAACTAGATTTAGCATCCTTGGAACCCCTGGGCTATTGGGCTGCTGTCCTGTCAGCTTGGCCAAGCCTGTGCCAGGCCTGTCCCTTCCCTGATGCCCACAACAAGTCCCCAGGTGTCACCTTCTCCTCTGTACCTGCTTTGTTCTCCTCTGCCCACAGCTCTGGGGACCTGCAATGAGCTTGTGAACCAGGGAGCTGCTCTCTCCCTCTTTTTTTTTTTTCTTTCTCTTTTATATTTCTCTTTTAGCTTTATCAGGCGGTCTAATAAAATATATTGTCTCTCCCTATAAACCTTGCCTCCAGAGACTTAACCACACTGAGGTTGCTATAACAACAACCGAGCTCTTTGCCAGCAAGAAATGAAGGAACAAGGTACTGGAAAAACCAAGGGAGAGTTCAGTAGAGAGACCCCCCTGCTCTGTGTCACATTATCCCCGTGAGGGGCAGGGTGAGGCAGCACAACACGAAGGAGAAGCAGCATCTCTGGGGGAAGGGGGAATTCGAGTCGCAGCCCTGCTCGGGCTGTGCTGCAGGACCCTCCCCGTGGAGCGCACAGAGCACATCTCCCGGGTGAATGCTTGCCCTGCTCAGGTGGAAAACCATGCACAGAAACACACTGACCTCGGCCCAGCTGGTGCCCAGCTACCGGGCTGCTCCCAGGACTCATTCACAGAGCAAAATTCCCATTCCAGCCAGGAAGGAGGTGGGTGCCAAGGGCTCTGATGGGCAAACCAGGCACTTTCAGAGGATAAATGGATGCCACATCCTCCTGTGACTGCAGCAGGCCAGGAAAGGTTTCCCCTGTCCCTGAGCAGCAGGAGAGGGGCTGTCATGGTTCCTTGGGCCGAAAAAGCCCAGGAGGGCTCAGGTGAGGGAGAGGGGTTAGAAACTGCTGGCAAGGGCATGCAAATGCTCATAGAGGATGCTTGTCCTATGAAGTAGTAACTTAAAAGCAGGAAAGAAATGGTAGGAGAGATTATGTGGAGTAGCTGGAGATACCTACAGGCAGGGACACTTCTCCATCCTTTTCTGTTCTTTTTAGCTGATATCAAATGCCACAGCAAAGCTCTTCTAACTCCATCAGCCAGGGGTTTATTCCAACCAAACCTTAATTTTTCCCTCCCAAGTTATGGATTAGAGGCTCTGAATTGTTAAACATCTGAGGGTTGCCAAGAATAGAGAGTTTGTTAAGCACCCTGAGAGCTGGGCATTAAAGAAAGTTAAGTTATTGTTCTCGGATCCACTGCAGAGATGAATATTTATGGCTCAATCTAGTTTTCCAGAGTCTCGTCATTTCTTATGTCAACTGTATTTTATAGAAATGTCCACAGGGAAGGAATTGACTTTTGTCCTGGACCCAAACCAAACAAGCTCAAGCAGTGATTATTTGGGTTTTGAAACAGTAGGATAATTTAATCTCAACATCTATCGATCTCCTCTGCACTGGAATCCTATGGTTAAACATCTGCAAGGCAATTAACAGCCTAGAGTACAAATTCATTACAGAGTTATCAATAGGTACTGAGTTTTAGACTGAGAAAAAAAAATGGTTTGTAATCTGCTTACTTTGGAGTGGAAAAAAAGAGATGCAACTTCACCCAGCTGAATATACATCTAAGGCCATGAGGGAACTGCTCCCTGTTGCTGGCAAGGTTTGAAAGGCAGATCCACTTCAAGCCACATGGCTTCCAGTTTGGGACAGATGTGGTTAAATCTTTCAGGAAAAATAGGTGGCATTTCCCCCAAAATCAGATTTTGAAATAATAACTCAAAGAAATAGTCAAAATCTGAGGAGAACAGTGGCAAAGTCTGGTGTTGCTGACCTTGGTCCCTTCCCTGGCCTTCAGCTGGGGATGAGTTTCGTGGGTCCTTCCCTGGCTGTGCTCCCTCCTGGAGGCAGCTGCCTTGGATGGTGAGCAAAGTGATTCCCATATCAGTTAATTAATCGGTGCAATCTGTTAATGAGGTCTATAATGTACTTTGTGGGCCATCTGGACAAAAGATGATTTCGAGGATGGCTGCAACATCTCCCTGCCTTTTATTAACTGTAATGGTTAAATATGGACTAATTAGGGGGGACACACAAACCAGTTAGAAAGAGCTGGGGCTCTCACTGGTGGATTTATCACCGAAGAATAGGGACTGCAGCTAACAGGGAAATAAGTCTGTGCCTTTCTGAGCAGGATGGGGGGGATTAATCCATGGTGAGCAGCGTGGCAGCCCAGACCCTGCAGTGGGCCAAGGGCAAAGCTCAGGGAGCAGGAGGGATGCTGAGATGCAGGGTGGCAGCAGGACTGCTGCACCTGGCTTCAGGCACAGCAGATGCTTCAGCATCCTCCCCTCAGCAGCTTCTCAGCATCCCCCTGCCAAAATCTGGCCCATACTTCATTGTTGTGGTTGGAAACCTAAAGGCAGAGGGTTGTCAGTTGTTTCGAGATTTGCAGGGCAATAATACAATATTCACCAGGTGCCTGGGATATTATTTAAATGTACAAAGCAAATACTACAGAGTGGGGGTATAAGAAAAAAAAAAAAAAGGAGAAGAGTTAGATCCAGGCAAACCCAGAGAAATATCTTCTCTGGCCCCTGCCCTTGTCTCAGCCCCCAAATAAAGTGATGTTCATCTCATCCCTGTTTGTCAGAGCTCATTTCCCTTGCAAGGAAATAAAACGTGCTCAGCTCTAACATATGCAGCAGGGAGATACGTGAGTGTCTGAAAGGGAATCAGCTCAGTCAATCATGTGCAATGTAAACCCATTGTGAAAACACCCAGGACAGACTTTGCAAAATGACTCCAATAAATGACAAAACAATATGCATGCACTCTTAAGGAAGTAAGAGATTAAACAAAGACCTAGAGCTTATAATCATTGCTGCATTGGGGCAGGAATAATTTACAGTAAAAGACACCTGCCTGAAGTGTTGTTTAGCAGTTTTGCAAGTTTTCCCATTTCCCTTTCCTAGCAAATGTTTCAAATTTGTTTGTAACCAGAATAGTTTGAAAAAACTGGTCCCCTTCTATGTACATCCTCTTCCACTTACCAATGCATGGATCTGCATCCATAGGCCGTTGGAGCAGAAATGGCTGCAGGATGATGACACCCAAATTAACAACTATTTATTGTAGTTGTTATCCAAAACCCTCTGAGATGAGCAACCTGGCATCCATCAGAAGACACCCCTGTTTAGGACTTAGATTTAAAAGTTGTTTGGTTTGTATTTTTAATGCCAATATACTCCCCTGAAGAGGAAAAGACTCAGTAGCCTATTGTCAGATTGGATGTGGGAACTGGTATTTGTCAGCAAAGGAACATTGACCAACCTGACCCATGGTCCTGGAGCCTTTGGATTGGTGAGATTCCTGCTTCTGGGGGTTCATTCCCTCCAGGAACATCAGCTGGATGATAAACCAGCACCTGCAAGGACTCAAGCAAACACAAGGGCTCTGACTTTGCCTGCCCTCATTCACCAGTTGTTCCCAGTCTCCACCACACAGACTTTTGTTCAGCCCGTGAATGATGAGCTGCAAACACAAATTGCCTTACACCACAGCTCTAATGCCTGTTTTTATACCTCTGATTCTCACCAGGCTTCCTCTTAAAGCAATAGGGATGCTTAATAGGGGGCTTGATAATTCTTTGAGGGGTCGAGTGATTCGAAATGAGCAGCCCTCCCTGTGAAAGCAGCGCTTGCAACTCGTCACTGCCTTTTCCCACTGTGCTGAGGATGAATGGTGTTTTATTTATAGGCAAGGCACAAAGCTGAAGGCCCAGGATGAGAGCTGCCAGCTCCAGAGACAGAAATAATATCTGTGATTGACCTAGATGTCCAAGGCAACCGCTGACAGCCTCACCACAGCACAGGAGCAGAGCCTTTAATGAATAAACGGAAGGAAATTTATGCCTAAGGCTGCAAGAGGAGTCCTTGGGAAATAAATCCCCTCAGCCTTTCAGCAGCAATTGCTGGAGGTAGATGACCAGATCTCATCCTGCTGTCACACCGACCTCCCCGAGCATGGCAGAGCTTCCAGACCAAAACCTCTGACCTGACACTTTGCAAACACCAGAAGAGATCCTGAACTGGCATTTTAGTTCTTAAATTTTGCATGGGCCAGCACGTGCTCAGAAATATCCTGGGACACAGCACTGGGAGGCTGTGACCCTGCAGGGTGGCCCCAGGAGCTGGGCACAGCACAGTGGGGAGCTGCCATCAGCCAGGGGAGTCCTCAGCTCAGCAGCCTCTGGCGAGTGGTGGGTGATGCCAGAGCATCTGATGCCTCAAAAGCCCCATGCATCAAGGTGAGAGCCAAGCACTGCTGGAAGAATCTTCCTGGAGGCAATTTAGCCCACAGCAATGTGGATCTGGGGATGTCTGGGACTTTCTAGACTCACAGAACAACCCTGCATGTTATTGATTTCCCATATCCCATCCTCATCCCTAGAATCCTCCCCCACACTTGACATAAAGCAGCACAGCCCCTGACACCCCCAGGCAGAGCAGCCACAGAGCTTTGCTGCAGTTGTGAGGTGGAAAAGACCCTGGGGCTGAACAGGGACCCTCAGACTAAAATTTAACCTTGGCTAAGATCTGATGCTGCATCCTGGGCCTGGAGAGCTGTGGGAAACGTAAATCCTCCTCAGAGCACAGGTATTATTGCCTGTGCTACCAGATGGAGCTGGTAGGTGTCACTAGCAATAAGTACAACTGAAAAAGAAGAGCAGGAATGTTCAGTTCAGATTTCCCTATCAAGCCTTCACTGCTGGGTCACAGTGTGCATTTTTGGCACACCACAATACTGGGGGAAACAGAAATATTGCACCAGCCAGTTTGGGCTCATGATTCAGCAATGGCCAGAGCACTGTGGTGCCTTTTATTCATTATAGATGTTATTCTTCACAAATCGTATTTGCTGCTTGTTGAGAGCACAGTTAAAGTAAAGGACAGTGAGAATGGGTTCTGGTCACCAGCATTAGCCCAGGATAAGCAGATGTGACAGTTGTCTTGCAAACTTTGCAGCAAAATGTGAGTAGCTGCTGACAAGGTAGCTGAGTCAGACACCCTCGAACTCAGCCCAACCTGAGCTCAGAGGAGTTGGCCCATGGCCTGGCAGTCACTTCCAGCTGGTCTTAGTCCACCCCACTGCCATGAAGAGGGTGCTGCCTCCACTGTCATAGCTGACCGCTTCTTCCTGTCAATACCAGAAACCTGATCTGGCTGAAAAGTCTCATCTGATCTCCTTTTCTCCTCCAAAAATGTTCATTTCCTGCTGGATCCATTAATAGTATCCCAGGACCACAGATTACTCTGAGTTGGAAGGGACCCAGAAGGATAACGGAGTTCAACACTTAAAGGAAGGCAGCTCCCTGCTCTGTCCCATAATTGTTTCTGCCAGTGATGAGGAACAGGGGTGCAGCCATGGCAATCCTTCCCACCTCAGTGCACGCTTCACTCCTGGCAGCAACATTGTCTTTCTCAGTACCCTGCTAAAAACTGCTGGGAGAATGCAGTTCATGGCTGTGCAGAGGGATGCTAGAGCTGGGGCCTGGGTGCATGGGTGGCTTTCCTGCTGACCCTTGCCATGGACATCCCACTGAGAAAAACCCCAGCCCTGGGCACCACCACATTTGTTCGGTCTTTTTTATTTCCCCTGTGCCATCTCACAAGCTTGGAGTTCTGGAGCCTGTGCTCTGAGCCGTGGTTATTGCACACAACTTCCCCCTCAGCCTCTCTGACAAGTAATAGAATTATCCTCCTTCCCCAGCTCATCGGCCGGGAGCTCTCCGGCTTTAATGCAGCGATAAATTTTTGCTCCATGGAAGGAGAAGGGCAAGAAAGGGGGAGAAGGAGCAGTGCAGCCACACACAGGGAGCTGATAAATGCTAATGAATTTATGGGGATTACAGCAATCCTTCAGCCAAAGCCAGGGACCCACATAGCTACACAGACCCATGTGATCTGCCTGCAAGAAATCACTCAAAAGCCAGGCATTTCACCCTTTTGCTCTAATTAATTATGACTGGCAGCAACAAGAAGGCAGGGTAAATATTTCACTTGGCTGCAGGTGGACAGACGTGCTGTGACCCCAATGTGCTGTGACCCCAACGTGCTGTGACCCCACACCAGCACAAAACCCGGGGAGCGTTTTGCCCAGGCCAGGCTGAGCCCTGGACCCCCAGCTCCCCAGGGATGGTGCTGGGGGGCAGCAGGGGCTGGGAGAGGGGATGCTGCTGGCAGTAGGCTCCCACTGAAGATGGTCAGGCCTAGAGATTAAGTTTATGGGATGCAGCACGTCCCGCTCTGCAGACCTTGCTTCCGAGAGGATGCGGGCAAAGGGCTGCGGCTGTGCCCGCTGCACGCGTGGATTTGGGCAGCAGATGGAGCTCGCTCCGCTGCTATGAGCCCTTCCTCGCTTTTCCTCACCTGCAGCTGGGATTTGCAGGCTCTGGGCTTGTGCCGAGCTGAGGGCTGCCAGCTCACCCACAGCTGGGGCAGGTGCGCCGCGCCTGCTGCATCTTCTCACTTGGGGTAAATCCCCACCGTCTCCATTCTTACCGTGTTCCTTGCGATGTCGTTGTGCTGCCTTCCGAGATCAGAGAACCCCTGCCCCACTAAGTAAGACCCCAAAGAGATCTGGCTACCAAAACAGCCGGCCCAGATGGCAAGCTTGAGCTCAGCAGGCTGAAAGCCGAGCTCCAAAGAGCCCCACTGAGGTGTGCCACCTGGCAGAGGCACTCTGGTGCTCTGGCTGCCTTTAGAGGATAGGAAAGATGTGGCCAGGAGTGATAGATGTGCCAGTGCTGCAGGAGCCCTGGCCTTCTCCCTTGGCCATGATCTCACTTCACCAGCACTGGGGTTTTGAGTCTAATAACTTCTTTGTGTGTCAGGTCATCATGAAATGCCTCAAGCTTCATGGGCAAGTTAATCTGTTATTTTGTCTTTTTAGTGAAAGGCTTTTTTTGTTTTCATTTTCACGCATTTGCATTAACTTCAAGGTGCAAGAAGCACTTGAGAACTTTTTTTCTTTTTTTTTTTTTTTTTTTTTTTTCTCTTCAGCTGTGCTGGTATTGTCTGGGATAGAATTAATTTTATTCCAAGTAGTTTGGATGGTGCTCTGTTGTGGATTTGTGACCAGAACTGTGGTGATAAGGGAATGTTGTAGCTATTGCTGAAAAGGGCTTACACTGAGACAAGGACTTTCCTGCTTCTCACACCTCCTCATGAGGAGCCTGGGGGTGCACAAGGGACTGGGAGTGGACACAGCCAGGCCAGCTGACCACAGTGACCACAGGGGTGACCCAGACCAGGTTAGGTTGTGCTCAGCGATAGAAGAAGTGTGAAGAAAGAGGAAAGATCGAGGTTTGGAGTGATGGTGTTTGTCTTCCCAAGTTATTTTTATGCATGATGGAGCCCAGCTGTCCTGGGGATGTCTCAGCACCTGCCTGCTCATGGGAAGCAGCTAATTAATTCCTTATTTTGCTTTACCTGCACACGCAGCTTTTGCTGCTAAACTGTCTTTATCTCAACCCATGCGTTCCCTCACTTTCACCTTTCCAATTCTCTCTCCCCCATCCCACTGAGGGGTGAGCAAGGCGCTCTGTGGGGCTGAGCTTCCCACTGGGGTTAACCCGCGTTACCTCACGTTCTTTGGAAAAAAAACAACCTCGATTCACACTATTTTCAGTGTTCCTGAGCACACCGTTGAGTTTTTCCCATCTTTATCTGGCCAAAAGCACCTGCATCCAGAATTCCAAGCCAGCTGCTCCTGAGAGCTGCTCTCCTCCGAGCTCAGGCATGGCTTCATGGCAGTGCCTGGAAGACACGGTAGATGGCACTCCGGATATGATATTCCGGGCTTAAAACTTCCTCCTGAAAGTTAAACTAAAATTAAAAACCTGGAAAACTTCAGGAGAGCTTTAAGCCTCTTAATTTAAATACAGATGCTGAACGTCTGGAAGAAATTCCTGACACTGGAAGCTGCTTTTCCCACCTTGTTCAATAAGAAAGGTGCCATCCCCGAGTTATCAGCAGAGGTTGAGTGTGGGATCCCTGAAGCAGCAGGTAACCAAACAGAGAGATTCGGGAGGGAGGCAGGTGGAGGAAAGGGCATGGCTGATTTCATTACCGCTAATAATAATGAATCCTTCTCTCAAAAAAAAAAAAACCCTCGTAAAAAATCTCATTGCAGAAAAGATTGGTATCAAGCTGGGTGGAGAAATGGCACTGGATGTGGGTGCTTTCCTGGTGGGTTTCAGTGGCTTAGGAGAGGAGCCACATCCCTGACCCATTTCCCTGGCTGGATGCAGGACTCCTCTGAACACCTCAGCCCCCCATGGCCACTGAGGCTCTGCTCTGTTCTGTTCCGCTGTGGAAATGCAGGAGGAGGCACTGCTGGTGATGGGCCTTTGACAAAAAGTAGGCAAGTCATGTCTGATTGAGTCTTAAATCCTGCTGAGCAGGATCATATGAGTGTACAGAGTCATCTCAGGTATTGCAACAGCAGCACAGAGATTCACTTGAATCAGGGTGTAGCTGTTGACCCCAGCAAGAGCTTCTCCAGATATCTTACCTTTTATGAAATTTCCACTTTTTTTTTCAAAGGAATTGCAGTGATCTTTGTGTGTTTCCTACAGTGTAGGTCAAAAGATTGTCTTGTATTTTTGGGATACAAGAGTTAAAACTACTTATAGATACTCTTTAAAATGTGACACTTGGTGATTTTTTAAAGTGAATAATCTGTTTTTAAATAAAGAAAAAGGCAACTATGTTTTTATAGTCTGTTACTAAACTCTTTCATTTCAAGGGAAAAAAAAAAGGAGAAAAATTCTATTATCCTTGTAGTGCATTGACTTTTTTCTCTACATTTATTTAGCCTTTCTCTTGCTTGGTGTAACTATAAAATGATAAATACATCAGGCAAAAGGCATAAAATCACTTGATACTAAAGTTAGGTCCTCTGAAGGTGAATTTTTCCCAGGCAAAGTCCTCCAGGAAGCAAGAGAGGGAAAAGTTTCTTTGACTGTGAAGGCTCTCACTTGTCCCTCAGTCAGGCTATATTTGGGGAACATTTTCATCAATGTCTGATTGGTCTGAGGTAGCTTTGAGGTTAGAGGCACCCAAATCCCACTGAAAGACCATGAGAGAAAAACCATGGGGATAGCTTCTTGGTGGATAAGCAATATCCTGTTTTGGACAGCTTTCCTTGGGCTCCAGCAGAAGAGGAAAGGTGCTGAAAGGATGCACAGGACTAGCATGCTCATACCTTTCCTAGCATTGGTGTCTTCATTGCCTCAGCCAGCTGAGACCTTCACAGAGTTGTCCAGCAGATGATGCCTTTTTGTGGGATGCCTTTTTGATGCCTTTTTGTGGCATACACCAAGAAAAAAATCCAGATTTCTGCATCTCCATCCGAAAAAGGAGTCACGGGGGGAACAGAGCAGCAACCTTGCTGCAAAGGTTTATGTGCAACCTTCAGGTCTGTGTGTGCCTGAGCAGGTCTGAGGGAGGCTGGGTTAGAAATGTCTGCTCCTCACAGCAGCTCTCTGTGCATGGCAGGGGCAAAGGCGAGAACGGGACACTTTATATTCTGCAGGTTACGCCCCACTCCAGCCAGCCAGGTGTGAGAAACCTGATATTAAGCAAGCTGGGGAATTTGTGTTTCTTTCCTAATGGGATTCTGGCTGTCATTAATCCTTTACTGAGATGTGTGTTTCCAGAAGAAGGCGTGTGCAATCTGCAAGACTGATGTGCTGGTTTTTGGATGATCTCTGTTCAGTCGCCGTGGTGTGGAAGGCCCCGCTGGGTTAATTCACCCTGCAGAGCCAGGGCAAGGAGCCATCCCCAGCCCAGAGGCTGTGTGGGGAAGGCAGCATTCCCTCATCCTTTGTCTGGGGAATGGAGGCACAGCCAGAGAAGGTGTCTGCCCAAAAATGCTGTGCTGCAGCGGGCTCTTCGGTGGCACTGCATGGAGATGTCCCACTGTCTGACTCACCTCTGATATGTAGGTGGTAGAAAATTAACATCTCCAGAAGGAAGAAGTGAGTATTATTGGGTATTTTCCCCCTACTGGCAAAACCCACGGTGAAATTTTTCCTGTGCTGCAGGCCAGGGGTGGTCAGGACGAGAGGAGCCAGGCAATGTGTGAAGGGGGATGGGACTGTGGCTCATTGCTGACCTCACGCTCATCCCGTTGTCCCAGGAGGACCCGAGCAGGACTTGGCACAAACACACCAGGTCCCTGTGTGTGCCCTACACCTTTGTACCTCCCTTGCTGTGTGACTCAGCCTCATCTCTGCAGAGCAGTTCAGCTCTTCAAACTGGACTGAAGGATGCTGGTGGAAACCCAGAGGGAAAAGGGGTGTCCTGCCTCTCCCAGCAGTCACTCAGGTGGTCCCTGCCAGGTTGCCTCCATGTAGGACCCCAAATCTCACATTTGGCCGTGGTGGTGAGCCTGCTGCCATAGGCAAGGCCGGAGGGGAGGCAGGTAGCTTTTGATCTTCCCTCCTATTTTCTTTCTGAGCCTTGATTTAATGACAAAATGCTGTGGTTCTTTTTGGAGGAAAAAGGGTCATTTTGCTGAAGACAAAACTGTCCACAGGGATGCAAGCTCTCAAAGACCAGCCTAGCTGGAAAAGAGGGCTCCCAGCTGAGTGGGAGGAGGTGAATAACTGGGTTGGGACCTGCCTGGGGACACTTTGTCAGGTTGCAGCAAGAGCTGGAGATGGTGCTGGGTGCTGCTCAGTGGGTGTCTCTGCTTTTTTACCCTGTATAAAACTGGGAGTCTTGGGGAATGCAGGTATCTTTCACAGCACAGAAAGATTTACAGTGGCAGAAATCTGCTTCACATCCCTTTTATACACATCAGCCTTCTCACAGGGGTTGTTAAGACCTCCCAAAAGCTTCTGTACAGCACAGTAGCTGCTGAAAAAGCGCTGATATCCAGGAGGGTGACATTTG
Organism: Picathartes gymnocephalus; assembly: GCA_013390045.1. Lineage (NCBI taxonomy): Eukaryota > Metazoa > Chordata > Aves > Passeriformes > Picathartidae > Picathartes > Picathartes gymnocephalus. The sequence continues at coordinate 291,268 of WEKY01063540.1, forward strand.
CACTGAGATGTGCTTACCTCTTCAATGTGTACCAGAGCAGAGAATAACTAAATCAAACCCACAGCAAAATTCCCAGTCCCAAGTACACCGTGATCAAGGGGAATTTAGGGGCTTGCTGCACTTCAAATGAGAAAACAAACCTGCATATTCCACATAAAGGTCCTGAATACAAACACAATAATTTGCTGAAATTCTCCTCCAGCACTCTCGTGTTTCAGCCACCACATCAGCAAATATTTAACAAGTCTGGGAAAAAAAAAAGAAAGAAAAGAAAAATTAATAGGATTTAAAAAACATCTTTAAGTACTTAAAGAGCAGCTTACAATCAATTAAAGACCTCATAAACACGAGAACATAAACAACATCAAAAATATTCTGCATATTATAAAATGATTTGCCATAGAGTAGCTTGCGTGAAGAGATTAGATATGCTTTGCAGCATAAAACATTATTCTGTAAAGGCATTATGTTTCAGCAAATACACCACGCTAATTGTATTAGAGGAAGTTCAGGTGAAGCCTAATTCCTGGATTAGAAAATTGAAGACACAGTTTAAATAATATGTGTTGGTCAGGCTTCTTGGAATTTGCTGGCAGGTCTGAAACAGGATTGTTTTTTCACATTGATTGAATTACAGATATTTTTTTGGTAGTCTCTAAGGTTTGTTTTTTAAGGGTACCAAAATTTTGAGCCAATATAATGGAATATGTTATGTATATGAAAGCAGAAAAAAAAAATTTGTTCTTATTTCAGCTATTTAAACAATCCTACGAATTATAGAGCTGGAAACAATCCCTAATATTGCTGTTATTCTAAAAACATTTTCCCACTGGCAAACTCTTAATCTACTTAATTATTTCTCAGATCTGAAAATAATTAACACTTTCTAAAGCAAACTTATGTGGAATACAAACACTAGAACCATCCAGAAGGTATTTTTGGCCAACAATGGATAAGATCCACAGCTCAATGCCAGGGCCAGGCAATGAGTTGTGAGTTTAAGTGAATTTTTCAAGCAGTGGTGTGTGCCATTTCACTCGTGTGCAGAGCAGGTGTTTGCATGTGCTGGCACTTGCCCTTAGTGTTTTGATGAGCCAGCCTTGGCAAACTACTTTTTAAATAAAACCTCTACTTCGTCCACCCACACAAACTTCATCTCAAACTTTCTCAGATGGAAAAGGCGTAAAAGTCTAGAGGGTGAAATAATTTCTTTTTGTTAAGTTATGAACACTGACTGTAGGAGCTATGGGATGCAAAGAAGAAATTCATTTAGTGTTTCCTCACCCTTATATTTTTGACAGGGAGCACGAGCACAAGCACAAAGACAACTCCTCCCTGCAAAAAATTCCCAGACATTGTCTTGTCAAAACGATCCTGAGCTGGTTTTGTAGGATGGGAACCCACAATAAATAAAAAAAAAAGATCAAACAGAGGAAAGAGAAGAAAAATGGCAGTCACCCTGGGAGGAAGCTTCCTAGCGTATGATAAATTGGAAAATGGACATACAGAACATGCTGACATACATTTTTAATGGCCCAATTGCTCAATTAATTCTTTCCCTTTTCCCTTTTTAATGTGAAAATCGTCATAATTCCTCCCAGATTAGTATAGATACAGGCCGACAGTCTCTCCTGCTCAAGGTATTTGCAGGACATAATTCATTCATAAAGCCGTAATGCACTCATCTATCATCCGAAATATTTCTTTTTTTTTTCTCTCTTTTTTTTTTTTTTTTTTCCCCTTTTCCTTTCCCTCTCTCCCATTTGTGCTTGGGGCTCTCGCTGAGTCTCTGGGCACTGATGTATTAGCTGGCATATGCAAGCTATGAATTATCAACTGAAAGGAGTCAATTATCCACTCTAAAAATGAGTGTCTGGGCACCAATAGCCTGAGGGGCCTTTTTTGTATTTACGAAATGATTTCATGGCAAGTAGAGGTGTGTGTGGAAGGGGGAGTGGG
>WEKY01063540.1:293285-307274 GCA_013390045.1 Picathartes gymnocephalus
AAAAAAATTAAAATGAAATAAAAAGAACATTTTGAACTTTTAATGCAGTAATCCATTTTTATACACAGTGACTTTCAGGAGCGACTTCAGCTGGCTGGAAAGGAGCCTCGCCTGGTGGCCATGTTCTCCTCCCCTATCTGGTCTCAGCTAAGCCTTCAATCAAACCCAGAGCCCTGGCTGACTTCAACTGCTAATAGACTGGATAGGAAATGGGATATTGGATAGTTTCTTGGTCCCCAGTCTCTGGCCGTGTGCCTTGTCATCTCTGCAGACATTGATTTCTCCCTCCCTCCCCTCCCACCCCTGCTCTGCTCAGGGACTGTGGCCCACCAAGAGGTAACTCCGCATCAGCAAACCCTGAGCTGAGTTATGCTTAGGGAAATGAGGTCATTAGATGGAATTACAGCGGGTTTTGATAGCTCAGTAATAGGTTTTAATGATGGAATTTAACATAGGACCCCCACCAGGGACAAGGCTGATATACATCCAGACAGGTCACTTAATAAACCTCCACTCAGCACTTGAGTTGAGGAATTTAGGAGGCTCTGAAAACACAGCCCTTTTTAACCAAGCCAATACATCACTGGCAAGTAGTCTCCTTGAAAAGATTTTTATTATTATTTTTGAGGGGTTTGATCGACTTAAAACATGATGTTCCTTTAAATATGCACATTTATTTTGCCAGATGCGTTTTTGAGGAGGATTCTTTTAGGCAGCAGATGTTTTCCTTAGATGTGAACAGACTGCTGTGCTCTTGGATGTTGAAGAGCCCGTCTGATGGTGTGGTAAATTGTTTGGAAGTTTGAAGAGCTTAGCCGACCTTTTATGTATTTGTTACTGACAGGTAAATTGCAGGTTAAGTGCAAAAGCAGCATTAGCTGAGGAGTCCTGGCTTCCACAAATCTACCTTGGCCTCTAATCTGAATACAAAAGGAAGGAAGGAATTAAATCTGACCCCTCGAATATGCTGTTTGCTCAATCCTAGACTTACTTGGTAAGCTCCTTTAAGGTGCTTTCTGTTTGTGCTGGCCTCACCTCAAACAGGTACAAGAATGCCCACAAAAGAGGACACTTTTCAGGTAGCAGAGTGGATCAAAGGCAGAACCACTGCTTTGTGTGTCCCAACAGTGCCAAAGGGGCAGGCTTGAGGCTCTCCTGGAGGAGAGTTCGTTCAATTTGCTCTGCAGAGGCTGAAATGCCACGGTGGCTGCTGCAGGCCTGCGTGCTCCCCAAGCGCTGAGTCCCGTGAGAGCCCCGTGGAATCACAGAATGGTTTGTGTTGGAAGGGACATTAAACATCAGCTTGTTCCAACCCCCTGCCATGGGCAAGGACACCTTCCACTAGTCCGGGGTGCCCAGGCCCCATCCAACCTGGCCTCGAACAGTTCCAGGGATGGAGCATCCACAACTTCTCCGGGCAGCCTGTGCCAGGGCCTCAGCACCCTCTCAGCCCAGATTTTCTTCCTGACCAAAGGGAGCAGAGGGTGCAGCTGTTGAGCCATGGCGATGATGGACTTCTGGACCAGCCTCTCCTTGTTTGTTTTTGAAGTGCAAACCCCTGGTCAGCAGCAAAGTCCTCCACGCACAGCAAAGGGAGGTATCCAAACAGGAGAGCTGGGAAGGAAGGGTCTGGTAACTGGGGACAGTCTGCTGGGACAACAGATGGAGGTTTTATTGACTGTTCCACAGGCACCTTTGTCTGTTATGGATTGCTCTCCTTCGGAAAGCAACAAGGTGATCTCCCTGTATGGTCTTCATATTTTATGGAAAATGAGAGAGGCTCTGCCAGAAGGTACTCTAGAGCCAAAGTAAATATCTGTGCACCAATGTCAATGAGAAATGTGTCCTTCATTGCGTTTCATGTCCAATTTAAACTGATTCCAAGGCTTCCTTGACAAGCAAGGAGGATGGTTTGATGAAAGCTGTGGTGAACTGACCAAACTCACCTTGAACAGTGTCTACTCTTCTCACTAGTGAAAACTGGTTTATGGTTAGCTGCCAATGAGTCCCACCACTCAGAACCATACTCTTCTTGATTACTTACCTAGTAGTGCTACCAAAAAATCAAGGCAGCTCAAGAGTCTTATTTAATGTCTGTGTTACAAACAGGTCAAACACTCAAATATTTTCTGGGAGCAGCAGCCCAGAAAGCCCAGGCCAAGGAGCTGTGGTGCTTCCCCTCAGCATGTCGGGGGTTGGTGTAGTGGAGATGCAGATCCCAAAACAATTCCTGAGAAGAGAGGCTGCCAAGCTCTGCTCATGGGCAGTCAGTGGATCCAGGAGCAGCAGACCAGGGTTGTCCTCACTGCTCTTCTTCAGCCTTCAGTAATCCCAACAACAACAGGATGAAGAATGCTTTCACAGGCATCTGAATTAACCAAATTTGGCTTTGTCTTTCTTGTTGCTACAACCTGCTAGCAACCCTCCCCCCCAACCACAGAGACTCTGATCTTCCCTGTAGTTTAACCTTTTTCTTCTTATTTTTTTTCCCGCTTTTCCCAAACAAAGGTGTCATAAGTGATTTGCCAGCTCAGATGATATTTGCTCCAAGTGTGAACTATGTGGGCTGTGGAAAGCTGTCTGTTTAATTTTGAAATCCCTGATGAAGCTAAGAAACAAGGCCTGGAACAAAGAAGAAACTGCCACTTTTTGGCAAGAGTTTGCTGATTTACAAAGGGCATCCTTCAATTATTTAAGGAGCAGTCAGCAGTGCCATAACTTTAAGTATGAATCAAGTGGCATGACTGAAAAATTTGTCACAGTGTGTTAGATCAATGGTAATTACCTTACTGACATGAGTACTGTTATTATTTTACAGGGCTGCAAACAGGATCATGGACGTGAGGAAACACAAACTGCACTGTGATCAATACTCTCTGAAATATGACTCTCCGCGGCCCAAAATGGAGTTTTCTAGCCAGGCAAACCATTATAGCCTGATTCTCTCTCCCTGCCTTTAGATGGATACCCTGAAGTAAAACACAGCAGCAATTGGTCAACTTGTTTCTGGCTTTGAACAGGCAAATAGTCACTTATTATTTTTAAGGACAACTGTGTGCAAATAAAAAGTCTGTGCAGCCAAACTCTGGGTGAGAAGAGAGCTGTGGAGGGGGCGTGGGGAAGGAGGGCTCTGGCTCCTGTTGTTCCTGTTGTTTAAAACCTAGGATTAACCTGCTGCAGCACACATTTGGCATCAAAGGTTTTCAGGTTCTCCCCCACCTATGATTTCAAAGGGTTTTGGTACTCCTGATCACTTGGCATCACAGTTGGGACTTGCACACGTACGTGGCACAGCCACCTACCACACACAGCATGTACAGGACCCTGATGACAACCCCAGGAACATGCTTGGACTCCGGAGCTTATTGGGGATTTTCTCTCCAGGCCAATTCCAGCAGTAGCGATGGGCTTGCCAAGCCTGGGTGAGAACTTGCCCAGTGGATGTGAAGGGGATGAGGAAGGATTGACTAGAGAAAAAATGGACATCCATCAAGGCGAGGGGATGGATGGGCAAACACAGCTCCAGGGAGGAATGAGGGAAGGAAGAGGTTTGCCTGATCTCTGAAGAGTGAGTCATTGTCTGTAACTGAGAAAGGGCCTCTGGAGGGCAGATGGGGAATATAAGTTGGGCCATAGCTGGAAAACATCCCAAATGCTGTGACAAGGCACTCCCAGAGAGAGGAGAGAATAACCAAGACCAACAAGAGATCAGAGCTGAACAGGTGATGTGAAAGACAAACACCTGGAGAGAGCCAAGTATCTATGAAGCACTCTGTGAAGAGCTGGAGGAATGCAAGGCCAGTGGTGAAGGTCACCAGCAGAGCAGGGGAATGCTGCATCTCATCCAGGGATTTGAAGAGCCATCCTCACCCTAAAACATGAGCACATGGGAGTCTGATAACATATAAAGACGCAATACTTCCAGCTTCAGTGCTTTTTACAAATCAAAGAGTAAACTGATGAAGGACACAAGGAGAGAGTTGTTCTTGTGCTACCCAGCATCTTAAACATCACCTGTAGGACACCAAAAACTGAGAAAATAAAGAGGGTTACTTGGGACTATCTGGATTTCCGTCATTTCTATTGCTCTTTGGATGCTGTTAGGAAATCTTGGTCTTTATAGCAGGAAGACTAGAGCATGTCTTTGGGTTATTTAGTGTTGTTTTGTCATCTTATTTGTTAAATTCCAGAGCTTCATAAGGAATGAACTGAGTACAGGAAAGTTTCGTGTCATTAATGTTTTATTCACTTTTCTGTGTGTGTGTTGAGAGGATGAAACAGTTGAATGGCACATGATGCCAGGACACTGTCTGATGAGAAACAAATATTGAGTGCAGTAGGAAGCAGCAAAAATGAGCAGTGCCTCTTGTGAGGTGAATAGTTCAGAAGTGGCTATGTATTATTTTGGAAAGGGTCACAAATTAAGGTGTAAATTCACGTACACCTTAAGTTGTGACCTCATAAAAATGATCAATGGTTAATGGTGCAGATAACAGGATTCATAAGGGAAATTTATTGGCCACTTCTGTGAAATAAATATATTTATACCATACCAGTGGGAAATAAAAACACATCAATAAATCATATAATATCTACAACTATACTAATAGCATGTGTAGCTGTTATAACCAACATTTTTAGACCTGCAGACACCCCCTCTGGCACGGTACAAATATAATACATGTTAGCAGCAAAATGTGCTTCAGTAAGAGACAGACATGTATATTCCACTTGTGAGTTGTCTAGGCAGGCACCCCTCATGAATTATGGTCCCTCCTCAAAACATGAGCCATAGAACAGCAACACAGATACTCCACAACCATATGAAATGGGTCAAAAAGCACAGTGGCAGAACAGGCTTGTAATCATAGGGTCATCGAATATCTCGTGTCGGAAGGCACCCGTAAGGACCATCGAGCCCAACTCAAGTCCAACAGTTGCATTTATCTGTTCAAAGCAAGGTGAACTCTCCCCCTGCTTGCTCTAAGCAGGAGCAGATCTGGGCAACAATACCCATTTCACTGCTGGATTTGTATTCCTCTGTTTTTTCAGCTGACTACCAACTAGGATAAAATTTAAGGTAGAATCTTTCATGCTGTCCTGCAAAAACATGCCCTGGCTATGTAGGACTCCCGCTGTGGTCTCAGGGCGTAGGAGTTCCTGTTTCCTGGGAGTCCTCAAACGATTTTCCCATGTTCCAAGGAGCTGCAAGGTTTGCCTGACCTTGCCTTTAGCTTTGACAGGGTCTCCCAAAAGAGACATTCCCATTAGAGGAGCAAACCTCAGCTTGCTCTGCCAGCTGCACCCACGAGCCCCATTTGTGCTGAACACCAGCAAGGGCAGGTTGCACAGTTGAGCCTCCTACATAAACCCCATTCTCTGGCATCAGGTTGCAACTTTAGTTTCTTCATGGCTTGTCTACAGAGCCTTCATGAGGTTCCCACCTCGCCCTAAAGCTCCTGAACCTCAACTCAGCCTTGTTTCATTGCAGCTTTCTGCCTTGGACCGCTCAACTGAGAGGTAAAAATGTGCAATACCACGTGGTTCCCACAAGGCACCTCCTAAGCAAAACTCCACTGAAATCCATTAAAAAAAATAATTAAAAAAAAAAAAATCTTGGCTTCAGCAGACTCTGGAACAGACACATTTGAAGATGCCACATTGTTGTATCTCTCCCCAGCACCAATTCGCTTGGAATCAGATCAAATCAAATACTTCTTAGGGCTATCTGCATTTTCCAGCAAGCATCAGCTTTTGCCATGGTGGCAATAAATTCATGCTGTAACGTGATGTGTAGCAATATGCTGCATTGGCTGGGTGGAGACAGGCAGAATTTAAAAAAAAAAAAACCAACACCAAATACAGCCAAAATTGTTGGTTTGCATGAATTTGGGAGGCAATTATTCAAACACCAGCATGGTTGAGTTTATGAAGGGGAAAAAAAAGTCTCTTTTCCACTAGCAGAGAATAATAAATTGCCCTTGTGTTTTTTTGTGTATTTTCAGCTAAGCTGCCGCCTTTTAAAAAAATAGTTATGAATTTGCTTTCCAAATGTATTTTTCATTGTGTATTTTATCATCTCTAGTCCAATAAAATTTTCTTTAGAGACAACACATTATTGTGTCAGAAGGGGAGGAGGATAAGAATACACCAGGGAACCTTTCAAAAATGTTTAAGTATTAATTTATTTCATGATGAATTTTCCACTGTCATTTTCTTAATAGCATGCACATGAAATAATCATGTCTTAAAATGCTCTATAATTGAAGGACATTTTCATTTCCTGATTACTGAGGGAATCCTTCTTTGAACCTTTATGACTAAATGATGTAAGTACCAGGCTTTCCCTTTTCCCCCCCCCCCATCTTTTAATTTATGTATTTCTTCCCTCTGCCAGTCTGTTGAGACAGTTTCATTCAGTGATAATTTTCACACGCATGGACCTCTCCTTCCAGATGAGAACAAATCCTGGCACAGAGCGAGGACACGGAGGGAGCTGCCTCTCTCACTGGTTGTATTTTGGTTTACAGGGAATTTTGAGGTCACTCATAGGTAGGTTGGTAACAGGGACAGCTTCAACCGCTGGATTTTGGCTGATGTAGGCAAAAAGTCTGCCTTGTCCTGATGGGATCTTCATGGTCGCTATGGGAACCTCCACGGAGTTGTGTATGTCAGGGTGTGGTTCAGGAGTCAGAGCCGGGTCAGAGCCACATTTCCCAGACTATTTCATTTCTCTGTTGCCCCAAACACCGGCCCAGGTGGCTCTCAGCAAGCCCTAGCACACTCATGCAGCCAAAGACAGGGGCACTGTGAAGCTCCGAGCTGAAAATGCTGAACACAACCCCCTGAAACACATCCCCCCTCCCTCCCCAGGGGCTAAGGGCCAAACCCAAAATCCTGGGAGCCCCTTTGCACCCACAGCTCACCCAGGCTTTGGGAAGCGGATGCCCAACATGACTTCAGGGAGGTGAAAGTGAGTCCCCGCACAGCCAGCAGCAGAACTGGAGGTGGCAGAGCAGGTGGGAGGCTTTGCAAGCCCCTAGCTCAGAGGGTTTCCCCAGCCAGATCCCTGCCCATCTCAAGGCTCCCATCCTGTCCCCATCAAGCTCCCTGCACCCTGAATCCACCTCTCCTCCCTCTCCCCTTGCACCAGCGTGAGAGGAGGAAAGACGGGGGGCTGGGGAGGCAGAGGAAGCACCACTTGCCACGAAGAAAAGGAAGATTTATTAGTGTTTATCCAGAAATACCAGCTAGCCTGCTGCTGATCCAACTGAGCCCAGCAGGCTGCAGATTGGGGATTTGCAGCCAGCCCGTTCCGTGCCAGGCCATCCATCACGGCCGGGCGGAGCGGAGCCGGGCGCAGAGTGGGGTGGGGGCCCCGGGGGGCTGCCGGGGGCCGGGGCTGGCGGAGGCGGGGCTGTCCCCGGCCCCGGTCCCCGCCGCTTCTGCCCCGCCAGCATCCTCAGCCGCCGCCTCTCGCCGCCCTTCCCCTCGCTCCCCATCCCCAGCCGGCTCCGGCCCGCACCACACCATCATTTTTCTCTCTCGGACTCGCTGAAGCAAGCGAGACATGTCAGTGCCTGATGAAACCCCATTTTCACTGATTAGCTCCCTTAAAAATATTTCATTTATCAGTGCCAAGATTTAAGTACTTCCCACTTGCAGGCAGCCAAGCGTGTCTTGTTGACTATGTAGCACGGCCATTTACATAGGCAGTGACAACGCTACAGCAGCGCTAATGTCCCCTCTCCCCCCGCTCCCCGTCCGCCTCCCCCCGCAGCATCTCCAGGCCGGCACAGCTTAGACCTGTTTTATTGCAGACCTGTCCTCCTCATCTGTGGGAAGAAGAGAAAACAAGGCGGGAGGGAAGGAGGAGGAGGGGGGTCGGAGGAAAAGACATCTCTGATGTGTGTCTCTCTTTGCTACAGGAGTCATTTGCAAAGTCATAAATTTCAATTTCCTCCCCTGTTCTATTATTACCTGGGTCTCAAACAAGTTTTACATTCATTTATTCCCAAATAGAAATGCAATTTCCCCTGCAAATGATACCTAGCTAGAACTCCATTTGTGTTCTACCAAGAAGACTTATTTTCTTCTTCTTCATGTTTTTTTTTGTTTTTTGTTTTTTTTTTAACACCTTTCTTTGCATCTCACCCTTTGGGATGGTCCTTCCCAATCCCGTCCCCTCCCTCGAGGGCACATAAAGGAGATAAGGCATTTCTCTTTCTGTCCCAAGGATCTCACCTAAGGTTTCCAGTGTTCAGGAGCTGAAAGATGGGATTCGGGATGTATATTTTTGTTTGTGAATGACAAAAAAAGGTGGAATTTGGGAGAAATAAATAGAACAAAGGACAGCTGTGTGTCTCAGGGTTGCTAACAGAGCATGTTAAATATTTTTTGAAGCTTCACTCAAAGCGGTAGGCAGCATTTAAATCAAGACATTACCTAAATGTTTGTACCCCAAATCCAGTAAGAACAATAAAATGGAAAAAACCCATTCACACTGTGGAAATGACAAAATCCAGTGTGTTGGGAAAATTTAGCAAGAAGGGGATGAGGTGGATGGTTGTACAAAAATTCCATCATTTCTGGGAACTGATGCCCCCACTGGAATAGAATGAGTTTCACATTGGTTTTTGATCCAGCTACAGTTGTTTAAGTACAGGTCAACAGAAATGCAAAATGAAATTAGAAAATAAAAAAAGCAACACCGTGGTTGCAAAGGGAGAAAAGGTCTGATAGATAAGGCTCCTTCTTTTGTTTTCTTTGGGCCATGTTCTCATAGCGACAATCATGGCCCAGAGCAGAAGTCACAGAGCACTGGTGGTTGAAATGTCTGGGGGAATTGGGTGATCCTAGAGGAGAAAGTGGGAGATGAGGGTCCCAAGGAGAGCAGATGAGAGCTGCTGCACGTATTTGGTGTGTGCAGGCCCTCAGCCAGCTCCTGTGGGCTGGACTGTAAAAGGCAGCTCTGGAAGGAGGAGCTGCACGTTGCTGCTCAATGAGAACAAACCCAGACCTGTAAAATAGGATAGGTATAAAGAAAGTATTACCTGTGGGACTGATTAACTGGACATGAATGGTAGGAACCAGAGAGGTGCAGAACCTGCTGGGAGCACTGCAAGTGGGTCTCTGCTGTGAATGTCAAGCTTCTGGACAGGAACTTTTGCTGGACAACCTCTGCCTGTCTTGTTGGAAGAAGGAAGATTTCTGTCTCCAGAATATAATCCCCACAACTCCTTCGACATTTTGGGAGGTGGTGTCTGGAGGGATTATTCCAGACCTTGTTAGAGTCCACATCCCAGTCCTGATGTCTCTTTTGTTCCCCTTCAGCAGAGCAGAGCTCAGCAGTGTACCCTGGACAGCCACACCACCTGTGTGAGGGCTCTTACAGGGTGCAGCATCCAGCTCAGGTGGTGCTCCACATCTTCATGGAACAAGTCCCAGTGTGGCAGTTCCTAACTTCACGCTGAGGCAATTGGTTCCTGGGCTTGATTGAGATCCCACTTACATGACTTTGGAGTCACTCCACTGATGTCAGGACATTATCCTGGAGTTATTTCAGCACAAACAGGGCCACATCTGGTTTATTCAGAATATTGCCTGTGGATGAGTGACTTGCTGAAGAAGTCTGACTTTCCTGCTAGTGCCAAGGTAGTGGTTTGGCTGTGAATTTGCCTTCGGCTCTGTCGCTGTCTCTGCTTCCTGCTATCCACCAGCTCAGCAAACTTACACAAGAGCAAAACTTGTTTACTGAAGACTTTCTGAAGCAAATCTTACTCAGCTTTTATTTTTTGCCTATTCATCCCACATTTCACACACTGCTGAAAGTAAGTACAAGAAATACCCAAGCTGAGATCCCATCACACTGGCGTTTTGACTGATTGTGCAAGACCTAAGTCGCACTCGGTGCCACTGCCCATAAAAACACCACATACATATTCTTAGGAAGAGAATAAAGAAAATCAGCCACCCTTTAAACTCCCATCTTCCTGCACTAGATTTCCCATCCCAAGATTAAGAGCCTAGAAATAAATGCCAAGGAGATTCCTCTCGTTGGCTCATTGGCGTCCTGACATCTCTGCCGAAAACAGAGTGCTCTGATAGAAGAGAACAGAAAATGCCCAAGCCAACACAGCAGGGGTCTGAAAAACCAATATAGTCTTATGGCTTTTGGCATGTTGCAAGTGACATAGTCAGGCACTTCCCTAATACAGGATAATATTGCTCTATCTGCAAGAACATATGGGGGAAACATTGCATTTAGCAATGAATTGGCTTCATGCTGGTTCAGCGTGGAGAGGTAAATCTGTATGGGGGGATCTCCACCTCAGGTGCTGTAAAAGGGCTCGGGTTACGTGAGGATTTAACTGCGGAGAAGATCTTTGGCTTTTGAGAGGTGAAGTTGCCCTCTCTGCATTCATGTGGAATGTTGGTGAAGAAGGGTGAAAGACAAGGTGAGCCTTGCAGGCAGCAGTAACACCTTTTATTATACAAATTTTAACTTTATCTGCCTGCTAAGGTGTCATTTTCTTCAACAGTAACAACTGCGCTCATGAACAGGCTGCCCTTATTCTGCAAGCCAGTCTCGTTTGACATTTCTGTGATTTGTTTGAATTTTCTGAGCACAGTTGTGTGTGAAGGATTAAACAGCCTGAAGGCAAGGCTGGAACAAGGAGTAAACAGGCAGGACAAATGTATACTGGATTTGCTTCTCTGTCTCTGCCTGCAGGACACCAGTCCAAAACAGTCCTTCTGGAAGGTTCTGGAGCTAATCTTCAGGAGTGAGATTTCCACATGTAGGGCATGTGGGCTGACCTCATTCCCATCATCCCAAAAAGGGAGCAGGAGAATGGGGCCAGACATCATCTTCTCCCCAGGTACTGGTGACCAACCACAGGCAAAGTGCTTTAGGCAGCATGAAGAATATTTGTTTAGTGCAACAGCCCATGCTTCTCTTCTGGTGTAACTGCTTCCATCTTCTCTTTGAAGATGGCTTTATAGGAGATGTTCATTAATAAAACCCTTTCCAGCAAAGCCCTGAGCAGCCTGAGCTCCTGCTCTGACTCCTTTACTCCTCGGTGACTCCATGGCATGCAGCACAAGGAGCCTGGCAGACGTTGTACAAATAAATACAGTGGGTGTAGATGCTGGACTAGACCAAGCTGGCCACGCACTGCATGGGCAGGCTTGATATCCCTGCCATGAGACTGGGCATTCATCTGGCAAAAAATACCAAAAAATCAACAGCAAACCCCCAACCCATCAGCCCCATCTTCACCACTGTCCCTAACTAGGATCTGAAATATTTCAGAAGGCCCAGAGCAGTGGCTCTTTTTCCACTTGTCTCCTAACCATGCCTGCACTGGATGAGCACAGTGTTGGTCCATCCTTCACTTCCCCTCTTTGATGCCCCTGGCCATTTTGATGGTGCAACCATCACACCACCGTGCAGAGAGCCCTGGTAGAGCCAAAGGCTGCAGTGCTGCTGAGAGAAAGTCAAGGCGAGTTCAGCTCTCAGCTGCTCTGCTCAGCACCCCCTTCAGCAGCCAGGATGCAGCATCCTGCAGGCCAAGCCTCACACACATCCTAAAAACCTGTTAGCAACACACAGCTGTGTGCTGGGCCAGCACTCAGAGGGTTTGGGGCTGCCCTCAGAGAGATGGGGACTAAATTCAAGGTAGGGGGGACCCCAAAGTTCAGATAGGAAGAGGCTCCATCCCTTCTGTCCCTCACAGAACAAGGAGTTTTGCAGTCTGAGTGGGAGAAGGGCAGTAGCTTTAATGTAGTTTTGCACCTATTTGTCCGTTTGTTTTCAGACTCCCTTAAAAGTCATGATGTTTAGTGTGACACATTTATTTACTAAGCTAGTAACTACAAAAATGAGCTGTGTGGCAGCTCCATTGAGCACAATGCTAATAATTGACAGGGCAGTCCAGATGGTGAAATAGAGGTGAACAGAATGGATTTTGCCAGATATTAAACTTGACCACAGATGGAGGTGGCTATTTTTTTGAGTAAGCTCTGAAGGGGAAATGCCATGCACCCACATTTACACTGCTATAACACTTCTGGTTTTAGCTTCTATGAATCTTATTTTCCTTCCATAGATCTGAAAGGGCTTTATAAAGAAATTGCACCAAGGAGCAGAAACCATGTTGCTTAACTCCTAGATCGATGTGCAATCTGTTGAGCAACATTTCTCAAACACTTCAGCCTTGTAGTCTTTCTTGGATCACAGGACATTCTGAATCACAGGTAAATGCTAAGATTTTGCATTGAGAGATGATCCAGCTCCTGTAGGCTTTGGTGAAACATTTAGATAGGCAGATGGAGGGAAACTTTGGGAAAACTATGTTAGGCTGCATTTGTTATCCTCAGGGTTTTCATAGGTTCATACACTAGGCCTGTATTACTTTAATCTCATGTCTCTAAGAATTTTGAATTTGACCTTGGCACAGTCACAAACAAAACCAGAAATCAGCCTGGAGGTGAGCATCCATCCACCTGACAAGGAGGAAAACTGACCCAGTGGGCAGACAAGACTGCCCACTGGTGGGGGATGCAGAGCTGCTGTCCCTGCCAGCCACTGCATCATCACAGAGACTCCTTATCTGAGCCATCTCCAGGCTGTTGGTTGGTCTTGGTTTGGCCACTCTCAAAGCCATGACCTTGCTCCAGAGCTGGGAAAGTGGAAACTTCCTTGTGAGACTCTCCTGTTAGCACAGCCTTGGCTGCTACTTCATGCTCTTCCTCCCACCAATATCTTTGAATGTGACATTGCTGGGATGTTCAGGGAATGGCAAGGAACCACCTTCTGGTGTCCCCACCAGGCTAGAGGGTCATACTCCCTCCTTTTCCTCCTCCACTCCATGTTCTGCACTCCTAATCCCTCCTGAGATACCATTTTTTATTCCAGTGACTAAGCAAACCTATTCCCCTCGAGTGCTCCAGCCTCACCAGGGCACAGTGCAACAACCAAGAGAGAGAGTCCCTCTGCCCTGCAGAGACATGGTTTCACCAGCACCACTTTTGGCACACAAATCATTAGTTTGGCCAGTGACAGCACTGAGAGATCTCAAGGCATCCCATGTGAAAATTACAAAGTAGCCGCCCATGGCAAGGAAGTTAAAATAAGGTTGGATGGAGGCCTTGAAAATGATAAGAACTGAGATTTAGCTGATCTCCACTAAATCCCTGTGGGATCTGGGGGGATGTTATTTCCTTCCTCTATTTGTTTTCTTTTCTTCCTTTAAGCTTAAAACCAAAAATAAATGCTTTCTCTTCTTTTGCTCCCCCTCCTCCTGAAATCCATAATGTTATAATTAAAATGTCATAGTGAGACCACTCAATATTTATCAAGAGTCAGATGCTGGCAGGTACAGTTTGGGATCCAGATCCAAAGCTAGCATAAACTGGTAGAGCTAATGGGGGCTGCCTAATTTACACTGGAAAGCAATTTGGCCTGAGGTTTCACATTTTCTTGTCCATCCCTGAATATATAAATGCTGGATCAAAACTGTGTTTTTAAGAAGTTTCCAGTGAGTATTAATTTGAACAAGAGCAGTCAAAAATCCCTGGTATTTCATGGAGGCTGCATAGCTGCAGTTTCCCACTGCAGGAGGGCAGTACGGTTTCATTTGCAGGATCTGTCCTTTTAAATGGAAGAATAATACTTGTCTTCATCTGCTTTTATTTATCTTACTGCTGTTGTCAGCCAACACTTGCAGACTGTGGCTCACCACTTATTGTTCACCCAACCATTCCACTTAGAAAAAACGCCTCTTAATATGCTCCATAAAGAAACTTTACCCATTTGGCTCATGGTGCTGTTAATTTGCATATCATTACAATCTCATTAGATTTATGGCTCTGATTGAATACTTCCACCACCCTGTTACTCTGTGCTGGAAATCTACAGGCTTTGTTAATGCTCTGTACCTCTGAAATGCCTCTTTTCTTTCTGTTCACTTCCCTTTTTTTTTTTTT
>WEKY01063540.1:316259-378224 GCA_013390045.1 Picathartes gymnocephalus
ATTTTTTTTTTTTTTTTTTTTTTGACGTACCTAAGATGAATATTCAAGGTTTTAGCCCAATTTACACATCTGTAATCCGGCAGTGAGAATAAAAGGTTGTCAGACAAAATAAATGTGTGTCTCAAGGTCAGATCAGGTTGAAACCGATAATGGTGCTTAACAGCCTCTGCCATGCTTCTGCAATGATCAGCATTGCTCTAATTGACAAATTAGCTGTCCATATGGGCTCAGAGGCAATCATACATCCATAAATCCCAATAAATACAAACATAATCTGATCTAAGTTGGATCAGCCAAATAAGTTAAAGCAAGATTTAACACCTTAAAGGATTGCATTTAAGGAAAATGACTGTTAGACAAGATTCATGTAGCCATATGGTCAGCACAGAGGCCACCAGGGCTCATCCCTACTCTGGCTCTCCGTGTCCCCTGCCAGGCTGTGTGGAACCAGCCATGGACCAACCAGCCTGTGCTTGCCAGGGGCCAATGGGATGGGGGTTCCTCCCCCAGAAATCTGCATTGGAGATTGTTTTGGGCAATGGAAGAGCTGGCTCTGGATTGGCTGCTGCCTCCCCAGTGGGCTGGCAGTGTCCAGGGGTGGCTGGAGCCTCGTGGTCCCGTGGGGAGCACTGTTGGTAGGGGATTAACTGAGGGGAGCAGCAAAGCTGGATGAACTTTGAGATTATCTGTGTTTGTTTCCTCACATCTGCAAGAAGGTGGGGTGGCTGTTCTGCCCACTGCAGTGCGCTCTGAGGGATGCCCATGGCAGCTCTTGTGTTGCTGTAGTCACAGCTTCCCATGATTTCCTGGGAAAGAGATCAGTGCAATGAGTCAATGTGTGTGTGTGTGTATCTGTGTTCTTCTCAGCTCCTTCCCCACCTTCCCTCCCCAAAATCTCTTCTGAATCCCTTGGCAATGTCAGCCACTGAGGTCTCCAAGAGGTGCTTTTCCTAGACAGATGGGAAGTTTCTGCAAATTTCTGGAAAACAGGGAGCCTGATAGAGCAGAAAGACTTTGGAAGTTCTTGCAGGAGAGAAAGGCTGGGACTTTATTCAACATCCCAGACCCCACACAGGTGAGTGGCACAGCAGCGATCTCACCCCCTTAAATAGGCTTCAGAGTTCATGGTGGAACAGGGGTTCTCAGCACTATTAGGTCCTGGCAGATTCCTAAAGCCCCAGCCAGGTCTCTGTCCTGGAAGAACCAAGGCTGTTGGCTACCTTTTGGTAGGACCAAAATCTGTGGTTCCCCTGAAAGCTGAGGATGTTTCTGAAGGCATTGAGAAGAACATCAAACCCTTCATGGTAACAAAACCTTTCTGGACTCTTATCCTGGCTGTTGTCTGTAGAACAGCTTGGCTTTTTCCAAGGACATCATCAAAGGCTCCCCGTTTTTGTTGCTTTGTCTCTCCCACTCAGGACAACCTCCTGGTGCTGTCTGGGGCCCTGAGGTGCTGAGGGCTTATTCATAGCCCAGAGGCTTGGAGGGTCTGGCCTCAGGGACAAGATGGAAAAATGGACCTTGAATTATCCCAGCAGCTGGGGAAGGGTGTAGTATTCTGAGATTGGGTGGCCTAATCTTCAACACCTCTCACTGGGGAGAAGGATGGATATTAAAGTCAAGAGCTGTAATGAATTCCCCCACTTGGGTAAGAAATGTAGATGTCCAGGGTACAACACACAAGTTGAAACCTTGGATCTTCCTCAGGCCAGATTCAGTTCAAGTCAGCTTCAGCAAAAGGAGAATATTCCCTTTCCACCTCAGCTGTTCCTGTGGGCATTTCCTGCCAGTCTCTCCCCTCTCTCATGGGACAACAAAAGCTTTGACATTGAGTGCTTTGGAGACTTTGGAGTTACTGTGGAGGTCAGAAGTCCAGGAGGTGGGATGGGAGAGAGAAACAGAGACATAGATCAGAGTCAAAAATAGTGAAAGAAGGGCGACAGAAGGTTCATGTCTATAAGTCCCTCCTTCAATAAGTCCTGCCTAAACAGCCTTCGGGGCTGAACTTCTTGGTGTCAACCTCCTGACTTCAATTGACTTTGGACTGAGTGCTGAATTAAGCAGTAAATCACAATGCTCATCCTAGGCACCGGATGGGTGATGCAAGAGATAGACAGTGATTTATGAGAGATTTGACCAGGGCCAGTATGCTCACCTTGAAACAGAGCCTTCACCTTCCTGGACTGTCTTATGAAAAGACACTGAAGTCTCCAGCTTTGCAGCCAGAATGGTTCTTTGGAGAACTTTATCAGCAAAACAAAGGTTATCAGAAACATTTGTGGACTGGTGCAGACAGTTTTGGAAGTTCTTTTTTGCTCTGTTGTGTCTGCTCAGAAAAGACTGCCAACTCTCCAGTGGGTGAAGGCAAATTGACTACTGCACTCTCCCTTCACATGCACACAAACATGTTATCCACACATCAAAATGCATCAAGGTTTACACTATTTCAAACATGAATTCAAACGATTGCACCATTTTTACACCATTTTTTACTTAATTGTCTTGATTGCAAGCTCAGTATTTAAGCCTTTTAAAGAGATGGAAATAAAATTATGTAAGATTCAGGGAATTCTTCGTATTCCTTGTGCTCATATGTTCCTGGGAAGGCATCTGAAATTGCACTTGTATATCTACAAAGTGGCAGGAAGCTCAGAGACAGCAAATAAAGGATGTTTGTTCACCGTCTCTTCCAGTACAAGTAGACACAATCTAATGGCACTAACAAACAGTGATCCAAACTAAACGCAGTCAGGGCCTGTAAATACATTATGGAACTCCACAATAAGAGATGGTTTGGAACTTAAAATTTTCTTTCACTTCAAAAGGCAACTGAACAAATTCATGAAGAAAAAAGAGATATTCCATTATAAGATGCCACTGCTGGCTCTCTAGGTCTAAGCATCAAGGTGATAGAAAGTATTCTGGAAAAAGTGTTCCCCATTCTTCCCTGTACCCTCCTTTTTTGGGCACTTTCAGAAATAGGGTCAATACCGTTTTCAGCATGTTTTTGACCTGATACTGTACATCCATTCTGGTGCATCTACATCCTTTTGTTCCTGGGGAAATCCCACAACATGGTTGGTTGTCCTGTTGAGGTCCATTTGGTGACAAAACTTCTCCTCACACGCGTCCAAGGTGGCTGCACACAGGGCCTTCTCCTGGATACAGCCACAGCTCAGCAGCTGCTATTGGGTAACCCCAGAGCTCTCTCCTGTTGCTTACTGCTTGCATCCAATAGGGTCATTCCAGTGCAGCAGCTTCCTATATTTTGTGATTAGATTAAGGGATTATTGATGATGATTCCCTAAGCAAACACAGACCGCAGCTCTCCTAGCAACAGGCTGATAAACCTTGGTGCCATGTTTTAATTCCTCAAATTCCATTAGAAGACATTCTTACAGTTTAAAGCAAAATATGTTTGTTTTTCCAGCTCTAATGAGGATTATTAAGTCCAGGGGATGCAGTAAATATGCTTGTCATTAGCAGCCTTTATATATACTTTCCTAGGCTTGCTATCACATGTTTCCTACCCTTTAGATCTTTCAGTCTAAAAGAGAAACACAAAGATAAGAAATGAAAAAAATAAATCTGTGTATGTATGTCCAGGCACATACAAAGCTCTTTTCCCTACACTTATCTTTTTTCTCTGTTTCCATGCGGGGCAGATTCGTTGTCAGATGGAGTTTGAAGGCCCAATCTATGACTCCCATTGGCAAAAATGGGCTTCAGCAGAGACTGGCTGAGAATACAAAGAAAGAGAGCTCTGCAATTGATGGGGTGGAAGATGAGAACAGAAAAAGTAGCAAAGAGATTTATGGCAAGGGCACAAAGAGACACACAGAGACAAGACAAAGCTGCAGGGTTTAAGCAAGGCCTCAGGCTTGCCTATCATACACATCTCTTATGAAATGACCCATTTAAATTACCCATTAGCTAATCCTCCCAGCCACTTTCAGGCTTTCAATGAGCATTAGGGCAGAGCATTGTATGGAGAGATGTGAAGCCTGGACCTCAGCCCAGGTAGAAATCCCCCTTAAATCAGGTCAATCTCAGGTTTAACTGGGCACCTTTGGAGCATGGTGGATATTTTTGTTGGAAGAAGACTTTAGGAAACAACACTGGAAATATCCTCCTGGCAGAAGGGCTCCAAGTCCTTTAATAACGGGGGGATCCCACTAGAATCACTAGGCAAACACAGGCTAAAAGCCAGAGCCAGGAATATCAGCCCTCTGTTGGTCTGGATGCTTTGAAGACCTTCCAGCCAGAGCAAAAGAAGGTGGCAGATGCCGTGGTGGCAGAGCTGTGGTTGGGGAAACACCCTCCAAAAACAACTGCAGGCACATCTCCACAAAGGATGGCCTTGCTATGAGAGCAGATTTCATTTGGTACCTGTCACACACATTCCCTTCCGTTCAGCCAGTGCCACCCCTGAGCTCCCGTGAGATACAAATCCAGGTGCCCATGTGCAGGTGAGGGTGGGCAGAAGCTGCAGGCACAGCAGATACTGGAGGATCTCCTGGCAAAGAGAGGGAATGGGACTCTTCCACGTAGGAGGACCTTGGTCAGGGTCAGTCCTCTGCACACTGAGGGGAGCATGGACAGCAGCCTGGGTGCTCACTGCAAACACTCCTGTCAGGACAAAGACTTCATTGTAAGCCATCTACGTTTTCAAGTCATGGCTTCTGTATTTGTCTTCTGGCCATGGAGTGCATGGGGAAGGGGCAAGGGACAAGAAAAAATATAAAGCCCATAGGGACTGTAAGTAATAAAAGGCTGCAGCAGATTTGTCACACTATTTCACTTCCTATTAAATTGAATGGTCTCAGCAGAGAGAGACATAAAAGAAAACACAGATTCAAATACCTCTGAACTCTGGAAGTACTTGGAGATAGCTCTAATTCTTCATTTATCATTATTATATCTACTAAGGGAAGAGATGAATTTTTTTAATTCACATCCCAAATTATTTTTGAAATACTTATGTTAAACAAACAGAGCTGCTCCAAAACAGTTTTGATTTTCTACAACAGTCTTTTCATATTGTCCCTATTAATCTTATTTTTTAAAAAAAGTCCTCCAGAATAAATATTTTATTACAATTCTTTTTACCTGTGAACATTGAAACCTATAGGTGCTGGAGCTCCCCATGCAACACAGCTGTACTGATTCTCAAGGTTATGTGCATTTTTTGTGATAGAAGGCCAGAGTTTAACTGAGTAAGAATTAGAAATAGAGGAAACTCAGAGGCTTTTTTTTTCATATTAAACTCAAAGCCTTTCCCAGAGCTGAGTGTTTCACTTCAGCTAGAATTTGCCTGAACTCATTTCTGGATTTGAAAGTGATTTTAGAAACCAAAGCCTAAGTGGGGAGTGATTTACCAAAGAAACGCTCACTTCTGTGCAATATTCTTAGCAATAAAAAGAACTATTTTCTTTTCTTTTTAAAATGCCATTAGAAGTCAGATTCCTTATTACTTGTAGTTTCTCCCTGCCCCAAGATCAACCCCATGCAACCAGCTGTGCTTGCAGCCTGCAGGATATTGCTGCGTGAGAACCCAGAGAGTGGTGTGCTGCAAAAAATAAAGGGTGATTTTCCCCAAAATCAAGACTGATAGTTATGGGTAAGGTATCTGAGCTTGGGCAAGTAAAATGCAAACATTAAAACCATATAAAAACCCCACCAAACCTGAAAAAGCAAAAGAGGTAGAGAAAGATCTACAAAATAAACATGAAAAACTACATGGGATTCTCAGAAATGGTCTCTTTTAACAATCGTCGCCTTGGTATTAGCAGTAATTCGCCACAACCTTTTCCACCTGAGTCTTGTGCAGACAGGGAGGCGTTGGCACTTCAGAGGTGTTGGGCAAACAAATAAGCCTGATCCTGACTCCAGGGGAGTCTCTGGGGCTGGCAGTGGGTGGATCAGCAGGCAGATGCTCGGCGGATGTGACCGATCGCCCTTCGATTGAGAAGCAAATAAACAAAGTCCCCTTTATTTACTCAAGGTCTTAAATAAAAGCTTGGTTTTCATGGCACCACAGCTGAAAAGAAAATCTTCTGAAATATTTTATTTTTCTACAGGAAAGCAAAAGGAATGTGCTTATTTAGCTGAGATAAAATGATAATTCCTAAGAAATCATTGTGGATTAGGGAGTGAAGTGATTAGGGAGAGATGGTATATTTATGAATGTGTGCATAGCCCCGCTGGTTAAAGGGGTATTAATCCCTCTTAGTCTGCAAAAGGACCTTCAGACTGCTCAAGCAAGCAGGGCTTAGGCACTGCAAGCTTCCTAGAAAGTCCTAAATCTTCACATTAGCTCCCTGCGTTTCCTCATCTTAAAGTCTAAGCCGTTTTCTAAAGGATACTTCCATAAACAAGCCCCCTCAGAATCTGCAAGGATTTGGAAATCCGGATTGGTGAAATTTTTTAAATCCAAGGTCCAAGTGGATAGAAGAAGATTAGGTTGCAGTTAAAAAGGCCACCTTTAAAGAGACAGTGCTGTCCTAGATCATTATTTAGGCTGAACTGAAAAAGAAAAAGAAAGAGAAGGGAAAGAATAGAAGACAAAAAGGAAAGAAAGGAAAAAGTGTTGTATCAGTGATCCAGTTGACTCAGTGTCCTGCATGCACCCAGAGCCTTTCAGGGGGAGAAAATGTGTGTATCTGCCAAAAACAACACCATATTTGTCACACAGAATTCAAATTACCTGTGGCTGCTCCACCAGCCCTTCCCCAGGGGGTTCAGTGGGACTCTGTCCTCCTTTTTGTGAGGTGTCCCTGGCTGCCACCAAATTGCATCTGGGTTTCTCTGCCAAAGATGTACAGCACACGTTGCAGTTCACATTTGCAAATTCCTAGCAGATTCCTCAGGGAAACTGGGGGCATCCTAGAGGGACAATTGGGTCATTCTGGATAAGCTTCACTCGCTCACAAGGTGGCTGGCTCACAAGAGACCCGTGAGGCTGTCCTGTCTCTCCCTCCTGTAAAAGTGTTTGCAGCCACAGGCTCTGCTGCAAGGGAGGAGGGACAGTGAATCTCCAAGGGAGCCACGTTCAGCAGAATACAATGAACTCTGGCTCCCTCTTCTCACTCTCCAGGACTGATGTCCACCAGATTTCCAGTGGATTTAACTTACAGTCCCTTAGAAACCCTTTCATACCTGCCCACTTTGCCTTAACCAGGGGAAAAAATCAAGCAGATATTGAGGGGAAAAGGCAACAAATTACATATGATGATGACTACAGAAGGAGGAATGACCCTTGACTTCAATTTGTGGTCCTGGTTGAGTCCTAGCTATGGTTATACTCAGGAATATATAGATAATCTCGTTTTGTCTAAAAAGAAGTGTGCTGACAGCAAAACAGGGCTCTCCATTGTGCCCGCAGTGTTCAGAGGCACTCAGAGTGCTGACAGAAAGCACAAGTCTGGGCATTGTTTCTTTTCTTAGCAGCTGGTTAGGGTGAATTGTACAGGCCACTTCAGAAGAGGCTCTGAAGCTGAAAATTTGGCAAAGTATCTCTATAGTGCTGCCAATGTGTCTAAAATTAGCAACAGCTCAGCATGATGGGGTGTGTCATTAGTCTGTGATTAGACCTCGCAGTGGGAGGATTGGCAGTACATCCAGCAGAAAAGGTCTTGTGGATGCCTCTGTAAGAGGTGAGGAAGGTCTTGGAGATTTTGGGACCTCTGCTTCATAACGTGACCTGGCTGTAGTCAAATTGTCTGAAAGCCAAAGATGCCAGGGGTGAGATCTGAGGAAAGATCACTCCATCTGCTCACAGAACAGTGGAGCAGCCACTGAGGCCACTACTCCACTGAGCAGCAAAGCCTGAGGGTGGCAGAACAGCAGGGCACATTACAGTCCATGGTGTGACACCTCCTGGGCTGTTCTCAGGCTCATGAGATGAATGGTGAGAGGGAGCACTCATGGCATGGGTGATTCCCAGAGGGAGATTTTTTCCTTTCCAGTCTTGCTTCACAATTCATGGCTCATGTGCTCCTCTTTCAACCCAAGGCAGAAAGTCTTTGTTTTGTTCCACACCTTTCACCTTGTTTGTGAATTTATACTGGGACATCCCAGGCCATTGCTAAGGGTTAAACAGTCTCCTCCCTCCACAGCCTTCTTCAAGTGACATTTCTGCTGTCTCTTCCTATTGGTTTCTATCCTGGCTTTACATTTAATCTGCTCTCCCCTTCTTAAAGTACATTGATAGCATTTATAAATCATATACTTCCAATGTTTTCAAGGCACAACCCCTCCCCTTTTGAGATGAATTCGTCTTATTATGAGCTTTGTGTGGTGTCTACGTGTGACATATCAAAAGACAAAAAGACAAATATAAAGTCTGTCAGGACAATGCAACCCCTCCTCCATCGAATCAGAATAACACATGAAACATATGAAATGAAATTGTTTAGCATATTTGTGACTCTTGTAATTAGGAAGATGAATGGATTTGTTATAAAGACTAGAGAAAAGGACTCAAGAGGCTTCAGCCTCTCTAAGGTTTCTGTGGGATCCCAGACGGATCTGTGAAATGTTCTGTGCCCAAAATTCAGAATGAACATGGCAGTATTCCTTTGTCACATTTTCAGGAATCGCTCTGAAGGTTGAGCTTCCCAGGCCAGCAGTCTACCTACAAGCTTGCCTCCATCCTTTCCCCAAAAAGCAGATTCTGAGTGTTCCCCTCCTGCAAGCAGAGGCCCTGCTTTAAAAAGGACTGTTGAAGGATTTTGTGAGTTTAAGCCCTGACACCTCCTTCTCCCAGACAAAGTTGCAGAGCCATGAAATCTTTAAAGTATTCCAGCATGTCTAGTATCACTTTACAGACAAATGCTAATGAGATCATAAGAAATTGACCAGAAACAAATAAATAATTCAAAATCTACTGCAAGTGTGAAAAGTATTTAAATGCTATTGATAAACTAATCTACAGACTCCATTAGCAATTCAGTCACACAGCACCTGTATTGATCAGGGAGTTTAAGCACACGCACAAAAACAAACCCCAAAAATACAGCAAGCAGAAGCTAGTTTGTTTGGCAGTTCTTTAGCAAGCAACTTCATTGACATTTAGGAGTTTACTGTGTCATTTGCTATGGGAGTTTTCTTGCCTTGCTGTTTTACAGACTGCAGTAATAGCCTGAATGCTGTATCTATGGAGTAATTTTTTAAAAGTTTATATATTTATCTGTAATATGGGTTAAATATCATACGGTCATTGCTCCTTTTGAGGCACCTACACGTTGCTGAATTGGCTAATGCCACAGGCCTACCCTCCAAAGTCTGCCTGTGGGTTACAGACAGTGTTGCTTCCTGATGTGCTGGGTTGCTCAGCCTTTTCCCTCACTGCTGGGAGTGTAACATTGAATTTCCTGCTAAAACAGCTTGTTTGGGTGGACCCTGCAGCATCAGCATGGGCTCTGGGCAGGTCTGTGCGCAAAGGGATTCCACACACCGTGGTGGCAGGTGAAGCCCTTGAGAAAGGCTCAGCACACGGGACACATCCACGTGGAGCTGCTCAGGGATCCAAACTTCTCCCACCTGTCTCAGGCAGCATGAGATGTCCCACGTGGCACGTCACACCCCATCAGGCCTTCACCTGGCCCCGTGTCCCTTGTTTCCATCCCTTCCCAGCCAGGAGTCAGAGTGAGACAGTCACTTGTTCAGCACAGAGGAGGTGAGGGCTGCTGACCCCCAGCACAGCACAGGTGGGGGCAGGACAACGAGCAGACCTGCCAATGGAGGGGGTCTCTTTTTCCCCTCTTTCCTAATTGCCTAACACTCCAATTGCTTCGACTCAAGGAGCATTTTGCAGTGTCGGCTTCATTCCTGAAGACAGAGCTGAAGGCTGGAAAAAAGCATCGGGCTCAGCAGTGGTCCTGACAGATGATATTTGCAGCTAGGTCTCCGTCTCCTCAATCCACCCTTAGGCTCAGCCAGACCTGCCAAAGCTCCCTTCTTTGCTCTTTCCCGCTGTCACCCAGCAGCCTGCATCAGGGCAATTACCAAAACAAATCAATCTTCTCTTGACAGTTCATTTACACTGAATTAATTTGGAATTAGAAACTGTTATTGCAATTGGCAGCTCCTGATATTCCCAATACAACGCTGCATCTGCAGGGAAAACAACTCTAGACCCCGGCGTTTGAATTAAAAAGGACAGTTCTTCTTGATTGAGATATAAAACCAGAAAGGAATTTTTTTTTTCCACTCCAAGTTCTTGTTAGTTTCAGGCTGCTGGCAGCAAATCCGGATCTGCAGTGTCCTAAATAAAACTCTCCTTATGGTGGCACAATTTTTTCTCACTCAGAGCAATATTTTTGATACTGCTGCATAGGGATAAGACACCTGAGTCTTAATTTGCACCTTCTGCATCACATTGGAGCCTACAGTGTAGGGGCACGTTGGAAAAGGCAGTCTAAGCAATCTGGTGCCCATTTCACAGGTAAAGGAACTGAGACACAGAGAGGTTGAGAGGTGAATTTGCCAGATCTGGTTTTCCCCTCTGAGGCTTGCAATCTGAGATGCTCCCGCTAACAAAATGTCCCTTCTTAAAAAAAAACAACAAACCAAACCCAAGCAAAAAAATCCAACCAAACCAAAACAGCTTCAAACAAAAAACCTCAAAAACTCACATTTTGTATGAAAAAACATAAAGCTTTAAAGTAAATACTTCAGAATCCTAAGGCTGATCCCACAACATCACGTTACACTCCCATGTGTTACACTCCTCAAGGTATTTATTTACACCCCTGTCTGAGGGGATTTGACCCAATATCTCCCACCTACAGGCACTAATATATTCAGCTCCAGGATAACCTTAACTCTAGGATTCATTTTAAATTTTAGACAGCCCTTAAGTGGTCAGGCAGTTGAACTAGATGGTCATTGTAGGTCCCTCCCAAATGAAATATTCTCTTCTCTACTCTAACCTATATCACTCCTTAAAAAATTGTTTGTCAATTCACTGGGCCAGAGCAAAGACATACAAATAAAGAGGATAAAAATGGCATCCACAAGGTTTTCTACCACCCTCTCTGCTCCTTGCCACCACCATCACTGTTTGTACTTTGTTTGGGTCTTTGGCAGTTCTCATTAGCTGGACTTTGTGGGTGAGGAAGGCTGAGAAACACCTCAAGGGCCAGATAAGGGGCACTGAGCTGTTCAGCCAAGGCACGACGGGGCTGCTCCCAGGAGCAGCCCATCTCTCAGCACCTGGGAATTTTAGCACTGCAAACCAGCAAATGCCAAAAAGATTTAAGGGGCACCCAGGGTCAAGCAGGAGCTGGGTAGTGGTTTGGAGGCTTTACAGCTGGACTGAGGGGCTTAACATGGTAATTGTGAACCTATGTCCCTTCGTGGGTCTAATCCCTGATCTGTTTCCTGCTCCACCTTTGCTAGGGCTGGGCATGCACCAGATTTCTCGGTTTCAGTGGGTTATTCTGTAATTCCAGTATGCTCTGAAATGGAGCTGGAAAGTGTCCCATGAAGGGAAAGGAGGAGGAAAAATAACTGCGTGGGGTTTCATATGTTGGTTCCTGCTGCTTTATATTGCCCTGTCCCACAGCACATGAGGTGAATGGGATGTATCCTCGACAAATATCCTGGACCATCCATTCATCTTGCACAAAAATCTGTGCTGTACCCCAATTGTTCCTCCACCCTGTCAGCCATGAGTTTGTGGACCAGGAGACACAGATCATCAGCATCCTCCCTGTGCAAATTAAATGTGTATTCCTGTATAGTTTATCCCTGATAGAATTCCATTTTATCCGTCTAGCTAGCTGGTACAGAAATCACCAGGGTGAATGCTCGTGCCTTGCCTGGATTCCTCCAGAGCTTTCTAGAACAGGAAATAAAAATGGAAGTAAACAAAATATTAAATGGGAATACCCCATGCTGAAACCTACTCATTTTTATGGGGATGAAGTACATGAGCAGGCAAGCAGGAAGGCATCAGAAATTCAGACACCTAAATTTCTGTTCTTATTGGAGACCCACAAACCGGCAAAAAAAAAAAAAAAAAAAAAAAAAAAAAAAAAAAAAAAAAATCCCACCCCCTCAATTTTCTAGTAATCCTGCCCTCAGTGGGACTTTTGCACTGAAACTCAGTTCAAGGAACCAGCCTCAAGGATGTTGGTGCAGATGGTGTCACCACAGGCTGCAGCCCCTGCACACACAGGTGCTGAGAGCTCTCTTTGAGGGCTCCTCTGCCATGCTCAGCCCAACTCGCCCTGCTGCAGATCTGCTGAGCAGGGACAGCACCGGGATGAATTTTACCCCGGGAAGCATCAGCACCCCAGCCCAGCCCACAGTGCTCAGCCCTACCAGCACCCCACACCCCATCCTGCCGCCACAGGCTGCAGATCCGTGTGTTCGCTCCAGGCAGGGAAAGGAGGGCAGCAGCCAGCCCCAGAATTCTGCAGAGACACCCAGCAACATCTCTCTGTGCTTTGGGATCTCACGGGCAGCCCGGCCTGTTGTGCCAGCATCCGAGAACTTGGAAATACACGGCAAATTTGGGCTCCTGGCCCAGCTGCAGGATACACTGACTTGAACATCTCCACGTGCCAGAGCAGCTTCCTGGGACGCAGAACTCCCAGTGCCTGTGTTGGGATCTCAGGACTCACATTTCAGCAGATGCCTAAACGCTGTCTTTAGCAGGGATGCTTTGCTGAATAGGTGGAAAAGTCTCGGCTTTACACCAGCAGAGGATCTGGCCCACGGGCTATCAGGCATATGGCTATCACAACAATGCCGAATTAAGCTATTTAAATTGCCTATGGAATGCCAGAGGGTCCACGTGCTTTTTTTTTTTTCTCCCCTTGGTAAAAGTCCCCTTTGTTATTATTCTGATGACCAACTTGGGCTGCTTTGCTTTGTCATTTTTAGTCAGTCCACAAATTCCCTGAGCTATACAATTTATGGTTTTATCACCAGTTCCTAAGCTTTTCTACTCCGTCTCTCCTGCATCTCAAATACTTCTCCCCTTTAAATAAACCTGCTTCATTTTTTTTTCCATAACTTTCCAAAGCAGATAAAAAATTCTTGAATTTCTGAAACATGCAAACTGATCACTGTGGCATTAAGAAATCTTAAGAAGACTTATTTTAAGGGGTTTTATTAGGGAAATTCCTGCTCTTTAAGATATCTGTACGGTTGTCAAAAGCAGTCACTTTTGCAGATGTTGGGGCTTTTCTTACACTAATCTCCGAGGAAAGCTTGAGCCTCAGAGATCACTTAGCAATTTTTAGATTTAAGGAGATGAGAAGAAAAAGCCAGGGAGCTGGTCCCTCTTAGGGTCAAGTCTTATTTGAATTCAGAGATCTCTTCTTCTAACATGCAACAGTGTTGTT
Organism: Picathartes gymnocephalus; assembly: GCA_013390045.1. Lineage (NCBI taxonomy): Eukaryota > Metazoa > Chordata > Aves > Passeriformes > Picathartidae > Picathartes > Picathartes gymnocephalus. Next base: position 329,618 of record WEKY01063540.1, read on the forward strand.
AAGATGACGGCTAATTAATGCAAGATGACTTTGAGATTGCTTTGAAAAAAAGGAAAAAAAAATAAAAAGGACAAAGAAAAAGTGTAACCTAAAGAAAACCAAGCCTGGCCCCTTTCTGAGGAGAAGCAATGCCACAAAAAAACTCTGTTTCCACTGGGTCACTGGTATCAAACCATCAACAAAGCTAGGAGCCAGCAAAAACTAGTTCTTCCTTACCCAGATCAAGACTGAGCTGGGTATAAAATGTTTTTCGATGTGCCTCAGCTCTCAGCTATTTCTCCCCTGCCAGGCTGCTATCTGTCCATCAATCACAGTAATGCCACCCTTCATTTTTGTCTCTCAATGTAAAGGAATTAGGTAACCATACTTATTTAGGGTCTCTATTAGTTCTGTATTTGTAACTTGTCAAGTCTTTAACACCTTTTTAAGCCTGAAGAGCGCTAAGCCAGATCTGTTCTTCTCTAATCACATCAGCTTATTTCTGATTTCCAGAAATTACAAGGAACACAAGCAGGGGAAAGGCCAGGGCCTGGTGTAAACACAGGGTGCAGAGCTGTCCCTGTCCCTGTCTCTGCCACCAAACCCTCCCTCCTTGCTCCGTCGGGAGGTACCTGCCTCCAGCGGGAACCATCCCGGGGAAGAGCAGGCAGCACCTGGCCCCTCTGATCAAAAGCCATATCCAATGTACTTGATACTGAAGGCACTTGGGAATATCTGCTCCCGACCCAATCCCTGCAAGCAGATGAGCTGCTCAGACTGTCAGATAGCTTACTAACCCCAGCCTCCTCCTCCTCCTTTTTCTTTTTTTTCCTTTTTAAAGCAACACAGATTAGAGGAAGCGTGTTCCATGTGGTATCCATTTGCAAATTAGCCACAGTTCTCCAACATTACTGTTATTAGGTATTTAACTCCTGCCTCCTCCTTTTTTATTCTTATCCTATCCAATCCAGTTTTTTAAAACAGGACAATAATACGTACATACACACAGTAATTGTATATATGTACACATAACATTCAAAACCAACCCCAAATTATGCCCAAATGTATATGTCTCCCTGTCTCACAAGTCCTTTAATATCTGATTAATGTCTATTTTACTCCTTCCCCCCGGAGTAGTTAGTGTGTGCCTGTATAAATCTGCATAAATTTTGCAGATGCAGTGGAAGAACTGGGAAAATCTCCATTGGTTTAACTGAGGAGATTCACTCAGAGGAGCCAGGTCAGATGATGGGAGGAGTTCCAAAGGCAGGGAAGTGGCCATGTCTGGGGCTCAACGTAAGAATTAATTACTTATAATTAATGAACACGTGGATTTTATGCTGTGACATTAACATATGTATTTTTCCTTCGTTTGGAGCAGTGCAGGATTAGCATTTCCCAGCACGGCTGCAGCTGTGGTATCATTTGGTAGCAGTGATTTCCTTGGTCAATCCCACTACAGCCCGATGGAATTTGTGTAGAGTGATGCTCTTCTACACGACCCAATGATTTCATGGGGAGGTAAAGAGCGCTCGGGTGGGTGTGCTGACAAGTGAAGTGACACACATTTGTGAGTCTGCAGTGCACTATGGACTGTAAGGGATTGCATCTTCTCAGGAGGTTGCTGCTTTCAGCATAGACCATTAAAAAAGGAGCTCTGATCTTTGTGCTGTTGATATTTTCAGCCTTCCCTTCGATATTCCTGGTTGGGTTCTCTCCTGCCTCAGTTTGGAAAGGCCTGATCCAGTGCTCCAGGGTCAGGAGAGAGAGGAAGGCTTCTCAGGGTCACCCTGGGCTTTCACATCTCCAGATGTTCTGCTCAGCCACTCTGTCAGTTTGTGCTATTGAGAAATGAGTGGCCACATCAAAAACTTCTTGCTCAGTTTGGCCAGAATCTACCTCAGCCCAGACTGTGAGAAAACCCTGCTCAATGGACTGTGGGATGCTTACAGACAGAAAAATGGTGTAAAAAAGCAGATCAGGTGTGAATCTATGCTTGGGATGGGAGTGTGAAAACAAGCGGAGTCTCTGTTAACATGACTGGTAATAACTACCAGCCATCCTGTAACAAGCCAGGGTTTACTTTGAACAATAATTCCTCCTCACATAAAAAATTCCTGGTTGACCTGAGTTTTTTTACCCTTACATCATTGTGATAAGCATAGTTTTAAAACCTTGCCATATGGCAGCTGCCTCAAAATGAGGGATTGTGGAGTCACCAGCACTGGGAATTTGGATGCTCCCATGGTAAACAGTGATCACCCCACATCATCTTTATGGTTGCTGCTGGATCTGATCTCACTGCAACTACAATGTAGTTTCACGTTCCCTTTGTTTTATGACTGCAGACACTGCTGAACTTCCTGCCTTTCCTGTAGAAACCTGGCGATCAACACCACCACCACCAGGGTTGTTTTTTTTTAATCAGGGGTAAACAGATATTCAAAACTGATTGTGTATGAAAGAAGGAAAAATCCTAGGAGCTGTTGATGAAAGTGTTCAGCTTTTGGAATAAAACTGTCATCAGTCTTAATTACCTCTGGTGTTATCTGTAGGAAAAAATCTTCGTAACACTTCTAGGTTCTTCAAACTCTTTCTCCTTTGCCACGTAAGGTGAAAAATGAATGAAAATAAGATGGAGTAATGTAATCTGGAGCTTCCTTAGAGGAGAAATAGCAGTTTGGAGGAGACGTGGGGTCAGTCTTACCAAATAGGAGAAGGTTTGAAAGACTAAAATGAGCTCAGCTCTGGATGGGGTAGAATTGATGAAGAAAAAACTTCAGTCCTAGAAAGAGGGTGTGCTTGCATGTAAAATCATTCTCCACACAAACTGGTGCTCCACCTGTTCAATGCAATTTCACCCATTGCTAGATCTAATCCTACAGCAATAAATTAGAGAAAATATCTCCAGAATTTTATCACCAGCAAACTACCTGTGGTCTCCACTGAGGGTTCTCAGTGCATCCATAAAGTTTGAGGTGGAATCAGTTACTTTGGGTATCTATCCTCCTGTGGGTGGCTTCGGGGACATTCCCCACTCCCACATCAGCCTCATGCCTGTGTGAGGGTGGATTACTGATACTACAGAGGTCACTGGGGAGCTGCAGCCAGCCGCAAACATTTCCCTTTTTTTCAGTCAGGTTCTTCATAGCAAGTGCAGGACTACTTTAGCCATTACAGAGTTTAGATACCTTCTTGCTTATTTCTTGGCTGTGCTTGGCACACACAATACCAATAAACTCATTTTTACACAAATGCAAACCAGGGTCTCCCTGTATTCATTTGACTCCCAGGCAGGAGGCTTTAAGATAAATACAGATGTTCAACCAGTGTTGGCAGGCATTAATTCCATACAAAGAAATTTCACTGTTGCCCTTTTCCACTTGTTTGTGCTATACCCCCAGAGAGAGAAAATCTGACTCTTTTCCATGACAAATTATGTCTGGCTCTTGTTATTCCACGGACATCCCTTCCAAGGGCAGCACAAACCCTTCACTGACCTGTATGGCCAGGTTCCAGAGCACTGACCATCAGTAGAAGAAAACTCCACCACTTCATGGGTCCTTCTCTTCCAGGACTGAAATTCAGGACAAAAAAAGTCTGCCTCTGTGTCCCCACAACCCTTCTGCCAAAAGTCTACAATCAACTTTTTAATACAGGGCAAGGACTAGTCTGAGAATTATCCTCAGAACTCCTAAATACCTTGACCACTTAAAACTGCTTCTAGACTTACTTAAAATCTTTAGACTTTTAAGAAGATAATAAAAACAAGCGGAGAAAACAAACCATGGGAGGTGAGAGAGGTGGAGGCTGTTGGAGGGTGATTTTACCTGTCACTGCACCAAGCTGGGTGTTGAGGAAGTTAAAGCCATACGGAACACCTGATAGATGCACAGAGATAAAATGAGAGAGGAGAGAACACAATGCTGTCAGTTCATCTCTGAGCCAGGATAAATATTAACATTATCAGACTACTGTGAAAAATCCCAGAGAGGGATTACAACCAGAGATTCCTTAGAAGAAGAACGGGTGAAAAAAGAAAAGAGAGAGATAAATGGACGCCTTTCTGAATGCTCAGAAGTCAGTGAGTATCACTTTCTCTCAACACATTGTCAAGCTCTTTCACAGAGCAAACAGGTCTTTCATTTCACAGCCTCTTCTCCCTGCTCAAACGCCATGGGTAGATCCTGGAAAGAAAGAGGATTTTGGAAACTTGTCAAGTGGCAGGAGGGGTTTTCAATTGGTGTTTGAAAAAGGACCCAGTGAAACCTGACCTGGTGTTATCACAAGCACCACTTTCCTTTCCATGCCCTGCACTCCGCACTCCCGTTTGCTTTCCCCCAGGGTGTCACATCAAAGGGAAGTTCAGGGGAAGACGTGGGGTGACAGCTTCAGGTGTTGGCACCGTCTCTGAAGGAGTGAACAAGATGCTCATGGGCTGAGGACACAGACGATGCACCGCAGCAGCTCCAAAAGGCTTTAGCAGGTGCAGGGGCAGGTCTTGGCCCAAGGACTGCTGTGTCCTGATCCAGGAGCACCTCAGCTGGAAATCCATGCTCCAGCCTAACCAAAGTGTAGCCCTGACTTTAGAGCTGTGCTTCCATCGCTTCTGCAGTGAAAGCTGCTTCCCCCTCTTTGCCTTGCTGCAGTTTTCCACCATGTATGGGCTGGGAACCAAGAAATCAAATGGCTACAGGTTAAAAATTAACCCTTCTCTATAACCGTTATTATTAACCTAGATCATGATGGGGAAGAAAAATACAGGTGAGTAGGACAGGGTTTTTTATTGCTCCCACACTGCGGGATAACTCCGTAATTACACAACCAAAAATACAGAATTTTTCATCAAAGCAGCAGAGACCGGTTGAACATCCAGGAGGTTTATTAGTGTTTGAGCCAGCTACCAACAAAGCACAAAACAGTGTCTGTATAAGAAACATTTTCAGTGGCAGGGTTTTCTTATCTCTGGAAAATAAATTATTGATAAGGAAGTGATAAAGATAAAATGGACTGAAAAAAGCAAATGGAGAATAGCTGTTCACCCTTTCTCCCTCTAGAAGAACTGGAAGGCAGCAACTGAAACTTGCAGACCAGCTGGAAAAGGAAAAATAATTTTTCACACAAAGCCTGTTTAGTCTGTAGACATTCTCACCATTGGATGTTGTGAATGATCAGGGGAAATGATGGAGAAACTCATCAAGGAAAGAAATTAATTTTGGTTACACTGGAAAGTCCCTCAGCCACACATCTGGGGCTTGGGAGACTGGTGAAGGATCACTGTGAGTTTGCGGTGTGACATTCCTTCCTCAGTGTGCACTGCTGGCCGCAGCTGGAGACAGGGTGCTGAGGGGAATCAGCCTTTGCATAGAGATTGGCTGAGTTATTGGCCTTTGAAATAACCAGTGGAAATGTCACTGTCATTTAGGACAGCACTAATAGATAACACACTCCTGTCCACCGCCCTGCCAGAGTCCAGATTGCTCAGCAATCGTTCTGAGTGATACTAAAACTACCAGGTCAAATTTTCAGCTCAGTAGTGAAGCTGGGGATGGCCAGCCAGAGCCCAACTCCCATGTCCTCCAGATCCACCACAGGCAATGCCCTCCCCACTGATAAATGAAGATCTGGGTTCCCACAGCCACTGTGCTCACAGAGATTGGTAATCTGAGCAAAGACCCAGGGCTGATTTTCATAAGTGCTGAGTACAGACAGCCCTGACTTAAGCCAAAAGGAGCTGTGAGCCCTCAGCATCCAAGGCAAATCTCCTCTGCTCAGAAACTCTGTGGCACTACAGAGCCAGCTTCCAGTGATCTGCTGCCTGCCTGTGACTGGGAAGCTGGGGTGGGCATGGAGCAGCTGTTGGATGGGGTGGGGATGCTCCAGGAGCGGGCAGGACTGGGCCCTGTGCCTCCAAAAGTGGTGACAATGCAAAGCTAGTAAATCCTATTCCAATGAGCATCTTGTGGGAAAGGGGCTTCTTAGGAAAGGAGGGCCTGTGGGGGTGTGGGAACTTGCTGTGGGACCTCACAGCCTCATATCTAGGGAGGGCTGTCATCAGTGTAACACGATGGAAGTGTTCCCCATGAGTAAGACAGAAAATCTGCCCCTTCCAGTTTGTTTAGCCCTGGACCCTGTACAGCATTAACCCCGCAACACAGGTTTTTCTCCCTTACCTCCGTGCCTCCCTCACACTCCTCCCAACAAGGAGGGCTGATGGGTGTTCTATAAAAATCCCCTCCTTCTGTATTTACTTCCTAACCCAAATGCCAGGAGACGGTCGACAGCTGGCTTAAATCTCTGCAGCTCAGGAGATCAGTCCTGAACCCCTCCACTCCCCCCGCTGCCTTTTCTAATAAAAATTAATTTATTATGATCCAGAGAGTTGAAATTAATCTGCCTCCAGAGAGGCTGTGTCTGGCGAGGCCCGGTGAGGAGGAGGCAGAGGGCTCTGGAGGGCACATTAACAGCATTGTTGTGCTTAATGTTGTGTAGCAGCAACATCTGCTAATTTAATGCACGAGCAGCCAGCTGCCTCCGACAGCTCCTAACAAGGAGTGGGCAGTGGGGAGAGGGGAGACAAGGGGAGCTTAGCAGGAGGGTGAAGGTATGAGGGGCTGGGCTGCTCTCCAAGCCCCCTCTCCAGATCCTGGGTGATGGCAGCATTAGCTGATTAAATCCTCAGGGACCACCCCAGCATGTTTCTGCAGTTGGGATCTGGGTGACATCCAAGCTCTGCAAGGGCAATAGTGAAGGGGACACTGGTGGCTTGAAAGCCCTGTTGCACCCTCCATTTGTTGGGACAAAGAGAGCAAGGAGTGAAACAAGTTCTCTGCTTAATCCAGACGTGTCTGGAGTAAATGGAGTGAGGGATGGACATCAAGCCAGAACAACATGGAAATGGTGTAAGGAAAATCACACCTGTACAGAGCCTGGTGTTATTCCCAAGTGGTTCATCCGAGCAGTGGGTTCTTGTGAGCCATTTTTGCAAAAATTCTTCTTCTTGTGCCAGTTGGAATAAGCTTAAAAAGGAAAAAAAACTAATCCCAACCCTCAGACGACAGGAAAGGATTCCCACTTATGGGATCATAATCAATGTAAAGCTGTTCAGTAGCATCATGGAAGCGATGTCCTCAGACGGGATTCGTGTGGCTGGCAGGTCTCTGAGCTGGGCACAGTGCATCTGCATAAATAAATAGATATGGAGATTCCCTGGGTGCTCATGGGCCCTGCTCAGCACAAGCAAGGACCTCAGAGGCTCACACTGGTCTCAGACTGGCGCATGGCTCAGAGGTTTGGGCAGGACCCAGAACTGAAGCAAGAAGAACCTCAAGCTGCAAACTTCAACATGCTGGCCCTGAAATGAGCAGGGAGGAGTTTTTCACCCATTAGGGCAATTTCAATTTCAGATCTTGCTGGGGGTGGAAGAAAAGGCAGAGGGGAGGTTTTGAATCCTTCTGTACAAAGAGTTGCTCCAGGAGCGAGTCCATGTTCCTTCCCAAATCACACCCAGTGATACCTGTGTCCATTTCACACCTCCATCATCAGGGAAAGACCCAAGGTCTGGCTGCATCCCTCCCATCACCAGAGAATCCAGCACAGGAAGGTACTGGTCATTGGGGAAGCAGCCAAGGGTGGACGTCAATTCTGACTTCCACTGGGAAACAGAGAAATCCTTAGGGGTTTGAAAACCAGGAGTGAACAAGGCATGGAGTGTTCTCTGATACACAGTGGGGTCACAGCAGAGACCTGGACAGGCTTTTACCCTCAGGAGAGGAGGTGACCATTCACAGCTGCTTGCTATGTGGTAGAAGAAGGCTCAGGATTCATGTCCAGTACCTGACTTAGGAAATAGCCAGTGGTAGCTCCATGGGAAGAGTGGCTGGGAGAAACCAGGGCTGTGAGACCCCAAACACTCAGACTGCTCATACCCATATGGTGAAACACTATAGGAATGTGAGGTTCTTGGTCCTGAAGTTCTGAGACACCCCCATGTCCCTGGGGCAGAACCAATTCAGGGCCATGACAGATCCTGCCTCCAGGCAAACCAAGAGCAACACAAACAGAATGGGAAGAGATACTGCACTGGGATAAAAGAATATGGTAAACCTCTTAGGGAAGGGAATGAAATGATTTTTTCTCAAATAACCAACATAAGGATTTGAAAATGAACATCTCTTAGTATTAATTTAATTAAAGCAGCATGCTGCCGTTACTTATAAAGCTAGAAGAATCAGTCTGTTTAATGGGTTCTCAGCTAATCAAAAATTAATTAAGCGTTTAGTGGGGATTCCAAATCCCTGAATTGGATTTAAAGAAGCCTGTTTCCATGTCTTTTTCAAGTGTTGCTTGTTTTACTATAACAGGAGACGTGTTTGATTGTGCAGACCTCCCATTATCCCTGGCTTGCAGGTGATCAGCCTTGAAATTCATTCTTGTTAGTTGATAGCTGCTCCGTGCCTGAAATGACTGTGACAGAGCATCACTAAGTCTCTGCCAGCCCTAAAAGAGGGCTCAGAGCTTTCCTTTGAGCCTTGTGCCATGCATCTCCTCACTAGTTCACAGGTGATAAAGAATGAAGAGCAGGGCAGGGCTGAGAATGGGGAAATCTCCCCCTTATTTCTGAGGTTTCTCGGTTACGTGGTGGGAAGTGGCAGTGCATTAAATGGGCTCTCCCTCCACAGCTCTGCTTGCAGATGCCCTGCTCCCTCTGCCCTCAGTAAGTGTTTGCTATTGCAACCTTCTCCCAGCACTCGGCACTGAGTGAAGGAGGCCACCAGCAAACAGGCAGCAGCTACCCTGGCCCAGTCCTGAGCTGGATGAAGACAACTCCCAGCAGCAACATGTTTCAGGAATTCCCTTTACCCACACCCATTTCTGCTGCCCCTTTCTTCACCACCGTGTTGTGCATTCTGGCTCGATGCAGAAAACAACCCCAGGGAGCAGATACAGCTGGAAAACACCCTGTCCATTGAGAGGCAAAAAATTAAAATAAAATATATCCTAAGCTCCATCAGTTCTCCAATCCCTTTGGCAGTGAGAACAGCGAGGTGGGCAGCCAGGCCCTGGGAGAGAAGGCTGGTGCACAGGGAGAGGTGGTGCTGCTGGAGCTGGCTGCCTGCAGTCACTGCTCATCAAACTGCTCCCTGAGATGGCAACCACAGCACCAGCCATGGAGCTGTGGAGACAGCTGGAGACAGCTCCGTTTGCCTTTCATCTCTGGAGATCCCTTTTTTTTAGCTATTCAGCGTGCTGACAATGTAAATAATACAAATAATATTTTTTTAAAAAGAAAAATAAAGCATCAAGTGTCAGGCAGGATGCAAAATTTTCCTGTCTCTTTTTTTGGATGGGAGGTAAGGGGTAGAAACTTAGTAATGCACTACCTGAACCCCTTAAAGCACAACATCTTTGAAGTAGCAAACTGGCAAATACACTCAATCAATTATAAATGAAATAATCTTCTTAAAATATTAGAGATTTGGGTGCTAAGCAATACTGGAAGATTACGGAGAGAAAATCAGTTTTAGAGCTTCCTAAAGTGACAGAAAGAGAATAATCGGAAGAAATGGTGAGAAGTTTAAAACGATTATGTAGATTTGTGTCAGTGAAAATGTCCCAGCAATCCTTAGCCGATCTCTCGTACGCTGGAAATAGATTACGTTCAATCCTTTCTTAAAGGGGTAGGTTTCTTTCAAGTGTGGGGGTGGTTTAATTTCTATTTTTTTACTTTTCTAAGCACCTTTGTGTTATTTTTAACCTTCAAATGAGGCTGGACCCAAGGGCACATCTGTGTTCCTTTGCAGCACTGGAGGGGTATGCAGTGGAGCAGGATTTGGGGTACACTGGCAGGTATGGGGGCCCTGACCTCACCTTCCAGCTTTACACCCCACATGGAGCAGCCACCAAGTGGAAAGAGACACCAGACCTCAGGTATCTCCAGGAGCAGGGCACTCAGTCCTCATTCTGCTTGAACCAGGCAGATACACAGAGTTTCCGTCAAAGCAAATTGGTTTTCCCCGCTGGGAAAGCATCCTTTCAGGAAAAAAGTGTGTCTTGGAAAGGCTGAGGTGCCCAAGTTTTTGAGCAAAATTCGCTCCCAATCTTCCTGTGGCACAAGCAACTCCAAAAGGAGAGAGAGGCAACCGAGGAAGGGCACAGGAGCACACAAGGGGCAGTTTGGCCCTGATTTTGGTACAAATAGGTTGTGATGAGTCTGCACTGCATTTTCTTTTGTTGCTGTTGTGATTAAGGTCCCACCTGATCCTTTACTGGCTCTGCATTTCTACATTTACAGCCTCAGTGCAGATTATTGGGGTTAGTCAGAGCCTACCCTTCACACAGACATACACTTCATACTTTTTACACGTCCTCCAGGTGTAGAAAGGACTCCCCAGTAGAAAGGACTGCACGAACTGGAAAACAGCTTCTCCACACAATCACCTCCTTTGGTCTCATGAGATTGCTTGAATTTGAAGTACAAACCACAGAGACTTTGTGCCCTCAGGTGTGGTGCTGGCACGAGCATGGGGAGGAGGATCTCAGAGCCAAGAGAGGAGGGCAGGAGTCCATTAATGCCCCAGGATTTCAGTGCTGGTGTTTGCAGCCAGAAGCAACAGAATAATTCAGAGGGAGAAACTAAAACAGGAGAAAAAGGCACGTCAACGTCAGGGCTGCTTTTAAAGATGGTGCAATTAAACCGAGGGGCTGGTGAGAGCTGTTGTTAATTGATAGCAAAGGAGAGGAAGCTGTCTCCAGGGAGAAGCAGATAATGTAGGTAATCTTCAGAGAGGATTTGCCTAAAGAGGTTTGGGAATGGAAATTCCTGGAGTCAAGTCAGGGTGGAAGAGGAAGATGAGATCTGGTTTGTCAACAGCCGTCAAGGAGATATGACCCACCAAAAATCAGCCAGGCTCTCTAAAATAACACTGCTGCCTTCACTTAGGAACCACAAATGAGTTAATTTTCTGAATCATAGGTGTTTTCAGTAGAGAAAAAAAGCTTTTTTAAGTTTCTAAATCAGATAATTTCAATAGCAAAAAAATTTGTCTTTTTGACAATGTACATTTTTTCCACTTAAACAAGAAAAAATATTTTTTCCCTTGTTTGGGTCTCCACCCCTCATCTACTTTTTGCTTTCCCTGCCTTTTTTGCTCCTACTTCTTCTTTTCCTGAGGGCCAAAGTGAAAAAAGAAAACAAAGATAGGCAGAAAAGAATTGCCAGATGAAAACCTTTCTGAGAGATTATTGAAAAATGTCAAAATGAAAAACTTCCCTAAAAACGCTAAAAATAAAACTGAGTACAAAACACGGCATTTCTTAAAGGTCCTCTTTTTCAGCATCTCGGAGTACCAAAGTGTTTTTCTTTGGGTTTGGAGGAATTTGGGGGTTATTCCAAGTTCAGGCTACTCTCTGTGCTGCCCGCAGCTGCTTTGGCCTCACCATCTACAGCAGCTTCCCCAGAACACCTTCCTCTAATCCCAGCCCTCCCTGAGGATTCAGTCAGAAACAGCAGCCCTTACCTGTCGCTGCTGGAGAGGGTAGGCAGAATTAGCTAATGTTTGTAAAGCTCTTAGCAGATGACTGTGCTGTTGTGTGGTGCTACACCCATATTAGAGCTGGATGCTGCTTGATAGTCAGGCATGGAATCAATTTTTGAATAATGGATATTAAAAACGTCAGCTGTGACACCCAGCCATAATGCCTGCCGCGCGCTGAGTGCCTGTATATTGTTTCACACACTTAATATACAGTGGAGGCACTGTAATTACTCCCTGCTAATCCCCACACTTCCTAATCTGCCCGTCTGCACAGAACCTGGCTGCCTCTTCCCACCTCTGCACGAAGATTTCAGAGCACAAGCTGCACCTAGCTGTCACTGCGCTAAGACACCTCTCGCTCCTTCTTTTTTCCCCCAAAATGTTGTGAGTTGCCAAGCACAGATTTGCTAATTGCACTTATCCAGATCCCTCGGCCTGCTCTCAGGCTGCATTTATTACCAGCAGTCACTTAGCATCCGTGGAACAAGTTGTTTACCCAGGGAGGGGAAAGGCAAAGGCCCTCGGAGAAATACTGTCAGGAATTATGCTCATGGGAAATTCGTTTATTTGCAGCACAAACTGCAAATTGTGGGAAATATGGACACAGAAGGTTCGGCCTCACTTAGAATTAAGCATCTGAAAATTGAACACAGAGTCTAAACAAATCTAGGCAAGTGTTCTTAGTTTAGAGTTCCTCGGGCTTTGAGACAGCTCCTACTGCCAGTCTTTTCTGTCAGGTTAGGGAGATTCACCCTGTTTCTGCCAGGAGCATCCACCAATACACGTGAGGGGTAGGTGAGGGTGACACAGGGACACTGAATAGCTGGAAAGTGATCATGAACATCCCCAGACTGGAAAAGAGGAACTTTTTCACAAACAGAAATACCTTGAAGCAGTCTTTCCTGTTGGAGCAGAGGGGCCTGAAACAATCAAACCAAGCTTCATGTACAGCTTGATAGGATAACAATAATTTAGATGGGTATGGACTTGTCCAGCCTCTAGTTCAGCCTCCTGCTGCAAACAGGAACCACTCTGAGGTTAAATCCAACTTCAGCATTGTATCAGGTTGCTCAGAGCCTTGTCCAGCTGAGTTTTGAGTGTCTCCCAGGATGGAGAACCCTCAGCCACTGTGGGCCCTTTTACAGGGTTAGCAACAGACTGCATGACATGGGTGACAGGAGTGGTGGTGAGTGGGAATGGGGTGGGAAGGGGAGAAAGCCCAAAATATCAGTGTTCATCTGCTTCTGTCCAGCTCGCCTGACACAACCCACACACACACTCTGCTGCAGGAAAGCAGCTATGAACATACCACCCCTTTGGAAAAGTCCCAGTCTGTCCTCCAGTCCATCTCAGCGCCTGCAGGCAGCAGCACAGGCTGCAGAGGGACTGCTACTGGGGAATATAGCTTTATTAATTAGATCCAGGCCCAGCTTACTCACAGAAGGAAATTACCTGCACTTGAGCTGAGCAGGAAAAGCCTCTTTTCTGCTCTTATTGCACATTTCATCTCCCCCTACACCCATGAGTTTTGTGCTGTGCCAGAACCCCTGTATGGGAAAATCCTGGCTCATGGCTGGAACTGGGGCACCTCAACACCTCTGAAAATGAGTCAGAAGAGGAAGAACTTTGCTGAGATAGTGTCTGGTTTTTACCACTGGAGCTCCATCTCTGACAATTCCCCACTCTGTGAACCCTTAAGGACTTAAATGAGGTCAGATATGCCACCATAGATCAAGCAGAGCCACACTGCTGATGGCCTGAGGGCTCAGATACAAAAGAAAGGCTCCTTGAGGTAATTTGCTCACAGTCACCTTAGACATAAACCCACTTTGCTTTAGAAAATCAACCTGTGTGTGTCACACACGGAAGCACTCTAGAGGTGCCACCACCCTCTCAAAGCAGGTCTTTACTTACACATCACAGAGGGAAACTGAGGCATGCAGCAGTGGAGAGGGAAAAGTGAGTTGGACCTGTCTCCTTTTCTTTTTAGTGGAATTGCTTGGGTTTTTGTGTTACATCACTTAGGGGTAACCCCAATATAGACCAGGGCCCCAGGATGCTGCATGTTGGCACAGAGCCCTGCCTGAATGTCCCTCATTCCCCATCCATACTGATGGAGCAGGGATTAGAGAATGGAAAATCTTTCTGTTTACAAGAAAGTCACAGTTTAAAATTTAAAAAACCCCCACATTTACAAGGCTGCACAAAATATGCTCCTTATTTAGGTGCTCTGCTCTCCATGCTCTGCCTCTGCCTCCTTAGAGTGGCTTATGGGGTTAGCCCAGAGCTGCAGCACAGTAACACCACCAGGTCCTGGTGCACAGCATCTGAGGATCCAGTTTGGTTTATTTTAAACGTAGGGAGTGTTGGGGAAGCAAAAAATGAACGTTATCAGCGCTGTGACTCCCTGCAGAGACACAGCAGGGCCGGTGCCAAGCCTCCACACACAGCCCAGCAGAGCAGCCCCGGAGCCTGCACACAGACTGAGACAGGCAGCACGCCAGCCTGAGACGGCTCCGAGCCCAGAACTCGATTACTGCTTAACTTTCCTGCCAAGCCCCCAGCTCCCTCTGTGCTAAATCATTCCCCATCGATCCCTTCCCATTATAAAGCTCCTGTCTCCCCCACGAGCATGCGACTCCATACGACTCGACTTCCAGCACAATTGAGCTCGGACCCTGAAAATCAATACTGCAGCAACCCAAGGATCAGAGGCCAATGAGGTCTTTAACAAACGTGTCTGGTGCTCTTGACTTGAGTAGGCTTCAGCCTACTTTGAGGTCCTTTCTGATCCATCATGGGTTTGTTCAAGTTGTCATAAAGCAAATTTGCAGTCATTGATCCAGGCAGAATGAAGTTGTGAATATCAGATGGAGGATGGAGGGGGGAGAATAACCCTAGAGAAAGAGTTTTAATAGCTTATAGGCAACACATGTCTGAGCCAGAGAAAAGCAAATTAGAAAAATGCAAACGAAATAAGATTTTTGTATTTGGTTTTTTTTGGTTTTTTTTTTTTTTTTTCAGTCTTTCTTCCCTCTGGAGAGGGAAGCTGCCCTGGCTCTTAAGAAAAAGAAAAGGAAAAAATAAATATTATTAACTATAATACAGGGCAGGGCTTTTTCTAATAAATGAGGGCTACGGCTACATATCATTGGGATATTGACTGTAGACCATGTTATATAACAATAACTTATAAATATATAGAAAATAACAGGCCAGATTCTTCTTTCCATGAAACCCTGTGGCTCCTCTGAAGCCAATTCAGCTCCTGCCAGCCGACAGGACCCAGGGAAACTCATTTCAAAGCAAAATAACTGAAGAGGGAGGAACGTGGCTTTCCATAAAGTGCGATTCTGATGACAAATGACTCAACCACCTGCAAAATGTATTAACGAGGCTTCTCTATGCAACAAATTGCACAAAAGCCAATTGAATTTAATATAAGGGTCATTCATCTCCCTGGCTTTTTGTTACTTTTAATTCAGCTCCAAATCTTTTCAAAACTCATTAAATGAAACATAATCAAAATTCACATTTCTGTACCTTTTTCTTTATTTCCAAATCAGAATCCTAGATCCCAACACTCCCAGCTTGGCTCAGCTCTGCTTTCAGAGCTGCCACCCGTCCTCTGCAAGGACAAAACTATTTCATGTTTCGAAGATGGCTGGGAAATGGGGATCCAGGTTGGAATTCTCGTGCAGGAAATGTCCACTTCACCTTCACATTACCTAAAACCTTGGTGTGTTCAGAGCAAATATAACATGTTCACTGAGTTTTTAATGGCAGGTCTGGAAAAGAAGGAACAGCTGGCAAATGAGGAACCTTCCTAAGCTCTTCTCACACAGCTCAGGGGTTGGGCAGTCTCCTCCAGACAGGGCAGAGGCAGGGCCAGGTGAGCAGCTTCCATCCATCCATCCATCCATCCATCCATCCATCCATCCATCCATCCATCCATCCATCATCCTGATGCTGGTGAGAACCACTGAGTACTGAGGAAGGACAGCTGGGTCCTGTAAAGGTGGAGGGGGTGCTGGGAAGGGAACCTTAGCAAGCATGTCAGAGAGTAGGGGCTCCCCCAAAAATTCAGCAGTGGAGTCACCCTGGGTGGCACCATCAATAATTCCATTCCCCAGGCCTATCTCTACAGCAGCGTGGGGATCTCTGTGCAAACCAGTTGTGCTCATCCACCCCCCTGCTCCCTGCTCCTTTCCAGGTGGGATTTGAACCCATTTGGTACCACAGAGTGTCATGGGCTTGCTCCATCTTCTTTCCTGATCTCTCAGTAGCAGCCTCTGACTGCTCACAACTTTCCCTGTCACTCAAGATTTATTCCTTAAGAAGTCCCAGTGAAACTACCCTTGGGTTCAGTCATCACTGGTTAGGCCCAGAAATCCCAGTCCAGGAAAGATTTTCAACTTTTCTCCCGTCACTCACCATGGCTGAGGTGACAGGAGTGTCCCTTTAACAGGAAAACCAATGACTTCATTTTCCCTGCCAGTCCAAGCTGTAATGAAAACAAAAAGTGCTACAATTTCTCATGCTGCTCTTCCCTGCTGAGTAAAAATGAGGCAAGGTGGATGAAATTAAGTTTCTTTTTCAATTTCGTTTACATTTTTCACCAAAGAGTTTTGTGTTTATGTTTATTTTTAACCAATGCCTGTCCTGTCACGGTCTGTCCTGTCATTCCTATGTTAATAAGACTGAAACAGTTTCCCCTTCTGGCCGGTTCTTCTCCTCTAAAACCTTTTGTGCTTCTCATATCAACATTATCTGTTGAAAACAGGTTCAGAGAGAAATTTCCAGCTGGGTGCATTTGCATCTTTGCACACTTGGCCATTTCCAGGGCAGTCAATAGGGCAAGGCAGCAATTTCAGCAGTTGTGTGGAGTGGAGCCGCAGTACCTACACCGTCTCCATCTCCGTTTTATACTGCGGTGACGGAGGAGCAAACAAGACTTCCATTCCCGATGAACAGAGAGAATCAAGGATTGCTTTCACTGCCTTTGATCCATCTGGCTGAGAACATCCCTCCCTCAAATTCATTCCCTTTTAGAGCCATCTTTCTTCAATCGAAATTACTCCTTAATTCCTCCTTTTTCGATCACACCTGCCTACTTGCTTTTCTTCATATCCATCAGCCCTTGTGCTCACCATAAATGGTCTGCATGAATGTTTGCTCATATTACTGCTGCTTCCAAGTGATGCAGCCTCTACCTTGCACTCTCTGCTCCATCTCCATCTATTGCTTTACCCCGCTGCCTGTCTGAGAGTGGCTGCACACACTCCTGCAAAGCGTTATCTCATTATTTCAATTCTATCTGCTAAAGCGTTTGGAGAGACAGTGTATTAAAGACACTATATAAAAATAAATTGAATCGAGAGGAAATCTATATACCTAAAGTTGTAAAAAGGAATAGTCTCCAGTGATGACTCTATTTCCAGCAATGGCATTGTAACAAGCCGGAGCCCATCTCCCAGCTGAATTTTAAATAGGTCTGCTCAAACTGAGCAGAGCTGCCAGGCTCGCAAGGCTGGGGCTGTGTCCTGGGGAGCAGGGGCTCGGGGAGGCCTTGGAGAGGGGTGCATGGAGCAGGGGATTGCTGCTGCAGCCCAACCTGCCCCCTCCCTGGGCTCCTCCAGGCCAACAAGCCACCAGCACCTCTTGCCCAGCTCAGCTGGGAGTTGCAATGAGGAACAGCCTGCCTTTCCCTCAGCTGCTCCCTTGGGGATCATTCCCCCCATCACCAGACCCTGGCAGCTCCCCCTGTGCTGGTTTTGTGGGCTGACACTGCCCAAATGTCAGACACCCACCCAAGCCTCTCTCTCACTGCCCTCCACAGCTGGACAGGGGAGGGAAAATATAACAGAGGGTTCACGAGTTGAGATACAGACTGAGAGAGACCATCCAGCAAATATCCTCATAGGCAAAACAGGCTCGAATTTGAGATATTAATTGAATTTATTGCTAAAAAATCAGATAATGAGAAGTAAAAGAAAACCTTGAAAACACCTTTTCCTCCACCAGTCCCTCTTTCCCAGCTCCACCTCCTACCCCAGTGGTGCAGGGAGACACGGAGTGGGGGTTTTGGTCAGTTCATCACCTGTGGTTTCTCCTGCTGCTCAGGGAGAGGAGTCGTTCCCCTGCTGCACCATGGCGCCCCTCCAACAGGAGGCAGTTCTCCAGGAACTTTTCCAACATGAGACCATCCCACGAGCAATAGTTCTCCGTAACCTTCTCCAACATGAGTCCATCTCCCTCAAACTGCTGCAGCGCGGGCCCTTCTTCCATCAAGGACAGGCTGCTCCAGGGTGGGCTTCTCTCTCCACGGGTCTCCCGTGGGCCCACAGCCTCCTCTCAGGCACCCACCTGCTCCAGAGTGGCTCTCCTACAGGGGCTGCAGGGGCACAGCTGCTTCACCACAGGCTGCAGAAAAATCCCAGCTCTGGTGCCTGCAGCACCTCCTCCCCCTCTCTCTCCACTGACCTCGGTCTCTGCAGAGTTGTTCATCTCACACATTCTCACTCCGCTCTTCTCTGGCCACAACTGAAACTGCACAACGACTCCTCTTCTTTCTTCTCAAACCTGTTATCACAGAGGCGTTACCACCACTTCTAACTGGCCCAGCCTTGGCCAGAGGCACGTCCAGCTTCTGCAGCCACCAGGGGTAGGCTCTGCTGGACATGGAGGGAGCTTCTGGCAGCTTCTGACAGGAGCCACCCTAGTGCCACTCCTGCTACCCAAGGTTGGCACAGCCAGTACAGCTGGTCAGGGAAACACAGCCCAGCCTTCCTCCCTTTGCAGTCTGCCGCAGCAAAGGAGTAAGGCACAGTTCTTACACACGGAAAAGTAAGGCAGTGCTGGTTTTGGATCCCACTAGAACCAAAAATAGAATGGGTACTAAAATGGGGTTGCTGCATGGCTCAGTGACTGTGAGTCAAGAACTTGCACAGGCCAAGGGATCCAACAGGTGCAGGTGTGTGGGCCTCACTGGGCCAAAAGAAGCTGATTCATACCTCAAAATAAATATTCCCAGCTGGAAGAAATATTCCCCCAGCCTTGCACAGTGACCACCAGCACCCACACAAGGGTGTTGCAAAGGAGGAGGGACCTGTAGTAACCACAGGATGCTTTCTGCACCTCATGCTCCCTGCAGCCCTGAGGAGCAGTAACTTGACAAGGTGTCCTCAGCATCACTTTCTCTCTCTGTTTTCCCAGGACCTGAACCATGGTGCCAAACATATGTTTGCCATTCTTTGACTCTTTCAGGGAGCAACCTGCATCCCAGTATTTAACGAGCCAATTCAGTGGCTTTGCTCAAGTGGTGAAATTAAGGCCATTCAGTTGCTCAGGACTCCTGTATTTTAACAGAAATTAAATCTTCCAAAGGGCAGCGAGGGAGCCAATGGAATAGGCTACAAGGTGGCAAAACATCTCTCCCAGAAAAGCAACCTTTACAAGTCTTGATCACAGCTATAGAAAAAAAACCCCAAACAAACCTGAACAACAAAAAAAAAAGCAATAAAACCCCCAAATGTCTGGAGGAATTTCTCCTCCATTTCTTCCTCTCTTTCCAGCTCATTATTTCTTTATAAGGCTCATTACTAGCACGTCTGAGACTCGGGCACTGACCCACGAAGGCCTGGAGGGAGGAAAGCTTTCCAATGCTGTCAGACCCAGTTGGACTGATTGAAGAGAGATACAGAGAGGCAGGTGAGGTGACAGCCAGAGGGCTGGGTTTCCTAGGGCCCTGAGCTGGAAGTGGCAGGATCAGGCTCCACTAGCACCTGCTCAGCTCTGCACAGCTTCACCATTTCAGGCTCCACTGGGAATAATGATTTTCCAGTATACAAGACCCTGAACCCAAAAGGCGTTTACTGAAAACTCAAGGGAAAAACTTTAAATGAACAATGTCCAACAATTTTGTCTTTTCTACGGCCATTCACCAGTTTGGGAGAGGGTTCAGCCCCAGCTGAAGCCTCCTTTTATCAGGACTGCTGTGCTCTGTTCCCTTCCCATACCACAGTTCTGTGTATTCCTGTTGCCTTCCTTGTGCCTCCTTGAGAAGTTGTGTCAGTTTAAGAAATTGGTCTGGCTGAAAACTAAAGGAGCTGGAAGGGATGAGATGGCAGAAGAGAGAGGGAAAAACTAAACATTTTTGCTAGGCAGAAGACACTTTCTCTGGGAAATATCACCTTGTTAAACCACCTTGTTTGTTGTTTGGGTTCTTCCTGAGCAGGCAAACCCAGGGATGGAGCTCAAGCCCTTGCTTTGACACAGTACTGACACAGAGGCTGAATGGCCCTGCAGATGCCCCTGCAGGACCACTTCTCTGCCCCGACTTGGGATGCTGGGATTTTAAGTCCTTTTGGGGAGACTTGAAACCTTCCAGAGAGCCCCAGTGATGGTAGCCTATTTGCATTCATATTCCTGTGAGAGCTGGAAAGGTTCTTTTCCTCATTTTTACTGTACAGCCCAAGATTTTCTGCTAGAGCCTCTACTTCTTTTCCCAGTGTCTCTCTAGGCCCATTCCCCTACTTCCTTGGCTGAATTTTCTCTTTGCAGTACATCCCTACTGGCTTATTTCAACCTGTGGTGTTGATTCTCCCTGCAGTGGAGGCTGTATCTGCCTTTTTGCATTCAGTAGAGCACCACAGCTCTTCTTGAATCTGAATTTTGGTTTTGCTAGCAAGTGAGGGGCAGCACTTAACTGGGTTTACAGCTGAGTAAGCCTTTCTGCTGCAAACTCTTGGGAGAGAACATTATCTCCTAGTGGTGTGCGAAATGCCTTGGAGAAGGACTTACAACAGGTCGGTGAAAAAACATTGTAATAAATAACATGCCTGATGGCCATGCCAGGCAAGTGAGGACACCTGACATAATCAGGGGATAATAAAGAGTCTCACCAGGCCTTCAGGAGCGTGGGGCTCAGACAGAGACACAGAGCAACAAGCCAGTACCACTGCCAGGCTCGTTTCTTGCTGCCAGGAGTGAAACAACTTCATTCCAGCCACTGAGAAGTGTTTTCCAGGAGTCTCGGATATATTCACTGGGGAGAAAATTACCTGTCAAAAGAATGATAAAGCCACGGTGTGCTTTGCTACTGGAATCCATTCGTTCTCACTGGTGATGGGGAAGAGCTCAGGCTGCATCATGTTCCTCTATTCAGTCTTTTGCTGCTGAATGGATGGATGCAGGGGAAAGTATTAAAGAGTAGTGCTCGTATTTATATTATGGTGAGAGGTCCTATTGAGTATTGTGTTTGCAAGCCTGACCCTGCAAGTGATATGTACTTTGTAAGGACTGATGTGGCTCTCGGTGTGGCTGGGACAGAGGAAATGTGTCACATACACAAACCAAAACACAAGAAGGCATCACTTGTGCTAGAAAAAATCAGGGCAAATCACACCCATTTACAGCATGGGGCAGCTCTGTAGATGTCCCTATCCAAGTGCTGGTGGGGAGCTGGGATGGTTTCACAGGGTGTGTCTCCTACTCACAGAAGTTAAGGTGGAAAGCACTTCAAGAGGTCACTGGTTTCTGTATTTCCAAGCAGCAGTCTAATGCTTCTTACAGCTCACTGGGGCTGTTTAGGAAGACAACAGAGCCAGAACACTTCTCAGCAGTGCCACACAATGCAAGACGGAAAAATATCCGCAAACTGTGGCTTGGGAGGTTCATGATGGACAGCAGGAAACAATTACGTACCCTGCAGGTGGTACAGCACTTGGACAGGACAGCAGAGGTGGGGAATCTCCGTCCTTGGAGGTGTTCAAGCCCTGCCACAACCACAGCCAGCCTGGTTCTACAGGGGAAAATAAACAATGTGAAAATAAAAGCCAATGCAAAACTCTTTAGAGCAGACAGCAGGAGAGAAAGGAAAATGCTCTTGTCATTCTTCCACATGAGAAGAGTGACAAAGGGAGACCTCCATGCCCATCCCTCTGGGTGCTGTCTAGATTTTCCAGCAAGGTCACAGTAATAAGCAATCAGCGGATCAAAATGCCACATTTCAGCCAACCAGGAGAATAAGAGGACTTTCTATCAGGATTCTCCACAACAGAGCACTCCTCGTGACAAATGAACTGGAGAAGAAGACAAATGAATATAACCTACTGCTGTGCATGGATTCATCAGCACAGAGAAAGCTTCTGACAGAGACAGAGGGAAGCAAACGACACTGCATGGGGAGATTTGGGAGGAGCAGGGACACAGGAAGGCTGCAATGAGCTCCGAAGAAGCACATGGGAGGAAAGGAGAGAGCTCTGCTATGTACAGAGGTGACCAGAAGATTTTGGGGCAAAGGAAGAGTCGGCTGATCTGTGGTGGCTCAGAATTGGTGTTGGGCAGAGGGAGCTGCACCTCTTACAGAACAGCTCCTGGGTTTCTAATCTTGACTCCCTGATGTGTGCACATGGATCAGACCAGCCAAGAAAGGGTAGGCCTTCAGCAGGTATCAATATATGAAAAACTCCAGCAAATTTCCTGCATGATCCTGCTGTTCTCCAAGGCAGGCTCTGGGATGACAGGACTTCCACCCAAGGACCTACCCTTCCTGCTTCCCATGAACCACAGACAGGGTCACAGACTGTGGTTCCTTCACGTGGCATAAAGCACTTTTTAATCCAGAAGACAAAGACACAATGATATCCACTGCTGGCAGCTGAATCCAACAAGGTTCAAACCAGTCAGAGCCTGCAAATCACTGGCAGTCAAGGTAATTATCCATTGGAATGGATTGCTAGGAGTTAGGAGGAACGCTCCGTCACTTACCTGCTTCATTACTGACAGTCAGGAAACTGGGAGAAGAGGCTTTCTAAAAGATACAGCCAAGAGTGGCCAAAAAATGCTCTGAGAGATTCAGGAAGGATGGGAAAAATCTTTTTGTGGGGTGACCCTAGAAAATTGCAGCAGGCCTTGCTGGCTTTTTAAAGGTAGTGCTGGTGACTCCCACTATGCCACTCTGCAGTGTCCAGTCAGCAAATGGAACTAGCAGCGAGCTGGGTTCAACAGAACGGTGTGAGAAGCCATTGAAGTTGCCTCTGCTTCCAGGATTACATTTTTGTCAGATGTCTGGTTTTTTTCAAAGAAATTTAAATTTGTATCATTGCAGATCTTAGGGTGGCTTTCCCCCCACGCCCCCCATCCTTATGATGCAAAAATAGCCTGCAATGAGACTTTGTTTAAAGCCATGGAGATAATTTTCTATAATAATTGTTAACAGTTGGAGTTTTTCTTTCTTCAAGCTCAAGGGAAAATCATGGACAGATTTATTAATGGTGTCCCCTATGTGATTGATGGGCTGCCGAACAGGGAAACTTCACACCTGAAAAAACTTGAAACAAGAACACTTATACCAAAAATAACAATGTCCGTGCCTGGTAGCTCTGCAAGTCTCTCTGTAGTGACTTGTGGCTGAGCCTTCTGCTATGGCTTAACCCCAGCTGGCAACTCAGCCCCACGCCAGCACTCGCCACCACCAGGAGGGATGGGAGAGAGAATTGGAAGGGTAAAAGTAAGGAAACGTTTAATAGGCTGAGATAAAGACAGTTTAATAGGTGACATGAAAGCCACATGGGCAAGCAAAGCAAAGAAAACCAAGGAATTCACTCACCACTTCCCATGGACAGCCATCTCCAGGAAAGCTGCGTTCCATCACACATAACACTTCTGAAAAGGCAAAGACAACGCCACCTCTCCAAACTTCATCCCCTGCCTCCTTCTTTCCCTAGCTTTATATGCTGAGTATGATGTAGTATGGTCTGGAATGTCCCTCTGGTCCGTTGGGGTCAGCTGCCCCAGCTTATGGCATCACAGATACAGTGATGGATGATGAGAAAGAAGGGACATCATCTCTCCAAAAGGGTAAGCAAGCAAAGAATAGATTCCCTCTCTCTTCCCAAAAGTGTTTCCTGTAACACAAATTTCTATCAGAGCAAACAGGACCCACATATATTTTCCATACATGCTCATATTGAAGTATGAGCAAATCTGAGGTCTTGAGAACATCGCTTTCCCCATCTTTGATAACAGGCAGCACCTGATATCAGCCACCTGAAGACTTCCCAGTAGAACAGAACTGCTCAAGAAACCACCAGCAGCTCTGAGGTTAGCCTGGGTAAGTAAAAGTATGAAAGGTCTTGTCTTAGTTGCCTGGCTCAAGCCTTTCCCACTGATCACAACTTCTACTCCAATGGCAAAAATAATCTGTTTTAATAATCTTAATAATCTTTGTCTAATATCCTTTGTCCATATGGCTGGTAATCTGGCTGCTTAGGAATGAATTATAAAAAAATCCTCAAATAGGGATCTGACGGCTTAGCTCAGAGAATCCAAGAAATTAGAGGCAGAAATTAGAGCCCTAGCTGGCCACTTAGTCTTCCTTACCCTCCAGACCTCCTTCCCATAGGATTCTGCCAGCTGGAGTGACAGTATTGGATCAGGCTCATGAGTGGAAATCACATCCTCTTCCAAGCTCTTCCCCAGCCTCCCATCACTGCAGCCACTTCTGTCGCTGGCTCATTTCTGCTCGGGATCTTCAGGACAGTGACTGCCCCTTACAGTGACTTTACACAAATCCCAGCATGCAGGGACCATGATCAGGGGCAGACCATGCTGTGCCAACAGTGACAACAAAGTCCTCTTACAGGGATTGCCAAGGTCTTAGATGGGATCCCACAAATGTTTCTTCCCCTCTTTGTCTTTAGCATAGGATGTGGGCAAGGAAGGAGCTGGTCCAGCTGCCCTGTGGAGAGAATCAGCACAGTCAGTGACTTCACTGGTGTGACCCTGCCCTGATGAGAGGATCTGGCTCAGGTGCTTGGTGTTGCTGGAAGGAGGAAGCTCATATCTCCCCTATTTTTACTTGTGAAGATTCATCCTGACCAAACCAGAGCCACCCTGGCAATACTGACACACAGAGAGCGATACCAGCGTTCAAACAGGACTTGGGCAGAAAGTGGGGCCTGCTGGTGGTCTGCAATGGGCTTTAAATTTATTTAACCATTGGTAAAGAGATGTAATCAACACAACCTTCCCCATCTCCTTTGGCACCACATCAGAGCCGCAGCCAGGCTCCGCTGGGGACCGGCCATCACGTTGGGATGAGACTGTGAAGCCTTGAGGTTATGGGACCACTGCTGTGAGTTTTGCCCAAATCTTTACATGCCCAGTTGGTCTCAGCAAGACACCATTAACTTACAGAGGAAGAAGAAAGGAGCCCCATCTGGAGCTTAGAAAGCACAAATCTGCCATTCTCTCCTCGCAGGCTGGGGCCGTCTGAACAGAAGGTAAAGGTTGCAGGGAGATGCTTTCATAGGGAACAATGCATGGGAAACACAGAGACAATACACTTTGCTGTCTCTACCCCCACAACTACTTCTCTTGGGGAGCAGGTACCTAAAACCATGAGCAAAGAAAACTTCAAATTAGGAACATCAGTTCTGCTTTCAACAATTCTTCCCTTGCTCTTCTCTAAGACAGTAAATATTTTGCAGTGTTGTACCAGTGCAGCATTATTGAGTCCTCTGATCAAAGAAAATACAAATCTACCCATGCTCTGATTTTATATTGCAGCAGCCAAACCCATAAAACAGACCCTGGCCACAGTCACTGCAGGTAGTGAATTACATCAGCTTGCTCTTAGGGGAGCTCCAGGCTCAGGACTTTAAAGGATTTTAAAGAAGTAGACTGTCAGAAATGCTGAAATCTGAGTGTTTTCTTTCCCTTACAGAAGCTGTCCAAACTGACAGTAGTGTCATTTGTCTGCTCTGCTCTGAATAAATCAGTAAATGAAGTTACTTATTTTCCCCTTTTTATTTTGGTCCATTTGCATAGGCAGTCTCTGCTTTCCGAACTTATATTTGAAGCATGCAAATTTGTCAGTCACTTAGGAAAACAAATCGGTTGCTACAAGCCCGTTTTCTCCCTTTCAGCATTTCCAAGGGATGATTGTTCAAGATGTGTAACAAGCTGCTTTGATTCCGAATGGCAGAGAAAAACTCCCTGTCCAGAAGATGCCCTGATTTCCTCAGTTGCTCTAAATATGGGAGCCCCAGCCCCTTCTTAGGGTTGGCTTAAGAAGTTTCTGCCCCTCCATCCCCTCCATGCTGATCAGCCAATTGATCCGGGATAAAATCTGTCCTCAAAAAAAAAAAAAAAGAAGAAGAAAGGAGAAAGGCATTTTTGTTTCATTGTTTTGGTCACAGAGATAACAGCAGTGCCCCAGCACTGACAGGGCAGGAAAAGACGGCAGACAGGGAGGAGGGTGACTGCTTCCCCAGCTGTCATGGTGATGGGGGACAGATTTTGTTAAACAATGACGTAACTGATGTAATTAGGAAACTAATTGTTTCCTCCAAATATTCCCCTTGCGGTTGCAATTTTAGGTAGCCAGGAGTTACCACGTTCTGGCTCCCATCTCCCATCCCAGCCAGGAGCCAGCAGCAGCGACTTTAGCAGGAGGTGCTGTAACACTGTTTGGTGGCAGACAGACCATGACTACACAGAAATATCCTAACACCTGACGATCAGTTTAAACCCTGAAGCAGGGGTTTTCATATCCCTTACAAATCACTGACTGTCACTGAGGCTAACCACAAAAAATGTCCAGATATCAGCACCAGAGACAGATGAAGCTCTTCCTTTTAATAACACATTGCAAGCAGGGTAAAAAACCTCTGCTTCTTACTATTAATTTTTTCCTACTTTTTGCACCTCCTGCACAGTAATTACAGTTAAAGTCACCCAGTTAAAACCTCGCCCAGTGGTTTTCAGATAGGTACTGGCATACAAACTTCACAGCATGGGCAAACAAACTGAGGTGAGAAACAGCCATTAACTTGCCCTGAGCTAGCAAGAACATCAACAGAATAACACACTGAACAGTGGGCTGTGCTGCTTCTCTCTGCCATAAATAAACCTCAGGAAGCCCAGTCGAGCTGTAAATAAAAGCTGGACTGCTGTGTGCTGTGATTCACCAAAAAACCAGAGGAATTCACCAGTAATGCACAAAAAAATTATGGAAAATCCAGTTGCACATCCAGAAGGGAATAGAGACCAAAGAGGAAGCAATAATCAGATGGAAGAAAAATCTGAAAGCAAATGCTTTTTAATTATCATCATTTCAAGGGAGAACAGAATGACTCCACATGGTCCCTCATGGTTGTAGAGAAAGACCCAGGTCAGGGCAGAGGGCAAACCCAGGGTCAGTTTCTTATTGAAAGTGAAAATTGTTCTTATTGTGCTTAACACCAGCTTTAGGAATATTAAAGAACAATTTGGGTTTTGTCAGTTAATACACTGTGGCCCGTGGTTAATGTGGCACTAAAATAGATTTTTTTTTTAAAGGCTATTAATCTAGCAAGATTTTTAAAAGCTCAGCAAATATAATGTGAGTAACATACTCCACCTAGAAATTACCACCAGCCTCGTTCAGTGGTGCAAACAATGATGGTTCTGATCAACAGCTCACGTTCACTGACCACAGAGAGCTCACAAAGACCGGAGGCAGGTCAGCACCAGTCTCCCATTTGTTTAAAGGCACTCCAGGTTTTTCCCTTTTACACCACTGGAAGATGACCAAGGGATCTTTGAGAGCCTCCAACTCTCAACTTTGCTCAGGTTTAGGCTCATCATCCTGTCATCTCTCTGACAGTGGCAGATGGCCTTGTCAAAGGGGCTATACCCATGTCCAGCACACTCATTTGCCTACTAAATACAGTCCTGTCACAGTCTGCTAAAAAGCACCATTAAAAGGGTGTGTGAGGTCATGAAGAAACTCATGAAGTTCTGGTCCAAGATTCCTGGACATGAACCACATCGGTTTAGTCTCCAGCGGAAGAACACACAGCTTTCCTTCCATGTGAAAAACAAACAAAACAAAACAAAAAACAAAACAAACAAACAAAAAAAAAAGACAAAAAAACCCCCAAAAAAACCAACAAACTAACAACCCAGCATAACAGTGAAGGAAAAAATCTCTCAAAAAGAGTCAGTTTACCAAAATGGTGCATTAACAGAGGTTTTTGGCTTGAAATTTTACCAACCTGTCAGTTCTCAGGGGAGAGGCACCATCAAAGGCTGATCTCATCCAGAGAATCCTCCTGGGATTTCTGTGCAGCCCAGCCCAGCCCAGCCCAGCATCAACTGAGTTTGTAAAAACATGAAAAGTATGTTTTTACAAACTGAACAGGGAACCGTGAAGGGCTGCAGAGAATCTCACTGGTGCCTGAAGTGCTGGAGACTGATGTCCTGTGGTGGGAAATGTGCCCATCCCTCTGCCCCTCCAGTGTAAATTCCCACCTCCTCCCATAAAGGAAGGGAGAGAATGTAGCTGCTAGAGGGCTGAGGGGAAAGGGGATTTGTCTGCAGAGATTTAATTAGGAGATTTCCTCCAGTGGCACATTCCTGGCTTCTCCCTGACCCTGTGGAGGCACCTCACACTCCCAAGATGAGAAGGTTCCCCAGGGTGTTTGAAAGCCCCTGAAAAAGATTGCAAAATGATGTCCATTTTATGATATGAAGTGAGAAATAGAAAAGCCTGGAGGGATCTACTCCAGCCCCTCTCCCCACTTACATGGTGTTTGTGCTCCATTTTTTTCTCTCATAACATTTCAATTCTCCTCCCTTTCCAGCAGCACCCAAACCCTGTATATAAACTCCCCTGCCCTAATCCTTAGCTGGGGAAACACACCAAAATTACATGGTTGGTGTTACTGGGATCATCGATCCCTTTCTCCTTCCCATCTGGCTTTACTGCCAGATTTTTATTGCTGCTGCTTTTTGCTGGGTACACACGGCACCCTTATGGCACATCTGAATGGCCTCAGAAATAAAGGAATGAGACCTTTCAGCCAGCAAAAACCTGTAAATAAACAGTTTGGGCTGGCAATCAATGGGCAATCTTTCTAAGCCCTGGGATTGTTCAGTTAGATTAAGCCTTTCTAATGAATTCCTCATTGAGCCACTGAACAGAAATGAAGCCTTGTTAGCTCATTATCTTTCTAATTAACCCATTCTAAACCTGCTCCTTCCTCACCAGGAGGTAGCTGTGCTGTTTGGGTTTCACACTGAGGTTTATCAATGACCCCCTGAGAGCCTTTTGTATCAGTAACTGAGATTTATTTGAAATGACTGGGGAAGGCAGCTTCCAGTTTATTCCCTGTGCCAGATGAAGGTCCGAATACCGTGTTATCCTCGGGCTACAATTTCCCAAGGACAAGCCATGTGTTGCGAGCATCTCCAAGCCCTTTCTGCAGTGATGAATGCTGCCCCCCGCCCTTGTTTGCATGCAGATCGCTGGGCTCATTAAGCTGATGAAGGAGCCTGCCCTCCCTAATGGGGGCAGGGGGCTGCTCTGGCTCTGCCTGCTCGGAGCAGGAGCATTTCACTGCTGGCATTAACTGCTCTTGCCTGGTTTTGTGTTTATGAGCAGGGTCCAGATGCAGCAACATGTCCAGTTGGCATGTCCAGGAGAGCCCTCTTCCCAAAGGATAACTCCAGCAAACCACTTTGTTTGGGCTGTTTTGGAGGGGACAGGCCATGCAGTGACATCCAGTAGAGATCAGTCAGAAGGACGGAGGGATCAGCCTGATCAGTTCAAGCCTGGTGTCCCCACAGCCCATGTGACAGCAATCTCTGCTTCTTGTCCTCTCTCTGGAAGGCCCCAGAATGTGGGATCACATTCTCCTGACACGGAGCCTGTCCTTACACTCAGCCATGGACTCGTGTCCCACTGCTCATGATGCTGTTTAGGGCTCTGTCACCTTCTGTCCCCTCTCTCCCTAAGCAGCAGGTGGCACTTTCTCCCCTTCCTCCCCCTGTTTGAGCAGCCCCTCTCCCTCTTGGGCTGTCCCTTGGCCTTGTTCCCACTGGGTTCAGGACCTGCCTGGCAATCTTTCCTGCTGGGTACCTGAGCTGAGAGCACATTTTCCACCCCAAAACACCCAAGGCAGCTCACATCCACCACCAGCATCCCTCAGGGGAGTGAGAGAGGCAGAAGGATTCCTACTCTCTCTCAGTCCCTTTCTGTATCTCCTCAACACACCACAGGACCAGGATGCCATGTCCAGGCACATCCCACTGCATTCAGCTTTCAACCCAGCTTGGGAGGAACAACCCAAGCCATGAGATTCCCTGGGCACCATCACTCTGCAGCTCAGGGACCAGCACTGCCTTCCCTTCCTCCCACACCACTGTTTTTTCCACCCTTGCCTGGATCATCTGCCAGACAACTCTGGCAGAGCAGCCACAAACACTGAAATATGAATTTAAGTCCCAGGTCCAAGCACGGCACAGTTTGAAGTGCCCAATGCAGGTTTTCTCAGTACAACACCACCAGCCTACAGACTGCCCTTAGGGCAGCTTTGGAAACCTTTTTGAAGAAAATGAAAAATTAAATTTCTGGTTTTCCCCTTATTTTGTTATTTTCAGTAGCTGTTTCTCCCCTTACCTTACTCCTCCCACCCCTACACAGCTTGGGCGGAGCCACAACCCCAACCCAGCCTGCAAGACTCAGACCGAGCAGCATTTTAATAACCTGACCAGCCAGGGATCTCTAAATCTCTCCTAGGAAAGGAGGCAGCGAGGATATAAACAAAAATATGCTTTGCCTAATTGTTTCTTACGTCGTCACGAGCAATTGAAAACGGCTCCTAGGGCAATATCCATTACATTCTGTAACAAAGGGCTCTCAATGAAGGAAGCCCAGGCGGAGCAGCAGAGTCAGAGCTCGAGACGAGCCTGGCATCTAAATCTGTGCCAATCTGCCCTCACCACCACCCCAAGTGCTCCCACAAGACCTAGAAACTGGCACAGCAAGAAAGAAATTCCAGCAGGTGCCATGCCAGGATCTCCGTCCCAGCGGCTGGAGGAACGCCCTCCTCTCCAGGAAGGCAGCACGGCCACCCAGCTGCCCCTCCAGCCACCACACCTCAGCATCCACATCCCACGGCTTCCCAGCGGGATTTTGCCAGGGCCCCCATCCCCCCACAGGGCTGTGGGCTGGTTCTTGGGGCAGGAGCCGGTGCTTTGGCAGGGATACAAGCCAAGAGGTGAAGGCTAAGCTGAGAGAAGCACCTCTCTGGCTATTAAAAAAAAAAAGAGGTAATTTAGACTGCACGGTGCGCCAGATCACTGCCTGGGTCTCTGAAATTATTTAGATCTGTTCTTAGTGGAAAATTCCCTTTGTATATATTAGTTCATCCTGCCACCAGCATCTCCTCAAAGAGCAATGAAATGAGATTCTACTTACTGTCCTGCCAGATTATTTTATATATATTGTGTCTAGCATCAGCTGAACTTTAAGGAATTTAATAAGACAGGCACTTTTACAAAACATTGAAACAGTAAAAACTGCAGCTATGAGCTCTTCTGCTGAACAGCATTGCAGAGTTACAGGGAGAAGAAAACACAGGAGTGTTAAGTGGTCAGACACAGAGCATCAATCAAGTTTTCTATCCAAGATAATCCATTTTTGCCAGAAATTTCTGAGTTTTAGACTGATCATTCTTTCTTTAAATTTTATTTTTTTTATCTCTTAGTCCAAGTAGTCCAACTTTGTGGTTTGAGGACAATATCCCTGCACTCCTGGCTGGTAGATTGGTTCCTGCAGGCAGCAGCCTTTACATTTCAGAGGCTGCTTCTAGAGGCAGCTCCCCAATTCCAGACACAGGCAGGCTATTGCAAAGCAAAGTGATTTTCATGCTTTTGTGTGCTCTCCGTCATGGGAACTCAGAGGTTTTTTTCTTGGAAGGACTCTGCTGTGACTAAAAATCTCTGCTATGAGCTCTTATGATTCGAGTCCCTGGCTCTGATCTCTTCAAACCTCAGCTCCTGTGAGACAGACAATCCAGCTTACTTGGGATCTACC
This sequence comes from Picathartes gymnocephalus, assembly GCA_013390045.1. Taxonomy (NCBI): domain Eukaryota; kingdom Metazoa; phylum Chordata; class Aves; order Passeriformes; family Picathartidae; genus Picathartes; species Picathartes gymnocephalus. Next base: position 361,001 of record WEKY01063540.1, read on the forward strand.
CCTTCCTTGTCTCTTCCTCTTCCCTTTCCCCTTCCCTTTCCTCTTTGTTTTACCCATGGTTGTCAAAAAGCCTTGCAAACATGACGTGCACACAAGGCAGAGCTTCAAAGTCGATTGACAAGGCAAAAGAGACCTTCTACACATAATATTTATAAACTCAGGACTCATTTTGTGACAACTTCATGTCACCAGCAGCAGTTCTTTCACCAGAAGCTGGTATTACAAGTGGATACAGGTGTTAAAGTATAAAACTGCTCTTTGTGCATGGAAAAAAATATCAAAACCTCTTAGATCTGCCTTAATATTTTCACTCCCATAGAGTTGAAGTCCCATCAACATCATGAGAGGGATTTCACAAGATTGTTTCATTCTTTAAATATGGGCTTAGGAGGACAAGATGATCCTGAACCTCCAAAACCAGGAGGAGTTTAGCTCTCCTTGGGCTCCTCCAGCTTCCTTTCTACCATCCCCCGTGGGTGCTCCAAGGTGGATGGAAACAGCATTAAGTCCCTTTTTTTTACCTCAATCTAATTTTTGGAGAAGTGTTGGTTCACCCTCTTGCCAAGGCAAACCCCCTGCCAGCATGGCTCCACATGGAACAGTGTTGATGTGTGTCATTGTTCCTGTGCAAGGAATGAGGCAAAATTAACAGAACGCAGCCCCACGCCCAAATGCTGGGGCAGCACAGGGAAATCAGCACCGAGCTCACTCTTACAGCACTTCCCTCCCTTCTCCTCTTCCCCTGCTCCCTCCTCCTGAAGGTCCCCCCATCCAGCCCCTCCAGACAGGTCCAGAGGGATCTTTAAAACTCTATAAAAAACATAAGACGCTGTTTTCGACTATTAAGAGAGACTGTTGATAACACAGTCCCAATAAAAAAAAGTCTATATATGTGCTTTCTACAGCTTCCCTTGGAAAATAATTCATTTCTCCCTGCATTATATTTCATGGCAACCTAGAGACTCAATATGTTCTGGATTACTGCATCCATTTCTGTTTCTGCTCTAATGGCCCACCAGAGTATGAACCTTCCAACCAGAGTCCCCTAAATCTGGTGGCTGGGGAGCGAGTTGTACTTTCTTGTTTTCCACTTGATAACTAGCCCCTTCCAGCATTGCTTTTATGGCAGTAATCTTCCTAGGCTGGTTGCAGATTGCTTGTCCTGGCTTTTTTTCTTTTTGCTTGCTTTTTTTTTTTTTTTTTTTTTTTTCTCTTGTCCTCCAGCCACTGGAGCCAGTGGTCACTCTGGACTATCCATCACGTTGTTTTTTGTGTCAAACTGGAGGTCCCCAGGTCTATTTATTCCTTTTTTTTTTTTCCTTCCCATCCAAATACCACTGCAGCCTGGCAATTGCTTGTGTCAGTGAACTGCCCCTTCCATTTAGGGAAAGGCATCTGAGATTGCCAATGCCTATCAATAAGCTGGAGATATCCTGAGTTTAATTTTATGGCTCCATATTACAAATGATGGGGCAAACAGAGGAGGCTAAGCAAACACCTCTTTCCCCTTACTGCTTCAGAAAGTGAAAGATATTAGAAAAATCATGAAAGGTAAGGAGGAAATAAATTAAATCAAGCCCTGACTGCCCATGGGTCCAGCCTTGCTCAGTTCCACGCTCCTTGCACGAGTCCTGACTGTGTGGTGCAGTCCAGGTGCTGTGCATGGAACAGCCTCCATCCTGCCCCGTTTGTATCTGAGATCCAAGCACAGACACCATTCACATATGATCCTTTTTCTTCATTGCTCTGAAAAAGAGATAAGATGGAAACCTTCAGTGTTGTGGAGAGGAGTAAATTAGAGTTCAAGAAACCAGCCTTGGTGAGAAGTAAGGGCTAAGCCCTTATTTCTCCGTTCAAGCTCAGATATGAATCCATAACTTACATTTAAAATTTATAGGTAAAATACTTCATCCCCAAATATGGGATGAAAGGACATATAAATTTTTCAGAAAATTAACTCAAAAGCATGTAGCTTAGCATTTTTTTCTCAAAGGCATTTCAAGGAGAATGAGAACTATTTCTTCTACAGCTCATTTTAGCCCACAGATGTCACAATCCTTTGTCAATCACACACACACACTGTATTTTTTCACTTTTCTTTTCCAATAATTCAGATCTGCATCAGTTCTACTCAACTTCAAGATGACTTCTAGGGCTTGGTTTCTCCAGTCTCCTAATCCTGAGGCTTTTCCTCCTCAGGACACTTGCACTGCAAGTGTTTTCTCTGCCATGCTGCCATTTAATTGTGCCTGTGAGAGAGCAGCAGAGAATCAGCTGAACTCCTCATAGCCTTGTTCATCTTTCTGCAGATTTGCCTACGGGTCCTACCGAGTTAAAGGTGTGAAAAAGCCCTTTGTGCAGCTCTTCCCAAGGCCAATTCCAAAGGTTAGACTGATCTTAGCATCCATACCATGTTTACAACTTCCATTTTCTAGAACAGGTTGGGTTCATTGGCATTAAAAACTCTCTATAGTGCATCAGTCTTAATCCAATTTTAAAAGGCTAGGGCAGCAACTGTGTTAAAGGGATTAACTCTTATTAAATATAGTGTATTTAAGTAAGCCCTAAGGGAAGGACTCCAGTTGCTCCTGTTTGCTTGGATGGAGGCAGTCATACCAAGTTACATCCCAGGGACCTGGCAGTAAGCTCAAGCTATAAATTACATCATATTACAGGAAAGTAATTTGTAGAGTATGGAGGTAATTGGAAAGCTGTGTCCTCGGCAGGCTGTATAAACATTAAGAACCAAGCTCTTCCTTGCCTGTGGATCCACATGGCAGGAAGAGGGCAGGTGAGAAGCTGAAGTGCCGTGGCAGGGAAGCTGCTGTCCCAGTCTCCAGCAGACTGTGAGCAGATGCAGTAACATGAGACTGTTGCAGGCCACAGAGAGGGATAGACCTACATCCTCCAAACTTTGGAGATAGACAATTAACAACCTAAAAACAGCACTACTCGAAGAAAATGGATTCTAAATACCCTGATTTCCCTCCTACCTTCTCACAAGGGATTGATTTCAACTCCAAGGAAACTAAGGCAGGCAGCTGTTACATCATCCCACACACAACCCAGCAGCAAGCAGACCAGGGAGGCAGAGCCAAAGCCATCCACAGGTCTCGGTGGCTCCTTTCAATCCATTTTGCAATTCCTGCAAGGTCACAAAGCTCCTGTTCAGGAGGTGCCCTGAGCTGGCCCCCTTGGTCCCACAAGCTGCCCTATATCCCTGCAGGTGCCTGTAAGGACTCAGGCAGGGACCATCCTGCACAGAGACTGTTCTCTCTTCATAGTGAAAAAGAATTTACAGACCAGACTGGCATTATTTTGGTATGTTCCAGTCTAGAGATGGGAAACAAATTATGTTGATTTAAAGACAACCTAACGTTGCCTAAGAAAAACTGGCTTGGCAAGCTTGAATGCGTGAAAGCCCCTCTTATTCACCCCAGGTGGTGTAAGCAGTACATGGGAACAATACTTAGTGCCTCTAAAACAATGGTGAATTTCAGCCCCACTAACAAATCCCTGCTTATTCATTCCTAACGGGAGCAACAGAAAAGATACGGATTTGTAAATATTTTAACCCAGCTAACAACTGCTGCCAAAATCAAGGGAGTTTCCAAAATCAAGGTCTTGGAGGATGACCTTAATTCTGATCCAAAAAAAAGTAGCAGTCTAAAGAGCAACTTGTCATCAGCTATTCCCTGTAATTAGTTTAATATGATCAGCTTTCCATGATAATGAAAGGCAGCATCAGAGCTCTCCAAAGAGAAACTTCCAGTGGATAATAAATACTGACAGATTTCAACCAGATGGCTTTACCAGACTGCAACTTTGCAAGTGATTTTGAAGCTCAAACATTAGTGCTTATTACTTAGGATCAGCCAATAGCCAAGAGAGATCTGCAAATGGTTCCAGCTGGGGCTTAAGGGCAACTAAAACATACGGATAAAGACTTTGATTAAGGGGTAAAAGATCATTTTTGAAAATTACTTTCAATGAGCACTCAAAGCCTTGCAAGTACAACACTCTCCTCCTCAGCCTGGGGCTTCCTCTCCATGGTTGTGCTCTTAACTGAGCGCCCCAGTTCACTGCCAAACCCAGCAGGGGTGAGACAGCTCCCAGCAGCATCAGGGCTGGCATCAGAGAGCACCAAGGTGTCACTTGTAAGCATCTTTACCAGTCAGCTTGGTGTTGCCATCAGTCCTGGGGAGGACACAGGGAAGAGGGGACAGAAGAGGGGGTGATTCTGAGAGCGTCTTAAGGCAGAGGTACAGGAGGGAGCACAGTGATGCCCTTTGCCTTTGTCCCCACAGAAGACCTTGGAGGTGCTCCAGGGACAGGGTCACCATGAGAAGCAGCCTGAAGGTTTGGTGTCAGCAGCAGAAAAAAGGAGTACAAATCCAAAATCAGGGGTATGAGATCAGTCTCTTGCCAGACACAACCACTGAGGGCTCAGTATGTTTGGCCTGAGCTCTGGGACAGGAGATCACAGAGTCACAGAAGATGCTGAGTGGGAAGGGACCCACAAGGATCAAGACCAACTCCTGGCCCTGCACAGGACCATCCCCAAGAGTCACACCATGTGGTCAGAGCACTGTCCAAACCCTTCTTGAGCTCTGTCAGGCTGGTGCTGCGACCGCCTCTCTGTTCCAGCACCCAACCAACCACCCGCTGGGTGAAGAGCCAGTTCTAATATCCAACCTAAATCCACCTGGACCTCTGGGGAGCTGGAGGCCCTGGAAGACCCACACGTAGGAGGAGAGCAGTTGCCTCTCCCTTAGCTCAGCCTCAATTTAACACAAATCAATGTTCAAACCCACAAGGTGCCACAGCCCACTGGAAGAGGTACCAGTTTCTGGCCAGAAACACATCTTGCTGGGGTGACCAGGGTCAGATCTGCAGCCATGGGACACCTGCACAACCCACACAGTTAAAAGGGCCAAGGGCAGCACCCACGGTGTCCTACCAGCACCTCCAGGCCAGAATAAGGAGATACCCCAGGCAGAGGAGCCCCTGGTGGCACCAAGCCCTCCATCCCTGACCACGCCGTGGGGACAGCCCCGAGGCACTGGCACAAGTGCCACCAGCGCCCGCTGTGCCAGCACGGGGAGATGGGTGTGGGCAGGGCGAGGGATACCACAACAAGCTAGTTTTGCCTGCCTGGGTTCAAAGATACACTTCAGCTGTCTGCTTACTGCTCCACTCGGGTGAAAGCTCCCGGTGTCTGCAGGGGCTTTCTTGCTTCTCTCGGCATTATGGCCAAAATATCATTAAGACTTCTGTAGCTGGAACTGAGCTGTCAGTAAGAGAGAGAACTTGACTGAAGGCATTTTTGCAACCAAGGGATTTTAATTTTTCCCCCTTCTTTTGCCTTATCCAAGAGAAAGAAATATAACAAAAAACCAAGACAGGGATTTTTCAGCTAAATTTATTTCTTCCAGCATTTGCTGCAATGGGGACATGTTTGGGGTTGCTGCTTGCTTGCTGCTTGCAGGGGGGTTTATGAGCTATTCACATCCAATATTAAGAAAAGCAATAGAAAGTAGAAAAGGCTGAAGGAGAGAGCTGGATGCTCCAGGCTTCAGATTCAAAACCTGGAGCTGAAAGTCAGCTCCCAGTCAATTTTTCAGGGTGAAAAGTAAAAGTGGTATAACAGTAGCAGCAGTACAGTGAACTCCACAGATTTCAGATGGGTTCATCTAGACAACAAAGAAGAGGATTTTACAATCTTACAAAATACCTCATCGTGTTGCATAATTGCATTAGGCCTCAAAATGTTCCCACCAGGTTGTTCAGTGCCCTTGTCCACAGCTTGGACTTTAAAGTCAAGAGATAAAAATGAAAAATAAAGCATAATGTCACACATTTCTTTTCTGGTTTTCAGGCTTTTGAAATGATACATAGGTCCCTTCCTGCAGCTTGATTAAAAGTCAGAGTGGAGACTCTAGCACCATCACATGACTCCTGGACCTGGAGATTTAGGGATGGAGAACAAATGGAGTTGCTCACCAGGCTGTAGGCTTTTGCAACTTTCTTTTCAGTGAACAGATTGATTACCAGCATTGAACTCGAACTGGGTATTCCCACATCCCATCTCTTTTCTCTTGAACAGAGGAAAAATATAGATTCAAATCTAAATCTGGGGAAAAATATCTCCCACTCCCAGTCACTACCCAACTTCTGGAAACAAAGGAGATGTCCTCAGCCTACCAGATGCTTTTTGGAATAAGCTTTACCCAAAGAACCATCTTTTTGAAATTTTTTTAAATACAGATCAAACCCCTAAGACAGATCCCCAGTGCAAATTCCCTGATGCTTGTTTGACTTCATTAGCACAAAAGCAAATGAAGGCGCTTTCCCCATTGTCCTGCTCCGGTGGCAGAGCACTGAAAAGGCAAAGTGCCAGTGACCTGTGGAAACTCTCCCAGGCTGCTCCATCAGAGGGACAGAAAACATCCCATTACCTCCACAACTCTCAGCAGAGCTCTTTAGAAGCCCCTTTACCTGTCAGCTTACCCTGGCTGTCTTGGGAAAGGCAGAGTCCCCAGCCTCAGGGCTGCATCCTCCAAGGCCTGTGAAAATCACAGTTTTTCCAAAAGCCAGCAGGGAGGAGAAACATATTGGGGAAAAAAATCAAGTTAGTGCCTTTCAAAAGCTTTGTCCCACCTGACATTTGATCTCCTGGGCCCGGCTGTGGGCTACAAGACCCAACCCATTGGCTCATTCCTGTTCTGCAGCATGGGGCTGGGACAGTGGTGGGGGTGTATTTTTACTCTGGCTGTGTTCTGAGGTTTGAAGTGTTAAAGTTTCATGCTGATCATCCTTCTCCTCCACTGGGGTTTCCTTATTCCATGTCTGGTGCTGAATACACAACAAATCAGCAGGTGACATGAGGTGCTACAAAATCAGTCTGTCACTGGGCAGTCCAGTCCCATGCTGGCCAAACCAAAGGCTGCTTCCAAAAAATCCCAGCCCTGTGCCACGACACTTCTGCAGGGTCATGATTACCTGGTGGAAAACCACTTCTGCCTGGGCCTGCAGAGGGAAAACCAGGTCCATCAAAGGCTATTTCCATAAGCGAGGATGGGGGCTCCACCCAGCACCCACCAACTCTGCTGCCTCCCCTTCCCCTCGGCTGCTCTGAAGAGGAAAGTGAAAAGCTCCCACTTCGCTTTGCGAGGAAGAAAACAGCTTAGCTGTGTAGGAAAGACAGTTTCTATTTGCTATTCAAATCAGGAGTCACTTCTGGGCACAGGTCAATGAGAAAGGGAAACTTTAATGCCGAAAGGATATGGACTTTGGAGATTTCTGCCCAGAAATGGTGTTTACTGGTTTCACACACCGTCCGCAGGCAAACAGACCCCGCAGTGCCGGGCAGACTTCAAAAGGGCCCTTTCAGTGTGGCTGAGCAGGGAGAGCTGGGGGTCCTGGGGGAGCTTAGCCAAAGATTATACACATCTCTCTGGATGAGGACAAAGCTCCCAGGCCGCCAAGGGCCTCGGGGAAACACGCTCCTGTCCCAGCTGCACAGGGAGCCCAGTGCAGCCAGCGGATGCAGCGCCAGCACAGGGAAACATCTGGGAGATCATCGGTGGCTTTCCTCAAAGGTGAAGTGAGATCCACAACCACTGGTGCAGGCTGGGCTGGTCTGCAGCAGGAAGGGGTTTGGGGCTCCCCCACGAGCTGGATTTGTGGGGAATGTTCCCAGCGAGTCAGGCTGAACCGTTCCCCATCTGACTGCAATCAGAAAACACGTGGCAAAAAGATGTCATGCTCGACAGCCTCTCATAATGGGAGAACATCCAAAGAATCCGCCCAGACTTTGTCAGCACACTGAGCATCAAAACTGCTTCATTTCAGCAAGTTTCCACACGGGGGGGAGTTTCCTCCCTTCGTTTAGCTTCTACGTTTATGCTATGTCAAAATATTCCTACAGCTTCAGTTTTATTGAATACCATGTTCGTGCTGGATTCAGTGTTTGCTCGCATCCTTTGACGTCAGAACACCAAAATTATCCACAGATAATTTTGACTTCCCAGTGGTATTTGCACCAAAGCACATTTCAAAGTGCTGGAATTCCCCTGGGGACAGAAATGCTATTTGGGGGGTTTTTGCTGCTCCACAGCCAGCTTGAAGGAAGGATCTGTGATGAGGAAAGGTCCCATTCCCAGTCTGGGGCAAGGTCACAGCATGGGAGTAGATGGGTGGGCCATCCATCCATCCATCCCTTCCCACCCAGGGGTGCTGAGGGAACAGAGACCTGCTAATGTCCCCCTCCTCACACCAGCAAGATGGGTCAGGCTGTATCAAACGTGTTGAAAAAATGTAGGTACAGATTTTTCTAGCTCCCTGGGAGCAAAGTATGAGTAAGGATGAAACCACAATTCTGCAACAGCCCCACTCTTCGTTCTCCTCATGCTGCAGGCAGATTGCTGAATGTCAGACTAGATGCTGATGGACAATGAAAAGTCCTCACACTGAGTGATGAGATACAAACCAGAGGAAGATACCAATGGGTTTAACTGGTTTCCTACAGCACCCAGGGAACAGGGTGGGAATGAGACAGGCACCTGCTCACTGCAGAGGCTCAAACCAGCAGGCTCCCCAGGGAACCACAGTGGTTCCCCCTGATTCCTCCAAGCCCAACGTTTTCCCACATCTGGAGCCAAGCAGCGCTAAGCCGCACACACACACTGAGCCCCCGAGTCAAACTGTAACACTTCCACATCCCACAAGGAAGAAAATGTTAAAAAGGAAGAAAAAAAATCAACATTTGGTTCATTTTTGGAGTGAAAGCTTGGCCTGGCTGTTTAAGAGCTTGATTTCACCTCACTACCATATTTACACACACCCATCCTGAAATAAAGAACTATCTTTAATGCAGTTAAAGTGGCTTCAGATGTTAGCCACTTCCACGGCCCATTATCAGCATCATGTTTGTTTTTCCATATTGACCATGTGTGTAATATAATCCTTGTTTATGATAATTGATTTTCCTTGGACTCCCTTCCTGGGAATAATATGCACACTTTTTAACTCTCTCTTTAAAGATCAAATGGCATTTGGGCCTGGTGATTTGAATCTGAGTTGGTCAGAGCATTTAATACAATAAAAGTGAGCTTAAAGGAAAGCAGTTAAACCCTGGATATTTTTCTTATTGCATAGCCTGAAAACCCTTGAACTGAGAGGAAAGTTTGCATCTATTTTCTTGTCGTCTATTTTAAAAGCTGTCAGAGTTGGTTAGTCTCTCTTAAAATTAGTCCTTTGGATCATCTTCTTACTAAAAACAAAATCTGAGCTTTTTTTTTTTAAAGCGATAGCGGATTAGGGCAAGAAGCTTTGTTTAGCTAAAGCGAGGGATTAGAGGAGATTTGCCCCCATAAAGTTGTGGTTTGATGGTGCTTTTATCCCTGGATGTTGCTAAAGCTGTGTTGCTTCAGGATTAGGAGCATACAAAGAGTCTCCTTGTGCTGTTTCACAGCCAAGAGAAAGACGGGGGGAGAGGGAGAGACAGGGGAGCACATGCAACAGAACTGGGAATTCCTTGGTCACACAAATCCAAAGTTTAAACCCCCTGACACAAACTTTGCTGGACACGTTGTGAATGCGAGATGGCCAGAGCTGCAGTGGGAACGGTGGGTGCTGGAGCAGAGGGGGTGAGGCTGCCTGAGCCGCCACCTCCCAGGCTCCCGCCACGGACTCTGCTCCAAAATGAGCAAAATTCGGCTGGGGCTGGCAGGAGAAGAGTGAGGGGAAGGCAAGGCCTCACCGGGGCTTGGGCAGCATTTCCCCTGAGTGAAACTTGGACCATCATCACTAAACCCTGGTGAAAAGAAGCCGCAGCACTGCTCCAGACACACTGGAGCCCAGCACTGGGAGACCAGGGACTCTCCTTTATTCAAACACCAGCCAGCTGCGTAAGGGAATGGTGATCTCAGCCTTCCCACCTTTGGAAGATGTTTAAATCTTAGCATGTGCTGGTGAGATGTCCCCATCAGCCAGACCCAGGTCCTCTGCCATGGCTCTGGTAGGAAGCAGAATAAACTGGAAAAGCCTCATGTGAAGATATCCTTGCAGAAAAGCTGCAAGTAAAATAGAAATAAATCAAGACCAGGCACCAAGTGATGATGGCACTTCATTTTCTCTGCCAACAGGATTCCAAGCATTAGGAGACAGACTGTGGGGATTTTTGGCAGGAGACAGAGAACCACCAAAACCTTAAGATTTTACACAAATGGGAGATTTACCCCTACCCAAATCAAAATACAAAGGGGTGTTGCACTTGCCAGCCCTTCCTGTATGACAAGATCATTTCACAAGCAGGGACGAGGAGCAAGAACAAAATAAACCCCAACTCAAATCCAGCAAAACTCCTGACAGACAACTTATTTCCATTCTGTGGCAATTTATATACATTCCCTGGCCTTTCTTTATTTTAAGGGACATGGAATCATGCCTTCATACCCACACACTTGTAGCAAAGCTGTGAGACTACAGATGTAACATCACATTGGGCTGCAGGGTCTAGAGGGTCCTCATCCTCCAAACCCAAGTGTGTGTGACCCTGTGCAGCTGATCCAGAATGAAAAAAAGAAGTATCTTACTCAAATGGAGTAAGGGAATCAAGTCTTCCCTCCAAAACACGAAATTACATTTTACTAAAGAGATAATACCCATTAAAAAGAAACCCTAAAAATCCCTCTTGTCACAAGCAGACTATTATATCAGAATTTCTGGAAAATTAAGTGAATCAGAAGGTCTTTGGCTTTATGAAAGGACATTCCAGATGCTAAATGTTATAGTCTAAAAGCTGTAGGTTATACACTCGTGCACGTGTTTGAACGCGGGTCCACAGGTCTGTGCATGTGTACTTCTTCAAGCCAACACCTTTGCTCATTTGATACCAAATGGCTGGTGGAGAAGTTTTGTTAAAACCAAAGGGATGATGAGCAAAAATCTCTTCTGTTTTGCTTTTCCCTTTGCTTTGCCATAAGAAAAGTCCTGCTCCTGCTGCTGGAAGGGAGAATGGGATGGGAGCAGGACCTTGGGTGGTCTGGCTGACGCCAAAGTGAACCGAAGGGATCACATGTCAGGGTCTAGCTGGACCAGCAGTTTGCAGAGTGGCCAGGGGTGATGGGATGGGTGGGAAGTGCATCCCAGGGTGGGTGAAAGGTGCTTGGAGAGATGGTTCTGTGGAGGAAGGGCTTTCCTCATCATTCTTGCGAGTGCCTGGCTGCTCCTCCCCAATTCTGCATGGGGGAATGCCCTTCTCCTTGGCTCACAGGGGGGTAAATAAAAGCCCAGGCTGATGAGGAGTACAGATTTCAGCTGTTTCTTGCACATCCAAAGTCTGAGTTTTTATCCAAGCAGCCCTCACCTCCATGGATAGAGCAATGTCCCTTGTTCCCTTGGAGTCCATCCTCCCAAGCATTGGAGCACATGGACATTTCGGCCCCCTGAGATTATTTCCTTATTGATTAAATGCTCTATCAGCTGCAAGAGAAGCCAAAAACCTGAAGGGGAACAAAGCCTTTGTGGATAGGGAGAAGAGGCAAAAGCCTCTCTCTCCTCTGCACCAGCCCAGTAGCATTTTCCTTTCCCTGTGGGGCACTTGCCAGCAGCAGAGCGCTGGGACAAACCTCCCTAAACAACAAACATTTCCTCTCCAACATCTTTGCATCATACGACCTTCAAAACAAATCAGAAGGTAAAATAAACACATAAAAGCAGCCGGGATATTTGGCCTGACTGAACTCCATCAGGGCTGTGGAGCTGGAGGAATGCATTATCAGTCCTGAGCAATTTTTGATTTTTCCCCAGTGTGGGACTGCAGAAGTGGCCTTATTGAAAGGCCAGAATCTGCTTCTATTTCAACCAGTGACAGGTACGTTTATATTAAGTTGATTCCCCCTTGAAATTATCCAAGTTTAAAGAATTATCTGTCTGCAAGGGAAAAAAAAAGAAAATAAAACCATGCAGCAGCAGTGGCTGTTCAGGATGATGTTCTGGGTTTGGAAATTACCTATTTAAGTCAATAAATGGGTTAGGAGGCAGAGAAGGAAAGAAAGGTAGAGTTTGGGGTTCTTAATCATAGCTTTGCAGGCTTTAGCTGCTCTCCCACTGTTGAAAAATGTTTCAAAAAGCAAAATAAATGATCTTCTAGTTACTAAAGTATTGATTTTGCCTACATCCAGTAATAAAGAGCAAGTCACCTGTAGGTAAAACTCTTGTAAAATATATTTGATACTATAATAGTCTGGAGATAGAGTTACATGCAGCTGAGAGAGGCAGAGGGATGACAAATCATTTCTAATAAGGTGTTTACCTAACATATTTCATGTCATGTGTTACACAAAACTAAGCAGGGCTCACTTTCCTTTCCCTTCCTCTGTCAGCCCCTCAGAGAGACCCACTGAGGTGGGGTGGCACAGCAGGTGGCATGGCCTTGGCTGGGTGCTGCAGCCAAGACATCGCCAAAACCAGCACCAGTGCAGGGAAATTGCGTTGAAACACTTCCTCCAGCTGCTCCAACAACCCAGCACAAGGGCTGCAGCCAAAGGTGCACGAGTTCTGGTGGAGGTGGCCGCTGGGCCACGCTCCTGATCTGGGAGGAAAAGTTCCTTTTCCCCAGTCTTCTTATGTCCTTGAAATTTCTGCTGCAGCAAACACGGCCAGCCTGGCTGTGTGCCTGGGAGATGGATTTTATCCCCCAGGAAACAGATCTGTCATTTTGCTCAGAGGTAGGTACAAAATAAATGCAGTCATGCATTTGAGCATCCGTTACTGTAGGACTGAACTTAGTGCTAAATGATGTAAATCTAGATAAATATCATCGCTTTTGAATAAATTACTTGGGGTTTGCAGCAGCAAAATCGTGCTGAACTGCATCCAGCCTCACTGCCAGAACAGGCAGAGCCTGCACTGATGTCCAAAAGAGCAACATTTGGGCTTCTTTCTGAAAAGATGATTAGGGAGATCCAGCTCTGGGTCTGATCTGCTGGTGAGGGACAAATCCTTGGTCCCAGTGGCAAAGCCCTCCTCTGGTTTCGGTGATGGGAAGTTGGGATAACCCAACTTTCATATAAATTGAGCCTGAGTGCACACCTAGGTGCCACCAAGCTGCAAGAGTCTTTCCTGAGGATAAGAAGAAGCAGCTAATAAGGAGGATAAACCACTGCAGACAGTGATGTTGGATTCAGAGCACCCCACAATGCAGAGCTGGACCTCAGATAATGGATCAGAGAGCTGATAAAACAGTGGCTCAAGTGTTCAGAAAAATCAGGGTCAGAAACACCTTCATTGCCCATAACTTGTTACACGACTTGTGCCCACACAGGCAGGAGCATCATGTTGTTCCTGGAGGATGCAGGTCCTCTTATGGATTTACCTTGTGCTCTTAAAACAAACAAAACAAAACAAAAAAAATAAATCCCCCAGCTGTTGACAGCTGCCCAAATTATGGGATGCTCCAAAAGAAAGCCAAGCAGAGACTGACGTGCTACTTAACCCTCTTTGCTACAACGGAAGGGTCTCGAGCTGCAAAATGCAGTCTCTCCATGCCAAGCCCGTGGGGAGGGCCTGAATTTAACCAACTTTCTGGAGTTTCTTTTCTGCTTGGATAACATTTCCAGCCCTCCAGGAGCTGTAACATCCCTATCACAGCCTTCCTCCACATTCACATTTCTTTCCACAAGTCCCATCAGGGTCTGAATAACAAATCAGAGCGCAGTGGCCACGTGGAGAGTTCTTCACCTCTCAAACAAGCAAGAAAAGGCTTTTCTGGCAAGGAAACGCCTGTCAGAGGAGAGGCAACATCCCATGAGTGTGGAGAATATCAAAATTCCAGGCGGACTCAAGCCATAAAGGATGTCTGTGGGGCTGTGTGGATGGATATGTTCATGCCAGGTTTCAGTATGACCATTGTAAAACCCCAAAAGAGTATTTCCCCCTAAATTAATCCATGGGTGAAACAGACACAGAAAAAAAAAAAAGAAAAAAACAAAACAAAACAAAACAAAACAAAACAGAACCTCCACCACATTGCCCAGCCTTCACAAAACCGGTTAGGCAGATCAGGCTTCCCCAGTTCCTCCTCTGGCAGCAGCAGATGGGCTGAACCTTCAGCCTGTGCTCAAGACCTCCTGAACTATGGATCGGACTAAAAAGTGCCTTGTTTTCAGATGTTTCACTGCCTTTTGTCTGTAAAATACAGGAAAATGTAAAGAAGAAAAAGAAAAACAGCAAAATACAAAGGTGAAGGGTCTGCAATGACTTTAAATTGTCATTTCTGCAGCCTCACTGGGGAGGAGGAACATTTTTCACAGAATATCTCAAAACCAAGGAGCTGCCAGGTCTTTTGGGCCGTGTGGTGGCTGATGGACCAATCTCCCACCCATGCTATGTCCCCCACAAGGCCTGGGTGATGTCACCTGCCCCCAGCACTCCATCCTCAAAGAACAAGAGACGTTTCACACCCAAACTACAACTGCAACTCACCACAGCAGCAGGGTCAACTCAGAACCACCCACATTTCTTCCCTGGTTGGATTGTTTTTCCAGGCTGTTTAGTTACTTGGAAGGTGCCTTCAAATTCCTGATAAAAACCCAAATCTTCTATAAGTGGGATGCTTTTTAAATCACCCCCACTCATTTACATAACCTTTTAAAGGCAAATACTGATGTTTCATTGGCTGTAGACTAAAAATTGCATGGGGATAAGGAGTAGCTTGGGCACTGGATGGCCCCAGACCAGAATAAAGCAAGAGATAAAGGACTCTGAATCCAACCCAGAAGTTAACACAAAGGGAATTTTTGGTGCATCAAGTCAGAAAATAAATTAATAACATTTTAAATTAAACAGGAACCTTTCTGAGAGATTATCGCAAAATTTCGATGTTGCTGGTCCTTTCCAGGCAGCGTGTGAAGGACAGGAGGAGAGACACCTGTGCCTTTGTGCCAGAGCAGAGCTGAGTGTCCCCAAGGGAAGATGGACCCTGAAATCCCTTTCTCCCAGGAGGGCAGGGACTCGGCTGAGGGAGGCATCTCCTCCCGACTCTGCCTCTGCTGGGCACATCTCTCCTCTATTTATTTGCCTTTTCTCATCACCTTTCCTGCTTATCTCTTTTGCCCTGGATGCCCTCCCTCATCTGCAGCTCCTGGGCTGGAAAGGGCCCCTGTTTGGCAGGAGCCTCTGAACACAGCTGGGATTCACTGAATAAATAAATAAGTAGATCTGCCTGTCATAACTATACTTTAAATTCCCTGCACGGGTGAGACTTCCCCTTTACATTCTCTCAGCTAACACTTTTACCAGGAACCACAGGCTGAAAAAATTGATCTTTTTGGTTGTTTTCACCTAATGCTCTTGGTAGGTTTGATTCCTTACAGGTATTTTTTGAAAAATAGGCTAAACTAAGGAATGGCTTATTACACTTACAAACTGCAGTTAATAGCAAAAAAAAAAAAAAAAAAAAAAAAAAAAAAGGAGGGANNNAAAAAAAAAAAAAAAAAAAATTCCTTGGCTGCATTTGAGAGAAGGTTGAGACCAATGAGGGAAGATGAAGCACTTTTTACTCAAAAACATAAAACTGGTTATTATAATAATTAAGAAAAAGTGGGAATGGGAGGAGGAGCTGAGCTTGCTCTTTGTTTTGCAATATTCACCTCACATTCTCCTTAAGGGGCAAAATTATAAACTCACATGTTTCTGCAGTCAAGGTATAAACTTTAGGTCTATATGGAAATGTTCTCTAACTCTTGACAGAGGAATGAAGAGCTGGATAAGGAATTGGAGGAAGTGTAAGAAAGCAAGCAGGAGAGAGAAGGTGTTGGGTTCCCTTTAAAGCAGGTACCTAAATCTGAGGATTTTTTTTTTTAACCCTCTTTAAGATGAGGGCTCTGCTAATAACATGTCCAGAAGATGGCTCCTGGCAAATTGCTTTGTTATTCTTGTCAAAAAAAAAGTCCCTTGGAAGCAGTCAATTTTAAACCATATATCAAAATGATTAATTGCCCTTAAATGAGCAGATGTTGAAGTACCCTTGAATGGGGCTAACGCTTTTTGGATTGCAAACATAATGTATTCATGGACTTGGAAAAATATCATTAGGGCTATTAATTAGCTATAAGCACCAAAAGCTTTGGTGACTCCAAGGTGTTCACTTTTTATTTTTTTTTTTTTCTCTTCTTCTTTTTAAGATTTAAGGGGGAAGAACTGGTTTTTCTGGAATAAGGTGAGCAGGTATTTTTTTTAACGCAGGGCAGAAAACCTTGTCAAGTACCTCAAATTGGAAAAACTGTAAGAAATACTGGCTGACCTCTAAATATGGGTAGGAACCAGCCCCAACAGCCAGGACTTAAGGAGGGAGCACTAGTGGGGCAAAGAAAGAGAAAGGAGGGAATAAAATAAAGAAACCTGACATTGCAGGAGGCTGCTTAGAATATAATTCTACCCTCAGCCAAAGGAAAATGTGCTAAACTGCAAATATTGCATGAAGGTTTGAGTGGATCTGGGGGAGAAAAGGTGATTTGTGTCCTCTTAATTTGGGGCAAAAGAAACTTTTATTGCATACTTGACCCCAGAGGAAAAAAAAATAAATTCCTCTTCCCACTAATCTCACTTTCCTCCAAACCTCCCAGAGCAAAAGGAGAAATGTAGCAAGCTGTGGCTTGAGACTTTTTAGTAACAGAAAATCCTTAACTGTGAGCCAACTGTGAGCCTGTTTTGGTCTCTTTTCAAATACTGCATCAAATATATTTTCAATGAATTCATGAAAAAAAAAAAAAAGGGAGGCAGAGAAGAGAAAAAAAACTTTTAAAATCTGTTTAAGTTTATAAACAAGATTAAAGAAACAATGTCAAGGGTCTTATGGAAATGGTGATAGTGCCCCTTTAAATAAGAGCAAGTGGAGATTTTCTATATCACTGTGCAGTTTAAATCTTTCTTGATGGACCGGACACTAGTCCTCCTTAAATCCTTCAGAAAGCTGCTTTAAGGAAAAAGGCTGCGAGGAATTTCTTCTCGCTTTAATTGCTTAAGAAACGGTTCCCACAATGAGCTGTGGCCTAGATTTGCCTCTCATTTAAGTTCTGATTTTTAAAAGTTCACAAGTTAATCCCCTTTCGGTCTCACACGAATGCGGTTGGCGTCGGGGACAAAGTACTGGACAATGTCTGGAACATTTCAAACCCCAAAAGATGCCCCATACCAAAAAAAAAAAAAAAAAAAGAAA
>WEKY01063540.1:382576-462490 GCA_013390045.1 Picathartes gymnocephalus
AAAAAAAATCTAAACTACCGAGAAAAAAAAAAAGGAGGAAATAATGCAAACCCCCACAACCCCCACTACCAGCTCGGGGCCTCGTCTCCTATTGATTTCAACTCCAAGCCCGCTCCGGTGCGGGTTTAGGCAGCTGGCGGGGATGCAAGGGCTGTAACCCGGACCAGGGAACGGTGAGGGACGGACATCCTTCCATCAGCCGGGCTCCGCCGAAGGAAAGAGCAACTTTCCCCCTATTTACATAATGATATTTTAGTAAGCTGCGCAGCCTGGGGAGAGCTGCCCAGGGCACAAACACCCCCGAGCGGGGCCGGGAGCCGGGGACCATAGCGATGGCCCCGCTGGAGGTGGCTCCAGAATTGGTTTTTCTTTCTGATGCGGGTGGAAGTTGAGTGCGGAAGGGACGGCAAGGGAGGGCAAGATGCCGGCAGCGTTAGGAAGCCTTTCTAGGACAAATCACATTCTCCCATTACCCCGTGCGCGGTTAGACGGCAAAAAGGACGGGGAGCCCCCTGAAAGGAGCTGGCAGGCCGGTCTTTGCGGCCCCCCCTCCGCGCTCTCCCTCTTTAAGGGGTGTATAAATCCCGGACCTGCGCTGTCAGCCCTCCTTGATAAATTAAGGGCTTCGCAGTCGAAACCTATTTACACCTCCATTATAGGGCTAACCAAATGGGGATCCGCATGCATATTTTTACCGCAAGAGATCTCATACATCTCCGCCAGAGCCGCCCCTCGGGCCATGGGATAACAGATAAGGAAGGGGGGTGGGTCGTGCTCCGCCGCGGCCAGCACTTCAGTGGAAAATAGTCCGTGTCCGCACTCGGTGCTGGCTGCCTGGGGCACCCGGGACCCGTTCCCCTTGCAGAGGCAAGGAGAGGGCGAGGGTGACGTCCCGGAACCCTTGCGGGGGGACCGGACACGCGGACTCCTCTAGTCCAAAGCAAGGCCCTCGGGGAAGTTACTGCTCCGATGGAGATGGGGTTTTTCTGTGACACTTGCCGTGCCTGTCCCTTCATTTGGGGAGAGAAGGGACAAGAAGTGCTCCATACGGAGCCATTCTGTCCCCGCGCTCGGCGGCTTTTCCTGGCTGCGCTTTCCATTTCTTTCCAGGCGGCGATCTCAGGCGCCTCGGGGGGAAAAGGGTCAACGCATCCCGGGACAGGTCCTTGGTGTCCCGGAGGGTCGCGTCGGCGAGGCCGTCAGCAGAAAGGAGGGAGGGGGCAACATCCCTCGTTTGCCGGTGGGATTCCTGCACCGAGCGCTGCCCGCTACCTTTCGAAACGAAACGCTGGCGGAGCGAGGTGCCACCGCAGCCCCAGACTCGGGGAAAGCTCGGCCCAACACCCCCGTCCCTGGCTGGGGACTTCGCGGGGTTGTCCCCGCACTCTCTGCTCCAGCCGGCCGCGCTCCGGCTGTGTCCCGCGTTCCGGCTCCGCTTTCAGCGCCGGCGAAAAAGAAATGTCCCCGCTCCGCCTCATCCCGTCCCCTCCGGCGGCCCCCTCCAGTTCCACTTGGTTAGCTCAAGTTTTCCATGTAAATGACAGTAATAAATATCTAATCATGTCCCGCAGCTATCGGCGGCTCGCCGAGCAGCCGGCATTAATGAGACATCCAGGGGAAGTGGGGGAAAGGAGAGGGGGTTGAAAAAATAACTGGGAAAGTTTTTTCGCTCTCCCCGAAATGGTTTCTAGAGGCAAGGCCCGGCCGAGGTGACGGAGGGATGCGAGGAGGGGAACTCCGCTCCTTCGGAGCGATCCCAGCTGTGGGATCCCGCTCAGGTTCAAACCCATCCCCTCTAATTAACCCCCCTCCCAAAATCCGAGCGATTCCCCTCGAGGGAGGGGCGAGTTCGGTCGCATCCCCGGGCTGGGGGCTGCTGTCCCGAAAGCCCCGCGGAGATACGTGTGCCCATCCCTGCCGTGATTCCCAAACAATTAATGGAGCTGCAATGAGCTCTGAATGCTGATGGTGGGCCGAGGGGGGGAAGGCGGTGGGAAGGCTGCGGCTGAAATTAAACCATGAGAGTTGGCTTTGTTCGCCTAACGCTAAACAAATGGACTGATTACCTTCTTTCCAAACGCATCAGTCATACTACATTAAGTAGCAGAGAGCTAATTATCCCAATTAGGAGGTTGATTTATAATTAATGGATTGGACCAAGTGATAATTGGATGTTAATGGATAACAGTTTTGTCTGAAGTAGCCTCCCGCTTCCCCAAAGGCAGGGCTGGAGGGTTTGGGGTTTATTTACCCTCTCTCTCTCTCACCTCTGCGCAGAACACAAAGAAAAAGAGAAGGGAAATCTGCTTTTAGCTGGGTCGGGTGGGACGCTCCTCAGTCTAGGGGAATCGCTGGCCGCTTCCCAACCTGCCCGGGGCTCAGGGAGGAGGGCTGCAGGGGTAACCTTCAGCACCCTCCTTCCCCAGCTTCTCAAGCAATTTCTGCTGCTTTTTTTCCTCTCCTCCCTAAGTTTCCAAGCCGTGGACAACTGACCCTGCTGGGTACCTCATCCACCTACAGGACGTGGGTCGTGTTCTCGGTGAAGGGCACAGGCTGAGCCCCACGGGGTGCCCAAGTGTGGATGAGGCTGTTCCTCTGCCCTGCCTGTCCCGGGGGGAACACCCTGAGGATGAGAGGTTTTATTCCTTCCCTTGGCCCATGCTCCCTATGCAGTGGCAGGCAGAGAGTAAATGTGCAGTTTCTCACTGCTCTGTGTTTCTCCTGACCACATCTCAGAGCTGGCTTGCTGACTGCTTACCTTCTCCCTTCCCTGCTCACTTTTCACCCATAAGTAAACTGATGCAAGTCAATCCTGCTTCCTTCTTTGCCCCAACCAGAGAGGCTTGGACCTACAACCCTTTGGGTTTTGGATTGTGTTTCTAAGCTCAGTCTTCCCATTCTAACTAAGACCTGTAACGGGCACAAAATTCCTGAAAGGGTAAGAGTGACTTCAACCCTGAGTTACCCCATGACTGATGAGAGGTTGTATTAAATTACACCAACATAATGCAAAAATACACCCAAAACTGTACCATCAGTACACAGAAAAGCCTTTTAGATCAGCTTTCCAGCTTTTCCTGCTAATTTAAAGAGATCTTGGTGTGTAAATGGGAAATTCTCTCCATGCTCACAGACATGAGCAGGGATCTTAGTGCTGTTTCAGACGGCACAGTTCTATTTCACAGAGCTGGTGCAGATGCTGCTTTTCCTTAGTGTCAGTGCCACTGTCTGCACCAGAGAAATGGAATCAGAGGAGCTTCCCACAAATCAGAGAGAAGGGCAGGCTGCCCAGGCAAGTTTTGCACAATACAGTTGTAGAGGGACTGACTGCAGTGGGTTTTGTTCCCGGTGTCTTTATCCTTTAAAAGAATGTTTTGCTGAGAAAGAAGGAAATGGGATGAAAAGAAGCTGGAGAGAACAGTTTCTTTTTCCTCTGTCGTTTTCACAACCAGCCCTGACAGAACAAAGGTGCTGCAGAGAAGGTCCAGGACCAGCTCTTCTTATATAGCGACCTACTGGTTTTACTGGTGACACTATGGGTAAACTGTTTAGCTAGAAGTAGTCCACGTTTTCTAAGATTCCAGAGGTTTTTCCAGGGGATCTCAAAATTCAGCTTGTCAAGTTGAAAATGCTTCTACTGAGGCACTGGTGAATGTCAGCTGGGCTTAAACCCTTCCAAAAGCTTGAGTGCTGGTTTCCACAACTTGTATCTGAACATAGTTCATAACTACTTTGCTTCATTTGGAAAAACACAGGAGTAGGGAAAATGCTGAAGAACATGGATTCAATATATCCCAGATTTTCCAATCCTATACACTTACTAATAAACTAATCTACTTCGGGGGAATTTCCATCAAAATGTGCTGGTGGAGAATTTGGAAATGTAGCCAAACAGCCAAGAATGAATTCATGGTGCACTGGGGTTAGCCAAACCCTGGGACTTTCCCCACCAGTTTATTTCAGTCTAAGAGTTATTGAAACTGATTTTATTCTTTCTTTCTTTTTTCCTTTTAACTTCATTAGGGTTTGGATCAGACTTCTGTTTCCTAAAGCAGTTCTGGTGGAATTACAGCTCATGGGAAGGAGAGAGTCTCTCTGAGGGAGGGCTGGGAGCAAGGCTGGGAGGAGGATGGACCAGCAGTTCTCCGAAGGGAGGGAAATGGGTATTTACACCAGGACTTGTGCGTAGCTGGCACAGCTCTCTTAGGACCAACTGCAGCCTCTGTATGGCCAGAGCAAACAGCGACTTGAGAAATGGTGCTGTAAAACCGAAAGCGTGAGTGTGATGCTCGGGAGCTCCACTAAGATCTTCCAAAGAAAAGAGTCGCAGTTGCACTGGGGGAGACGAGCTGATGGATCTGGCCAGGGAGGAAATGCTCTTCCCAAGGGAGCCGTGGAAACCTGGTGCCTCCAGCCGTGCCGAGCACCGGGTGGAGCGGGCCCGGAGCAGCTCTGCCAGCTCTTGGCGTGTGTTAGCCCGAGATGGGCAAACGTGCCTCTGCTGAGGGACTCCACATCCCCCCACAAAAACCCGCAGACATTTAGCAGCTTTGCCTGCTTTACAGCACACAGCTCTTTACAGCACAGATCACCTGCTGGTGGCCAAAATACATTGCTTACCTTGGCAGCCGCGTTTAATTCGGTGTAGGGATCCAAACGCTTACGGGAAAGGAAGCCTTATATGCACCCGTGGTGCTCCCCAGCCCCTGGCACTGCTGCCACTAACTCCAGTTCGTGGCTCTGTTTTAAGGTGGCACAAGTCTTTCCCCCCACCTCAGCCCCTCCTTGGAAAAGCCACGGAGCTCAAAGGGCTTTTTTAGTGGTAGGATGAAAATTGGTGTTACCACTTGCAAAGAAAAACTTAAATCTTCTGATTCATTCTTTTAAGGTATTAGAAGTCCCCCACAATTGCATGGCTTGTGGAGCTGCCTTTCAGGATTTATTCTTTTCCTTTTTTGACTGAGGTAGGATTGTCTGTCGTTCTGCCTTATAACCGGTTAAAGTCGGAGCAGGAGGAGCTGCCATCGTGTGTTTTGTGACTGTTGTTTGGAGTGCTGCAAGAGTCATCTGCAGCAGCAGAGGTAGAGTCCAGCTGAACTTGCAGAAACATCCTGAGTTCAGGCTCTCAGCTTCTGCTGCTTTCGAATTTTGCTTGCTCTTTATATCTCTCAAAATCACCTTCGAGCAGAATTGCCCTTGGCATCATAACCTCACAGCCTTCCATCTAATCAGCTAAAAGAGCACCTAGGAAAGTCCATTTTTGCCAGCGGGGTTAAATGCCAGCACTGTGGGAGAAACCACTGCATTTCACAAAGCCACACTGCTCACCTCCTCATGAGCATACCAAACTCTCTCAGCTTAACACCCAGAACTTACAGCTCCAACTTTTTAGTTTCTACTTGATGAGTAGTGGTGGTGAGTGGAGGAATCACTCTCCCTGCATGCCTCATCCCAGTGCCTGCCCCTGGAGCCCAGCATCTGGACTGGGGCATTGCACTGGGAGTGCCTGCAGCAAGCCCGCATTCCCTCCTACCAGCCTGGCCGCCGGGCTTCCAGCACCTGGGAGCAGCAGGAGAGGAACTGAGAACGTCTTAAACTGCCTCAGGAAACTTTTACAAAGCTTATCTGTGCACTTCTGGCAGTGTTTGATCTCCCTTGTTAGGGTTCAGTGCTAGATTGTCAGATCAGCGTAGTGGTTGTGGTGCTCAGGACAGACACAGGTCCTTGTCACTAAAGGTCACAGGCTTAAAAACATATTTTGACACAGAACTGTAGATCCTTGTCTTCTTAGTGAGACTGTCATGGGTAAAATCCTCCAGGATATTGCTCCATCTTCCAGGGATGGGAGATTCTGACCCAGAAGCCCCAAGAGGCTGCCTTCCAAGACGGGCAGTTTGCTCATGGGAACAATCTGCAATCAAATACTCTTCAGGCAAAAGCAGTTTTGGGGGCAGAGAGCAAGCAGCAAGCCACCCTCATGCTTCCAGCAGTCCTTGGGAAGGGCAGATTTTGGGGAGTCTGGTTTGGAAAATTCCCTTTTGCCATCGTTAAGAAAAACAAAATTATGCTTCTCAAGAAGGCCTTTTCCACAGAAGTGAGGCGAAGGGCTGAGCAGGTAAAAACAACTTTGTTGTTCAGTTTTGGTTTTTCATTTTTTCATACAAACACCGAAGATAAATCCTTGAAGCGGTTTGTGAATTCAGTAGTTTGATTGCAGGGTACTTTAGGGTTACTCCAAGTTCTGAATTCAAGGCAGTCCAGGGGCAGGGATGGTGCAAGGTGTGGAGAAGGGAGAGCAGGTGGGCAGCACAGGGCCGAGCGAGCCTGGCTGCAGCGGGATGCGGCCGCATTTCGCGTCCGTGGATGTGGAGTGTACGCAGCAGTGTTGGCAGAGCTGGGCTGTAGGGTTCAGTTTCCACTCTGGTGTTAGTGATAAGAAATCTTAAATGCATTTTGTTGTTGTTGTTGTTGCTGATTGATCTGGAAGCAGAAAGATGAAAAACTAGAGTCAAAGTGATCTTCATATCAAGAGCTTTTCTTGTTTACCAAGGAAAATGCTCCACTTCGAGCATAAATTCCAAGAACTTCTACTGAGGCTTGAGCACTGATCTAAAGGGGAGATGGGAGGTTTGTCCTGGTTTGATCTGTAAGCACTGCCTGTCTCCTGTAAATTACCACAATCAAGGGATTTAGCACCACAGTGATGTTTAGTGATGCCATTCCTTGCTCTACACTTTAAGCTGCTGGGCTCCAAGCCCTAAAACTCATCCCTCACTCAAAAGCAGAGACTTGGAGGGTGCCTTTATTTTATTTTCTTTGTTTTGGACCTAGCAAGCCTGCCTTCTGAAGGACGCCTCTGCAGACAGAGGCATTGGAAAATCTTTTGCCAGGAAGTGTCTGACCAATCACTCGGTTCTGTTATCTGGGGCTTTTGGGTGAAAAATGATGATTTCACAAAATCCTTAAATAAAAATCACAGCAGCTGATGCGAGTTACCCCTGTCAGCCAGGGCCTGTTGCCTCAGCCACTCACAACCTGGTGTCAAGGGTTTGTAGGGTCCTGCAACAAAATTTCTTTGTCTCAGCAGGATGCTCTGAGGTTTGTTTAATAAAAATTATGAGCCCTCTCACATCCTATTATGTTTTCACTACAAATAGATGACCCTTACAAATACAGTTGCTGTGCTCATCATCAGCACAGCTTCAAAGAGTCAATCATTTGACAAGGTCTAACCAAAAGTGGTGACACTGTCCCTAACTGGAAGTATTTCCAGATTTCAGCTGTTAGCAATCCTCCTGGTTTTAAGAAAAAGATTTCTTTATTTATACCAAGGTCATTAGGAATAGCTGAGTGTGAGCTGCAGGAATTGGTGTAATTGGTCAGGTTTTGCTTTTGGTGCATTGCCACTTGTTTAACTAGATCCTGCTTAATTGAGATTTCTCTCTGCACTTAGAAATTAACTTTATTTAAATCCAGGGATTTTCATATGTGTAAAAATATTTCAGGAAGGTCAGAAATGTGGAGTTCTAGCGGGTTTTTTTGGAGCTGTTCTCAGTTCCTTATTTCAGCTGTAAGGAAAGTCTTTTGGAAGCCTGTTTTTATGGTGCATGCTACCCTAAGACTGACGTTTGAATGAGAAACTATGATGTGTTGAAGTATTTCAAATTATCAATATTTCATCCACTACAAAGGTGAAATTGTTTCCTTAGACATTTGGTAATCTCACGTGAGGAACAAAACTGATTTATAATGTGTTAGTTATTATCTTATGTGATTTTGGGCCTTTATATATCTAAAAGATTTAGGGATATATTAAAAAAAAAAAAAAGAAAGATTGAAGAAAACCTCTTGCTAGGATCATTTATTCATAACCCTCCAGGTATGTAATTCATTCAGTACCAAATACATATAAACCCAAAGTCTGTCTATAGAGTGAGCCTGTTTTCCTAGAATGTGAGTTACACAGAGACAGAGATTTGTTATTTATCTTTTGGATTTGAAGTGTTTCTGAATAAGGAATTAAAGCATGAAATCATAACGCAGAACAGCTCCAGGGGAAGTGAGGGGGGATATTCTGCTGTGATTTTATTTTCAGTGATGTTTATTGCCAGTGGTAATAAGGGGGAAAGCATGTTGCAGCACAAACCATTTGCTGTTATTCCCTGTTAGTAATGAACAGAGGTTCCTGTGCTTTGCATAAACACCAGCAGTGATTTGTAGCACCTTTGCAGGTGCTCAGGCTGAGGACCACATATTTTTTTTACCTGACAGGGCTGCTCCTATTTTTTTCTGTCACCTGCAGAACTCTGAACACCAATCAAGACCACCAGGCTTCTGTTGCATTCTTGGTTGTTTTAACTGATCCTTTCCTTTTGCTCAAGCTGTGCTTTGCATCAGGGCACAGACCCGAGGCTGTGCCGAGATCTTCCAAACTTTAGATGCATCTGTGGTGAATCTCTTCATGAGCAATGAACTATAGCGTTGAAATTCCCTTCTGAAAGTGACTCTCTGAAGTCCAGATTTGACTTTTTTTTTTGGTACAGCATTTTTCCCATGTAAAGAAGGCCTCATACGCCCTCTCTACCATCACCAACCCTCCCATTTTGGGGACAGTTTTGATGCAGTGATAAAGAAACACCTACAGTGCCCACCAGTCAAAAGCAGACACTGGTATCCTCTTCTTGAAACCTCTAGGAATAATTCAGTATTTCTAACTCATAGGTATTATTACCCCATTCTTCATTGTGGCACTTGTGCATTTTGTGTAGACCAATGAATTTAGTTTCAGTATTTCTTTGAGTTTGTGATAACTCACTATTAGGAGGGAAAAGAGAAAATTGTCTGAAGCCCCTGCAAAACTTTGAATCCTACATGCAGCCTCAGCCTCGTCTCACCTGACAGTGCTTGCTTGAGAAGGGCAAATGTCTTACTTGTGGTTTTGTTTTGGGGGTTTGATGGTGTGTTTTTTTCCTGATAGAAGGGAAAATATGGCTGTCATCTTGCCAGGTACTTTTCAGAAAACGTCATTTTTTTAATTGTTCTCAGATTTGTCTCAATTTCACATATACACAAGCCACTAGGAATAGGAGTTTTCACCTGGTGAGGAAATGCATGGGTCTCTCTTTGCATCTTCTCTCAGGACAGAACTACAAGCAAAATTATACAAAATTAGTTACCAGTTAAATAGGGAGACTTAAAGCCTTGTACAAAGCTGAAAATATTAAAACTCAGGGTCAGATGTCCCGCATCTGCCCCACTGTTAAGTAGTGCACAATAAACTGCACCACTCTTGTGCTGTAGGACTTCCTGGGAACCTGAGGTTTTCAGCGCCGTTCTTGGGAAGGGCTGGATGGAGCCATGCTGGTTGGAGCAGTGCAGCTCTGCTCTGGGATAACTCTGCTTCTGGCTGGCAAATGGGCAAATTGTTTTGCATCAGATTGAACAGCAGCAGCTGAATAAGGAGTGGTGGGGTCCCCGGATTAGTCTGGGATGGGCAGAATCCTGCGTTGCCTGGCCTCAAAGAAATGCAGGAATGGAGAAAGCTGGATTTGTCATAGACAGCAGCAATTAAAGGTAAGGGGAATCCCATGCCCTCTCTGGGAAGCTGGATGCAGGCAGGACACAGCCCCTGCAGTGTGAGAAGTCTGCAGACTTGGGGAAAAAACCCAGGCACAACATCCACGGCTCTTCCATAGTGAAAACATAAGTGAGAGGTAAAAGGCACAGGAGAGTTTTAGACACTGAGGCAGCAATGCCAGGATTGTAGGGACAGGAGGAGTGGGAACCCCGGCAGGATCTGGTGCAGGGGATGTGAGGAGACCTCACAGCCCAGAGCTGTGAAATGTGGGGAGCTGGGACAGCGCCGGCCTTGTGATGCTGTGGGCGGGAGAGTCACTGCTGCTGCCCTGAGGGGCTGTGCAGGAGGAGACCACCGGCCCCAGGAGGCGCCAGTCCGGCACTGCCCAGCTGCATCCACCCCCTGCGCTGAGCAAACGCTGCAGGAGCAGTCCACAGGCTCCTGGCAGGGGCATTTTTCTCTCACCTATTGTTTCCCTGCACCTTCCCTCAGTTTCCAGCTCCTTTCTCCGCTGCTCCTAACTCTTCAATGATCTCTGATGCACAAAATCAGGATGAGGAATCCCCTTTCTTCCAGGATGGACCTTGTTACCCTCCCAGCTTATCCACAGCTGCTCAAGCCCATACCCCTCCATAAAGCAGGAGTTCAGACTTTGCTCTCATCTTCCTCCTGGCTGTAGCTGTTCCTGAGGCCCTCCAGCCACGCAGAGACATAAAAGATGCATTTGCAGATTTTGAAAATTAAAACCATCTATACAGCCAGTGGGAAGGGATCAGCTTATTTGGTTGCTTAATGAAATATAAAGATTATTTTAACCAGTGTAAGCACTATTCGACAGCTTGTGAAACACAGCGGTGGCTTGATGAATGGCTTTCTCCATTAAAAAAAAATTGCTGCATGATGTCTTTTAAATATTTAATTTATTGGGGTTGGAGTGAGCTCGGAGCTGACAGTTAAACAGGAGCTATTTGTGGTCTCAGTTAACTTTGCTTACCCGGCTGAACCGTCTCGCTCAGTAAATTCCCTCATTTTTTATACTGAATCTGGGATGATGCATTTGCTGCACAAGTGAGTAGGAAGTTCTGCCTGTTATCTGCACTGCAGTGTAACAGGCAGTTATCACCAAAGCTGTGATGGGCATTGACTCCCATCCTGAGCCCACCCCTATGAAGTCCTTCTCTTTTTTCTTTTTTTTTTTTTTAATGCACTTTCTTCTAGGCCACCCAAAAAAGTACACAAAAAATCGTATTTTAGCAATCAAAAACACTGAAATATTCCTGGAGCAAGTGTTTCAGTGGAAACACTGGGCTCCAGACACAACACCAGTGGCAGTGTCCTTGGAAGACTGTATAGTATGGGAAAATTCCCCTCCTCTCCCTCTTCATTTTTCCTTTAACGTGCCAGCTTGCTACACAGCTGACGACATGCAAGGGGGATTAGAAAAGAAAAACAGGCGTTTCCGTGAGCTGGGAGTCAAAGACGCTTGGCCTCCCATGTATCTTCTGGCAAGGCTGAGCCCCGGTGTGGATTCTGCAGCGTCTGTTAAGGACAGAGGGCTGGCAGCAGCCCAGGGCAGATAATAGGTTCTGTGCCCTCCAATGGTTTTCACGAAACACGCAGGAATTTAATAAGCTTTGAGACCTCCACCCCGCTGGCCAAAGCTGGTACAACCAGCCAGTTGGTCCACAAGTGAGGTGGTGGGAGGGGAGGAGGCAGAAGGAAGTTGCAAATCTCTGTTTTGCTGCCTGTGTTGGTCAGAACAGCCCCTCCTGGCCTTGTCTGTGACAGCAAGGCAGTGAACAACTTTATTGGGTGGGATGAAGCTCTTGGGAAATGAACCACACCAAGGACAGGGTGAGAATCAGTCTTTCCCAGGTGATGGGAGATGTACTCTGTGGCCGTGTCAGTGGTACATGTCACTGGGACTTGTCCCTTAACACATGCCACCAGCAGCAAAACTTTGCAGTCCAGGAAAGCAACATCACAGCTGTAATTTTACTGTGAACCCCATTGTGAGGAAAATAAATAAGAATGCCAAAAATCTGTTGACATGTGAAATCCCTCACCTTGATCAAAGCGGCAGCAAACAATTTTGTCATTGCTTAGATCTTCCCTAAGCTCCATTAGAGCAGAGCTGTGGCATTCTTGTGTCTCGGGTGGCATCTGAACTGAAAATGTCCATTTTCACATTTTATCTTAGAACAATGGGGAGTCAGTCCAGAGTGGGTGAACAGGTAGACATAATGCAGATGAAGCTGGCATCAGGGTGTGTCAGATCTTTGTGGTGTAACCACACCTGGACCTGTCACCCTCCATCAGTGCTCTCAGTGCTGAAATGATGCAGTGACAGAGCACAAGGGACATGAGGAAACAGGAATGAAGCTGAGTGCTAAATTCCAAAATCTTGGGTTTATTGTTACTGCAGCCTCTTTGAGAAGACAAAACCAGAACTCACATTCATGAGGGTCATCCCTGAGCTGGCAGTGTTTGACCAAACTCCAGCTGCATGTTTCCCTGCCCCATTCCTGGGCACCACAATGGAGAGATGCTTGCGAGGGTGAAGCCACAAGATGCCCCATACCCTATGGTACAAAATTCAGCTGCTTTTTTAAGGAACTCCTACTTGGTCTCTGGCAGTTACACACGGTCACTTCATGTTTCTATTTCTTACATCAAGGTGGAGAGAACAGGAGTTCAGAGCAGGAGGGGCAGTGGGACCAACCCATTTCCATCTCTCCCTCTCCACCATGAGTCTGTCTCTCCATGGTATAAATCATTTACAGGCAAATATGGAGGTCTTTTCTCAGTACAGAAAATGCAGCAGATAATTGTTCTTCCAAATTTTCACTGTTCAATGTATCACGTTCCTCCTAAAACCATGGGCATTTGTCCTAAAATCATCACCTCCCTCCAGTGTTTAAATTGTTTTCTAAGAGTCTGCCTGAAAAGGTTTCCTTAAGTTAGTCCAGCTGACCCTCTTTGCCTGAACGTTTGTTCATTGCACTTCCAGACGGTGACTTGCTGATGTAAACAGTGGTTTTAAAAATTTATTTTGTGGCTAATGTTTCACAACTTCATTTCTGATGTCTTACAAACTGCAGAAACGACATCCTGGAGGCCCTCAGTCGTTTACAACAGGGATGAATGAAGCATTGCTCGGCTTTTGAGATCAATATTAGCTCAGTTTTACAGATGGTCTGTAAGGAAAAAGAGCTTGAAGTTTCATGCAGAGCCCACACTCGAAAAAAAAGCCATTAGTTTTCTGAAATAATTTCCTTGCTATTGAGCTATGAAATGTCGGTATTTATTGCAAACCTTATTCCCTCCTTAGCCATAACATTTTTGGTGCTATTATGCTGCAGATTTATTTTCTTTTACACCACATGCTCTTTTATTTTTTCTCCTGTATCATTTGTGTTTTCTTAAGAAGACCTGTAAGAAAAATGAATAATGAATGGAAACAAATTAAAAATGAGTGAGTTCAGATGAGAAACATTATTTGACATTCCAGCACTGGGATTACAGAACAGTACACTGTAGGAAATGATGGGGACAAAATCCCAGCTAGGCCCGGGATAGAGCTAGGACAATGCATTAAAAGTCACTGTAATATGATAGATTGTATTGTGGCATGCAAAAAAAATTATTTCCCATATTTTGATCAGCACGAGTGAGATATATGAGTAAGATCCTGGGCTTTAAGTTTGGAAGCCAGACTGGTGTTGATGGTGCTGTAGGTGTACAGGAGATATTTCCATTCCCATCCCAGAACCTGTTGGTGCTGAGAGGTCGGACACGAGCCTCGCGCGCAGCGCTTTAATTCTGAGCTCAGCAATTCCAGAGCTCTGCTGAGACACCAGGATGCTGGAACAGCACATCCCTAAGCCCCTGTCTCCTGTGGGTGATGTTTTGCAGGTTTATGTCACCATGCAGCACTATGGAGTGAACGGCTACTCCCTGCACGCCATGAACTCGCTGAGCGCCATGTACAACCTCCACCAGCAGGCCGCTCAGCAGGCCCAGCACGCCCCCGACTACCGGCCCTCCGTGCACGCCCTCACCCTGGCAGAGAGACTGGCTGGTAAGAACCACTCATGACTTTTGCCCTCGCCTGGCACAAAAAACCCCACCCAAACACACGAACAAACAAACAAACAAAGCCCCTCGTTGCTCGCGTTGAGCGAAACTCTTCTGGAGCGTGACAGATTCAAGGGGCACGGTGCGGCCGAGCTCTCAGGTGGCAGCTGCCCGCCAGTGTTTGCTGGCGCCTTGCTTCAGACTGGTCTGGTCACTGACACCTGGGAAGCTCCGGGGAGAGTTCAGATGTGGCCCCACTATATGGGATTGAAGAGAGAGAATTAAAATATACTCGAATGTGTTTTAATCAGTGAACAGAAAACAGCAAAGAATTTCACTTTCTTGTCTGTAAATAAGGGCAGAATGAACGTGATCACGAACCAAATTGGATTCCCCAGCTCAGGCACCCAGGTCTTGCATTCCCTAATAGACACCTCCTGTCAGCCCAGGTCATAGTTTGCTTCTCCACGTTGTCTCTTCATGCAACTGTTTTCCACTTCTTTCCTAAAAAACACTATTTCTCTCTGGGAAACAGTCTTCATTTGGATCTTCTTTAGGTTTCACCTTGGCCTATTTCTTCCTGGGGATCCTAGACCTTTCCTTGGGTGACACTTTCCTGCAGATCCTGCTGCCTTCCATAAAAGAGCCTTTTTAGCTCAAATCAAGTCACATGGGACTTGACCCAGGCAGTGTCATTTACAGAGTACTGTTGATGGTGGGGCAGCAGAACAGGAGCTGCGGGTCCAGAGCATCTGAGCTGGTTTTCTGTGTTCAGCCATGGTTGTAACAGCACTGCATCGATGCTCTCATTAATAGGAAGTGCAAAGCCCAGATAGTTTATGTTTTGGTAGAGGTAATTGTTCAAAAATAATGGATGGAGACCTGAGAATAATTGGTGTGGAAGGGCACATATATCTGCTCTAAATTTCAGCCTGCCACGAAACATCCAGACCTGGCTGAGATCACCAAAGGCTCCTGCAGTGCCAGTGATCAGCAGCTGCAACATCACTGTTTTGGTCTGGACTTGGATGCAGTGATGTAAAACAGACCTGACAACCAGGATATGGAAGCTAAAGTAAAAAGTTACCATACCTGAGATTCTAGAAACTTTCCCAGGATGGAATTATCTTCCCTGACTGTCTGAAAATGTGTATCTGTTCTAAGATAGCTTTCTAGTTGTCTGATATTCAAGTTTAAAAAAAAAAAAAATCTAGAGTGATTCCTTCCAGCCTAGAGTAGGTGGAAAAAATTACCTGTCCAGGCAACTTTGGTGGGCTAAATTTAATAGGTAAGGGCTTCAGCCAAAGTAAGGATGCAGAAGTTTCAGGAAGGTCCTCCCAGGTGGGCAGTCCACAAAGGCATGATGATAAAAGTCTTGGACTCTTTGGATCAGTGAGCTACAGCTGTCAAATCTTCATGCCAGCAATGTTCCCTTATCCAGCCGCTAATTGTGACCTTCTTAACACAATTCTCAGTGGCTTGTGGAATCCTTGGGGTGGCACAGAGCAGAGCAGGAGTCACTGTCCTCACTGATAAACAACCAAAGTGGAATCCAGGAGACCTGGACTCTTCTCCTGGCTCTGCTGCTGGGCTACAGAGCGACGAGGAGAGCACTGTCCTTGTCCTGGCCGTCCATCCCCCTGTTCCCTGCCCCTTTCAGTGTGCAGGTGGTCAGATGGGAGCAGACAGCCCTGAACTCTGCAACGTACCTTGCACACCCCGGGTCTCAAGGTGCCCCTTTTCCTTCTGCTCTTTAAAGATGTTTGTGATCTCCTGTATCTTTTAGAGTAGAGCATGTAGGACTTAATGTCTTTGGCCCTGACTAGGCTAAAGTAGAGGAAGATAAAAAAAGAATAAAAAATTCTCATATTCTTGACCAGAAGATTCAATTGGTTTCCTGACCTCTTATCTTTAAAATTAATAACCCACCTGGAAGACTTTCCAGATTAAATCCCACAGTCCCCTTGTCTTCTTATCACTGGTAGGGTAGGCATAATATACCTACAAGCTGTTTCCTTTGCAGTTGCCTCACATTCTGTTACTTCTGAATATCGTTCAGTGCAGGTTATAGATCTCATTTGCCTTCCAGGGACAGTCAGAATAAAGCAGCACAAAAGCAAATGACCTTAAGTCAGAAAACAGAGGTTTCTGGTGGTAACTGCAGAGCCTCACCTGCAATTTATATTCTCCTTCTTGCACAAAGCCTGAAAACATAGTTAAAACATTAAAATAATTGCTGGTTGCCTCTCGCTGGAGTGGCCAAACTTAATGCATGAGCTGCTGCCTCTGGGGAGCTGGTAGGTCTAACCTCTACTCTAGAAATTTGGGAATATTCCAGCCTGCAGGTAGGGTGTTTAACCAGTGCCCTTTCTCCTGTTTTCGTGTACTTGAAACACAAATGTTAACTTTATAAAACGTTTTGGGGCAGTTTCAATTTCACTTCTTGTGCTGGAATATCCCTTCTCCTCGCCTGGCTGCACTGTGAGTTGTGCCTGGATGCATTAAGGATGGTCCCTCTACCTCCAAAGGGGCATTTTTATCACCAGCATTTGAACTCCCCAAGGAGCTCCGGTACCTCAAACACAAAAGTCTCTTGTAGGCATCCAGCACTACATTGTTGAAGACCTTTAGCCTGATCACATCTTTGCCAGGTTGCCAAAACCACGCAGCTTTGGCAATCCCCCAGAAGGGTGCTGCGAGTGCTGACCTAGAATGGAACAGCTGGAAGTTTTGGAAGAGGAATGTTTGAGTGGTGCAAAGCTGATTTGCTACACTCATTAGCCAGGGGATCTGAGACCTGGCTGTGTGGTGCTGGGGTGGCCCGACAGCAGGTTCTGGTTTATTGTTTAGATTCATATCACGATGCTCGTGACAAAAGAACAAATAAACAGCAGCCAGAGCCTTCATCAAACTCTGTGTGCTGATAGTGCCAGCTTTTCTCCCTGTTCAGTTGTTTTCTCGTGTGTTCCTTCCTCCCTTCTACTGGAAGTCACATTCTTAACCGAATTAAAAATGATACCAGACACTGCTCTTTCTGCATTTCCTCTATGAGAGCAAACCTCTTGCCAGACTGTTTCATTCCAGGGCTCTAGCACAGCATGTCCCAACTTGCATAATAAAGGGTGGGTTTTTTTCATTTTCAAGTAACTTATTTTCATTGATTTAAGATCTTTCTACTCCCACTAACTGTTGTGCAATAATAACGCCTCTGGTAAAATAATAAGCCCTTTACTGTTGGCCTCAGATTTTCCCCAGTCTGAATTTCTTCTCTGCCCTCAATTTTCCAAGCTCAGTTTGTGAAGTCAAACCTTGTGAGTAGGTGCTGTGCTGAGAAGAGCTCAGCACACGAGCTCTGGGCTTGCAACCAGTGGGGCTGGACGTGGCCCTGGCTGGGGTTTCCACCCCAGATGCTGGAGAGTGTCCGTGCTCAGTAAAGGATGTGCTTTGGAGCAAAATGCACAAAAGCACATGAGATTAAATGCTCTCTGAACTGGAGCCCAGAACAGCTCTCCAATATCATGCCTTGAAGACTACAGTGAGCTATGCACAAGACGTTAAAGAAGTACAACAGCGAATGTCCCCACGTGGTTTTTATTTGTGTTTTTTAATGGAAGGTGCTTGTACCATGGTGGGGTCTGGGCATCTGCATGTCCTGCCCCACTGATGCTGGAGCAGATTGAGTTATTTCAGCCAAATTCAGCACTAGAGTCTCAACAGCTTCCACAGTTGTTACAGAAAGAGGTTCTCTAAAAGATTTTAAAAAGATTCTCTCCAGAACAGGCTTTTAGAATCACAGAATGGTTTGGGCTGGAAGTGATCTCAAAGGTCATCTAGTTTTAACCCCTCTGCTATGATTTTATCTCTTTGGACACGACAGTTAGCCAGTAAAATCCATATGTATGTGTTTTATTAGCGCTAAAGCAATGGCAAAAACATTCTATAGTTTTGTCTGATGTTAGCAAGGGCTTTATTTGACTGTCAGCGTACAAATTCCAATAATTAAATTGGCCACTTTTCTTGTCTTCCAACGGCTGTACATTTCAAGACATCATTTTGGAGGCACGTTATGGATCCCAGCACCGCAAACAAAGGCGAAGCCGCACGGCCTTCACTGCCCAGCAGCTGGAGGCACTGGAGAAGACCTTCCAGAAGACTCACTACCCAGACGTGGTGATGAGGGAGCGGCTGGCCATGTGCACAAACCTGCCCGAAGCCAGAGTCCAGGTACTGATATTTTGTGAGTTTGCAAGTGGGGATGTTTAAAAGAACATAACAGGGTTCCCAGAGGGCTGACAGATCCCTTGACCTTCCAGGATTCTTCCAGTGGAACCAAAGATTTTGGGGCAGTAAAGTTGTCAAAGGTGGGGGCAGGGAGGATAAAATCATCTGAAGTTACACATCTGCTTAAGAAACTTCTAATCCTCGCGCACATTTTTCAAATTTAGGATTGTCTGAAGTCTACA
This sequence comes from Picathartes gymnocephalus, assembly GCA_013390045.1. Classification (NCBI taxonomy): domain Eukaryota; kingdom Metazoa; phylum Chordata; class Aves; order Passeriformes; family Picathartidae; genus Picathartes; species Picathartes gymnocephalus. The sequence goes on from WEKY01063540.1 coordinate 400,694, forward strand.
CTGGTTTTCATTTGTTCTTTCACATTTCTTTTGGGGAAATTTTAGAAACAGCAACAGAAGTTTACTTATTTATTTATTTGCAAGGCTTTTCTGGCTTTCTCAAAAAAGTAGAGACCCAAGTAATTCCAGCTGCTCTTTTCCACCAGTGTCAATATTTGTAACATCTCAGGCCAAGATTTGGGTTTGCTTTTTGTTTTTTTGTTTGTTTGTTTTTCCAGTTTCAACGAGTGAAATGTGCTAGTTCATAACCTGCTGGTGGAGAGGTTCCTGTCTTTTAAAAGGCAAATATTCTTCACTGTGAAGAGAAAAAAATTAGTTCTTTGATATAAATATCAAGATATTTTGATCTAAAAAAATTGTTTCCTTATCTAACTAACCAAACAACATGAACAAGATTTGCAAATATATTTCTTCTAATCCATGTCTACTGATTTAGGTTAAAAAAATAATGAATTCTCTCCTCCTTTCCTAAATGCAGTTCCCAGACCAGAGCCTATGCCTGTAATGACTTACTTTGAGTGTTGCCATCATAGTTTTGATACACTTACAACAAAATTATTTTAAAAACTTAAGCCACTGTAAGCCAATGTAATGTCATCAGATACTACAGCTGCAAGACATTCTTTTTAGATGCAACTGCCTAACTAATTTAGGAGCAAAAAAACTAACAACCCCCAAAACACACTAGCAGTGCAGTGTCCTAAAGAATCAACATAGAGCCTGGATATTTTTTAGTCTGTTTGGTATGTTATTTGTAGCTGCACTGAAAATGGTCGAGCTCTAAGGTCCAGCAAAGTGGGATGGCCTTTGGGCACAGTGGGCTTGTAGTACCTTATTATTTGGGGTTCCCCTGAAGCTCCCAGGCTGAATGATGCTGAATTTGGCACTAAGCAGGATTCTCACCGGTTTTTCTCCCCTACTGTTTGTGGCACTGAAGGTCTGGTTCAAGAACCGGAGAGCCAAATTCCGGAAGAAGCAGCGTAGCCTGCAGAAAGAGCAACTGCAGAAGCAGAAGGACTGTGAGGGGAGCCACAGCGAGGGAAAGATGGAGCCACCTGTGCTGGAGACCCAGGCTCCCACCCCGGACACTGAGAAGGTCCAGAGCCTCCCCAGCGAGGTTGGCACAGACCTCAACCTGACCCTGTCGGAGCAGTCGGCCAGCGAGTCGGCACCCGAGGACCAGACCGACAGAGAGGAGGAGTTCAAGAGCACCTTGGATGAGGCCAAAGTGGACAAGAGCCCTGGTGTGGACAGCAAGGCTTTGAACTGCAAGAGAGCGAGCCCAAAAGCAGGTGAGGGGCAGCATCTTGGTAGGGGTTGGTGTCAGGAGTGGGCAGGTTGGTGGTCAGGACCCCCTTCCCAGGGGATTGCTGGTGGTTGGGTGTTGTCCCATATTCCCTGTGGTGTGGGTGCTCCCATAGAGGCTGGCCAGGCTTGTCCTCTTGCCCTCAGCACTGAACAGGCCCCACAGAGGGCAGGATGTCCATTGCAGCTGGAGCACTGAAAGAGAAAAGACCTTCTGCTCCAGTTAGATCTTGGGGAGAACAGTGCCCAGCAGCTGCAAAGAGCTCAGCCCCATTTCCACGCTCTGAGGTGCCAAGGATGAGAAAGGCACATTTAGCTCTCATGAGATGTCACACCCTCTCTCATTTGCACTCCAGTGCAAGATACAAGCCCATGCTGCTGCCTAAACCTTCCTGGGGTGTGAATAAGCACCTGCACCCAGCCAGTAGGAATAACTCCCATCCCCTCTGTCTCCTGCTACAGAGTCCCCTATCAGCGCGACCGTGACGCCTTCATCCAGCAGTGGCCTGGCTCAGACTCACTCCTACTCCTCCTCGCCCCTGAGCCTCTTCCGCCTGCAGGAGCAGTTCCGCCAGCACATGGCAGCCACCAACAACTTGGTGCACTACTCCTCCTTTGAAATGGGGACACCGTCCGCCATGCCCTACTTGGGCATGAACGTCAACATGGCCCCGCTAAGCTCCCTGCACTGTCAGTCCTATTACCAGTCGCTGTCCCACGCTCAGCAGGTCTGGTCCTCCCCAATCCTGCAGGCCTCCAGCTCCCTGCCAAGCCTGAACAGTAAAACCACGAGCATTGAGAACCTGAGGCTCCGGGCTAAGCAGCACGCGGCGTCCCTGGGGCTGGACACCCTCCCCAACTGACTGCCCATGAGAAGATGCACCAGAGGTTGGCACTCCTTGAATCCCTAGGCACCCCCACCTCTTCCTGGACCCCAAGGTGCTCCCTTGCAGGGAAAACTTTGCATTTATTAACATCTTATTAGCACCATTAATTGCATCAGACATTGCTACTGGCCTGGTCTTCACTAAATATTTCATGAGGAAGGGGGAAAGGATCTGTGTTTAGACAGACGTACTGTCCTGTGGACTGCCATGAGTTCAGCTTGTAACGTTCAGGAGGAGCCCCCTGTCCTCATCCCCTCGATAAGGTGCCAACTGTGTTACACTCACCTTTTATTTTGATGTTGTTGTTGCATTCTTTGGGGGAAGAAGAGTCCTGCTTTGTCTTGTATATAGTTTATAATGTTGACAGCACCCATCACCTGTGTGTTACTGTCAGTGTTACAGAACTGTGAACTCTTTTGCTTTTATTTCCCTTTACTTTTCAATTTTAGTAGCTAGTATCAGAGTTACAGATCAGCCATCCTCCTGACCTCAGCTGGTAGCTAGTTGCTCTTCTTGGGGCAGCGCCCTAAAGGTGTTCATGAGGAAGAGAAATGATTGTGCACTTCGCCACTCCACTTCTCCCTTCTCTGCTAAAGCTAATTTTTTAACAACTGGGAAATGATCTGAAGGTGAATTTCCTGTTTAAGCACTTCCTATAATGCAAGCATTTTTCATTTTCTTTTTAATAGCACTTGCTCAAAGAGGACAAAATATTGGCCAAATGCTGCTGGCTGGGAGAAAATGAAGGCCAAATTTGCAGGATTATTTTTCATTGATATTGTTTCCTCTTTGATCTTCACTGAGGTGTAAATTTTATTTATAAATTACAGGGTTTTCTTTTGGGAGAGTGTTTTGGTCTTATTTTGACAATAGATAATAATAAAAATTTCCTATGGACTCCTGGTGTGTTCATACACCATGAATTTTATGGGTCTTTGACAAGAAACTTAATGCAAGCTGTGTCTAGGAAAAAAATCTCTGATCACCAAATTCTGTCCTCAAGCCCTCAATTCAGAAAGTGGTTATCAAGTGAAAATGTAACAAGTGAAAAATGCTGAACTGCTGGAGGCAAAGCAGGTGTGAGCAGGGGCTTTATAATCTCGCAGGAAATGAGGGGGGATAGATGAACTTGCCAAAAATGCAGAGTTTGCAAGTAACCAAAATTCACCAAAATTTCTAATTTCATCAGAATTATTGCATTGAAGAGTTTCAGTCTCATTTCATTGGAATGACCCATCATTCACCCTTGGGTGGTTTCCTTTGTTCTGGAGGAATGTTTCTGCTAATTTAAATCACTTTTTTTTGCCTAACTAAATAAATATTTTGGACTCACTGCTATTACTCTGAGCATTAGGGAGGGCTGATATTCAGATTTAATCTCTAACATTGCCTAGGACCAAAAGTGACTCTGGGGCATGTGGTCTGTTTGTACCCCAAGAGTGATGACTGCGTGTGTCACTAACAGACTGGGCAGAGCTGTGCTATCTCTCTGCAAATTATCATAATTTGTTTAACACGAAGTGAACACCCACAGCCTGTGGCCCCTCTTGTTCCCACCTTGCTTCATTCTGGGGCAGCAGCCAGAGGTCAAATTATCTCTTTAAACATGGAAGGAAAGAGTGTTTTCAGCTACATTAATGCTTCTTGAAAAAGCACCTGACTCTGGCAAATAGAGATGTAAGGATAGCTGTTTGATGGGAAATAATGGTTCGTCCCTCATAAAGCTGTAGCAGGAGCAGACCTCGGGAGGGGGCAGCTCATCAACTGCACCAGCTTCCAAAGAAAATGGAGCATCTTCCATAAATATTTCTGCTGTGCCAAACACTTCAGTTTGGGGCTTTTCTCTCATGCTTTAGTTTTCCTGACTGTGTCAAATCAGCCCCCATGACCGGCAGAATTCCCCACTTTGCCAAAACCAAATGTATTTGTAGGAAGCAGATTTTTGGCTGCCGCTTTCAAAGGAGTCTGAATAAATTAAAACCACCAAAGCACATTTACTCTGTCCAAAAAGAAAGTCCCAGCTTTCATTTTTTGCAGCCTGTCACCCAAACCAGGGACACCCAAACAAAGCTTTAATTTTCCTCCTCCTTCCTCAAAAGCCTCTATTCACCTGTATTTTTTCCTGTGCCCTGCTAATCTCTGCACCATTATAGGCCGTGGAGTTGCTTTACCAGAGCAGAGCAAACACAAATTTAATTAAGATCCCTTCTGATGTTGTTCCCTGGTGCCAGTGAACAAGTGAGGTAATTGGGTGTGAGATCAGATCTGCAGTTCAGCTCTTTTTTAATTAATAAAAGATGCCCATGAAACTGCAGCTCACGCTGTTGGGTGTTTCAGGCAGAGAGCAGAGCGTTGCAGTTGCTCTTGCACCATCCCAGGTAAGACAGGCATCTCTTCTCTTTCCATGGAAAGGGAAGCATCAGCTCACAGCAGGGCAGCTACAGCGTTGCCATGGTTCACAGTGGATACCGCAGCATCTGCCACGGGAAGGTCAGAACGCGTGGATTTATGGCCTGCTCCTGCAAGGGGAGGACAGGCAGCACAGGAGATGAGCTCGCTTCATCCAGCACCAGATTTGCCATGATCCTCTGGAGGGAGGCAAGACTTCCCCACTGAGCCAAGGAGGAAAACTCTTCCCTGTGCCTCGGTGCAGAAGTTCATTTCACCATTCCCAGCCGTCACACGTCTCCACCACCCCTGGAGCCCTGACCCCCTTCATCGCCGTGGTACTGCTGATTTCCTTCCTCACAGAGGCTTGGAGCTGCTACCAGGAACTTCCCCAGTGGAGCATCTCTCACACCATTAAAAACCAACGTCGGCATGAGGCCTGCAAGGCTCAGGAAGCAAAGTGGGACAGGAGATACTTGGATCTCCATCAGTCCACAGGGGTATTTTTTCAGCACCATCCTCATCTGTCTCTGCAAGGAACAGCATCTAACTGAGGTGCAGCTGGTCCTGGACCATAATTCCCACATGTAGATTATTTCTCCCATTCTGAATCAGGATGAAAATATCTAAAATTTTAAAATAAGCTGAAAAAAAGGAGATTGCCTTAAATACAGATGAGCTCCTGAAGTACTTTATGCAATGTTTTACCTTCTTATGGTGAAGCTTAAATATCCATGAGGGGAGTGAGCTGACATGAAAAGCCAAAATTGATCTGGAAATGCAAAGATGCAAGAATTTAGGCTCACAGCTTGCAAAAGTTTAATAATTAATTTTCTGTCAAAACAGACTCTTTCCTGCACACTGTTTTAAGGTCTCTGAGCTCTTGGGCTATTTCTGACCAAAAGAAAATTATGAAAAAACATAGGGAGAAACTCCCCTTTCAATTTAGTCCTGTGTATGTATTGGGAAGGCTGAAGGGACTGATTCTGCATCATTCCTCTTTGAGCTTTGCAAAGCTGGATGTTTTTCCAGGTGGGAAGAACTCCTGCAAATGTCCCGATTTGTGATGTGAGGTCTGCTTGTCCCTTTTCCTTCCAGCAGCCCCAGCTGTTCAGGAAAATGAAGTCACAGAACCAAAACAGATTGAGGCTCCCCTCTCCTCACTTCCAGACAGAGGTCCGACACCTCTTAACAAACATTTTAGTTGGACATAATGCGGCTTCCTCCATCTCAAGCACCAAATGCTTGGAGTGTAACACAGAGATGCTCCCTCAGCAGGCAGATGAACTGTTACAGGGGAGAAGAAGAGCTGCCCATCCCCTCTGGATGCTGTGCCAACCTGGTGCCAGGGCAGGGCATTCCTGGGACAGTTTCACCCACAGGGAGGTTAAATGGAAAAAGGGAAGCAACGTTTTGTGTTCTATGATGATCAAGTTGATTTTTTAATGTATGGAAGGAATGCCAAACAAATGCACAGCACGGCATGGAGGCCAGGAAAAGAAAGCTCTGGAAAAAGTCTCCCTAGTTCCTATTTGGAAACAGGTTATAGATCTGGAGATTTCCTCTGCAGGTCTTTTGCCCTTCCTATGGCTTTGTTTATTTTGCCTCTCCTTGGTGAAGCAGCTACAGCTCCAAAGCCTCCTTAGCAAATTTATAAAAGTTTTATACATGGTCCTTGCAGGATCAAGGCCCAGGAGAAAACCAGTCACAGCATTCAGGGCAAAAGTTTGCTGTTAAATTTCTTCTACACTGCAAGAGAAGTCTAATAAGTATTAATTCAAAAAAATAAATTAAAATAAAGGAGATATTTAAACATTGCCGAAGAAATGCTAAGTGAGAAAATATCCAGTAATGATTCTGGGAGGCTGAAAGGAAACATCTTGTGTTCTTTTTTTTGTTGGGTTTGGTTCCGTTTTGTTTTGTTTTTTTGGCTAAGAAGGGGAAATGTCCTTGATGGTGAATATGGGAATAAAGAGAGGTATTTTTTGAGCTATATTTCCTCCAAGAAAAAATCGTCATTTGCTGTGTAAGAAACAAAAAAAATGCTGCCAAATATGAAAATAACCATCAGCAAGCACATCCCTCTACATCTCCTTCTCATTTAGGTATTTCACCATGTGAAGAATTTCAATGAGCTCTAGGTATGTGTTGCCACTGCAGCCAGCCAAAGAGATGCTTATTTTTACTGAAGAAACATCAAAGTGGGTGGACACAGAGGAGGAAACTGTAATTATTTCTGTCCCTGTATTCCACGTGTGGTACTTCCATTGACAGTCAATTTTGAGAAACATCAGGACATTTCTGAAGAGGATTAAACAAACCTCTCTAGAAAAGGAATGCAAATTAAAATCCACCATATTCTATTAGTTTAATTACAGTAGCTATGAAACATAACTCAATTAAGCTTGAAAAAGTCAATTACAGAACTTTCCTGCTGGTTTTTACAAGCTGTGTTGATTTTTCTTTTCCTCCCTTCTTAGCCCTCCATGTGCCCCTTGCTGTTTTTTTATGATCTGTTCTAGAGCAGCATAATACATCTCCTGACTTATTTTTCTTTTGAGTGAAAAAAAGCTATTTCTCTGCGTAGGTCTGCTCTCAGCCCAAATCCATAGTGGAAGGATAAGAAGAGGTTGGTGCAATAAACAACAAAAAGAAAAACCCCAAAAAATCTCAGCAATGCAAGATCAAACAAACAAAAAAATCCCTTGCTCTGCCACGCGGCTGCGACTTTCCCACCGTGTTACACAACAGCCCAGCAATGATTAAGGTTCCCTGTTTTCCACAGACTTTGCAGATGCTTTTTACTTCCCATCTGCTCAGGCAGCAGCATCCACACTGTCCCTGGCTTTCCTGGGCTCCTGGGGAAGAGATGCACAAGCTGAGGTGCACAAATTAAGACCCTCATCACTGCTGTGATGCCAGAGTGGAATTACTGCACCAGCTCCAGTGGAGCAATGCCACAGCTGGGGACAACGCTTAACCCCCACATTGATTTGTAAAGAATATACAGTTTTTCATATACTAACAAAAAACAATGCAATTATATTTTTAAAGGTCTGGGTTTCAGGATGGAAGTCCTTTTCAGAATCTCTTTAAGGCACACATTAAACCCATAGCAAGTTAAATGGTGCAGGTGGTGCCCCATGAATGGCCAAAGCCTTTCCTAACTGCTCTGGCAATTGAGTGGGGCCTTCTCATAAGGCAGAACTTTAGATGTGTCTGTGCGATGGAAAATAACTTTTTGGTTTATTTTTTCATGCCAAGAAGCAATCAATTTATTCTTTTTTTCCCAGATTCTGACCCAAGGTGTGCAGTTAGCTCCAAAGTGTATCAGTGTTTGTGTGTCAAACCCATCTTGCAAAGGAACAAAGGCTTTTAAATTGCAAAAAGGAAATCAAAGTAATATACTGTACAGATCACTGTAAAACTGAGCTGTAGTGTAAGACCTTGTGCTTTAGAATTCACTATTGAGGAACTCAAATGTGTATCATATTTATTTATTCTAGTAGGTAAAAGAAGAAGAAGAAACAAAAAGAGTTTATATTCATTTCTGAAAAGCTGCAGCATGATGCTATGTACCAATTGTGCCAGTCCTGCTTTCTGTAAAATTATTGCCTGTTTTCATACTCCACTAATAAAACGGAAAAAAAAATCAAGGAAAATGAATTTTGCGAGTCATTCATTAACCTGAGGCTGGGACCACACAGATAAAGCTGCACAAAATGGTGCCGAACAACAACTTCTTGCTGTTGGCATCGACATCTCCAGCTGGGGTGGCAGGTGGAAAGACCCCCTTGGCCACAAGACACCGAAGCAGTGGCTGCAGCACCTCTTGTCACCTTCCTGCACAACCCAGGAAAAAGTTCCTGCCTGGTGAGGTGCTGAGAGGAAAGCCCTGACCGGAGAGCACATCCCTAAAGACAATGGTGCACAATAAATTTGACCACTCCCAAACGTCTGGGGTTTCTATGTGATTTTGAGGATGTTTCTGTTCTTTTGGTGAAAGACCTGTCCCCTTTTTTACACCTAGCCACGGCGGGGCTGTGCTCCAGGAGATGGCAGAAAAACTTCTGCAAACTTGTTCCTCTACCTCTTGTTCCTTCAGGGTTAGTTTGAACCTAAAAGGTGAAACTACTCCTTGGGCAAGAAGTTGGTAGTGGTTTCATGGGCTTTTCACCTTGGCTATAGGCCCAATTTGATGCCTGGTGAAGGAGATGGAAAAAAAATTTTTTTCTGAGTTTATCGATATTTTCCTGAAGTGACCTGACAATGAAGCTCTTTAAAAAAAATCAAAGTATTCAATTTCAGAATGTCACCTCCCAATTAATATGATTCCCCCCTTTCTTTTCTCAACTGTAGAAATAATGTAAAGGAAAACACATAGAAGGGAAAAGGAATCTTGAAGGAAATGCAAGTGCATTTGTAACCATGATTAATAACTTTTCAGACATTCTTAAGGAAAGTGACTTTTTCTTAAACCAGGCAGAGAACCAGAACAGTGGGGATGTGGGCAGAGACTGGGAACACCCCTGCCTGCAAAAATTTTCGTGCTGATAGTTTTGACCCAGTTCCATCAGTGCCTTTGAAGACTGATCACGTGCACCCAAAATATCAGCCAGCCACAACTGTCCTACACTGCAGCCATTGCTATTTTTTTTATCCACAATAAGGGAAATATTATTCATTAGATCTCCTTTTCCACTGCAGTTACAGGTCTGCTTTGAATATTAAAATCCCTATGGTTAAGGAGTGTCTGTGACCATCAAGGACACCAAATTGCTCAGTAAATTCCTGCCTTCACAAAGAGGGAAATAAATGGATGAACTGTGGTCACGTCCTTGCATGTGGTTATCTTCAAATTAATAACTCAATTTTTCCCTCACACAAGGTTGATGAGGTAAAGTCAGCCACCAGCTAAAACTGAAACCCAACCTTCAGGAAGTTTAAGGTGGTGTTTTGGTCTTGAAGACCATGTCCTAAAGTTATCAGGAGGTTTGTTCCAGAAAAATACAATGTGAGGGGAAAAATAAGATTTGAAAGAGCTCCAGAGCTCAGTATTAACTGCACATGTGGCATTTTGATCCATTTCCATAAGGCATAACATAATATTTGCTAAAGAAGGAGGAGGAGGAAGGGGAAAAAAAAGACCAGAGTTAATATTCTCCTTCGGATTCCCCATTTGCTGATTACTCTGCAAGCTGTGTAATTGGGTGTCTCTGGCAATATGATGAAATGTGCCACAAACATCAAAAAATGGTGCTATATTAAATCTGCTTTTCATAATCTCTTCTCATTTCCCAGACCTGAGACATTTTATTCAATTTTTCCTGACTAAGTTGATATGTAAAGCCATATAAACATATCAATGCAAATAAATACATATATATTTTTCAAATGCTCATCGGAATGCACTCATTACAAAGATTTGCATCAAGGCACTCTCACATGACTGGTAGCCAAAGAAACCAATTTTTTTTTTTAACATTGCATTATTTTTAAGAATAGTTTACAAAGGTACAGGCTACTTCTTTGTATTTCATTAACAAACCAAACTCTAGCTATCGTGTTTCAGCCTTATCTTACCTGATTAGAAAATCATTTCCCTATTTGCATTAAGGGCAAGAATCTATGCAAAGTCACCATAATATTATTCAAGCTCCAGAACAGCAGTGAAGATCCTATTACACACTGGGGCTGCCTCTGTTTTCAGGAGCTGCAAGTCCAGCAGGGACCGTGCTGGTGTTTTATTTTAGCCTGCTGCAAGGCACACGTCAGAGGAACCCATCTATTCATAATGCCCAAGTGACTTAAAAACCTGCAGCTTTTGTCTGTATAGCACCTGGGGCTTTTGCTTACATTTTACATGGTGTCTCCACGATTTGTAGCTTTTTTTTGGATAAAAGCTGGCTTTCAGCTCAGCCCCGGGAAATCCTTCAACGCCGACCCTCCAGTCTCTGCCACCACAACCACCACCACAGTGGGATCAGCACTCCCAGGTGAGGATGGGGAATGATGGGGATGGGGATGATGAATCCCAGCCTCTCCACTGTCAGACTGCAGCCTGTTCTTTGCCTTTTGCAGCTGATGGAGGAGAATATTTCCATTCCTGTAGTGGCAGGAGAGTGTCCAGCTGCAGAAATGGTAGGATTGCATCTCGCCTGCACCACGCTCACCAGATTAGACACAGAGCCTGGAAGGTGCTTAACTCTCTGACTTCCATGATGTTAGGGAAACAGTTTTTTTCAAGCCCTGATTTACCCAAGACTCATCCAGGTGGCTTAGCCAAGTCCAGCCAGTCCCAGACTCCCATCCATGTCACAGGACTAGGAGCAGGGTGATTCTACTGCCCCCTTGCAGCCCCAATCCTGCTCCTCTTTCACAAACCTGCACCCCAAGCTCTTTTCCTGCTGGGAGTAGGGCAGTGCTGGGACAAGCCAAGTCCATTTCTCAGCTGTGCTTCTCCTGGAAGCCCCCAGAGCAGAGATCATGTTTACAGACCTCTGAGCTTCCAGCAGCATCCACTCCACATGGTTTTCCAAATCACCTTCCCACCAAGTGCTGAGCAGGGAATGCAGTGGCCTAAAGCAAAGTTAGTTCACTCACACACAGATACAAAAAGCAAGGTATGGATTTCCTTCGGCTTGGTTTTCTTTCCAGCACATTCTCTCTGCATTAGTAAGGTGAAATATCAGTGTTGGACTGCACCGTGTCCTCAAGGAAACACATGGGCAAACAGATACGTGGGACTGTGAGGTTATTTCAGCAGAACACACCATCAGGAAGCCCAGTTGAGGCACCAGGCTGACATTTTATCTATCATTTTTCTACAGTAAACTTTACACCACCCCTTATTTTGAAGGCAGCTGCAAACAGTTTACTCTGATATGCAATACTTATGCTAATTTTCCAATTATTTCTTTCTTATGGAGTCAATGAATAGGTCACGAGCATCACAAAAGCCCTCTGGGTTAAGCCAAGTGTCCACCTCAGTGGTTTGGTGGCCATGGCCAGTGTGGCTGTTGGGGACAGGAGATCATCTCTCCAATGACACCATGAAAAGAAGCAGAGAAATACAAAACAGTTCCAAAGCCACCTTAAAATCTCCATTCAGGTCTCCACAGCTGCCCTGGGAAACGTGAGGAAAACTGAAATACACTGTGTTACTCTGGAAAAACCTTTGCTGATGGATTTTCATGTGTACAGTCTCATTCTTTACTTAAAAAATGAACTTTCCTATAACAAGATAAATCACTTGCCTGGTGGAAGCAGCTCAGCTCCCTTCAGCTCGGCCTTGTTGAAGGCAAAAAAAAATACTCAGAAGTTATTTGTCAGCTTCAGTTGTGCTTCATGTCACAAAAGAACCAATCTTGTCTGATACCTCCTGTAGCCCAGTCCTCTCTTCCCCAAGGAGAACTGGGAGCTGTTTAATGAAAACTTCTTGGGATTGCCCTGTGGAGACCACCAGAGGTGAAACTCTTCCCCCAAGAGATTATCTGCTGTAGAGGGACCCACGTGGAAATAAGGACATTTATTGCTGTGGCAAGAGAAGAGAGAAGCATCACAGCTCCCTGAAGCCCAGCCCTGCTTCACCCCAGCCCTCCCACCACAGCAAACTATATTTGCTTCACCTTCCCATAGCAGGCACCTTAAAAGAGAAAAAAAAAACGCCTCTGATCCACTCTGAAACATGAGATATCTCTCAAACCCTCAATAACATCTTAATTTCCTCTCCTCCCTCTCTGTGCTGGAGATGACTGCACAGGCAGGAATGTTTCTGAAGACAAAAAAAAAAATTACATTAGTGGGGAACAATAGAGGGGAGACCTGGTGGAGCAGAAGTGAATTAGTTTTGCCTTCAGAGACACCCACGGAGAAAAGAAAGGTGTCTGAGTTACCTCAAAGTAATTCCTCTGCACACAGAGCTCCTCTAAACAGCTTAAGCAAAGAGAGACGAGAGATGTGCTTTTGATTTTAGCCCCATTTCCCAAATCTTGTTTGTTTGCTTTGCTTCCACCTGGGTTTTTAAGTCCCTGCACCTCCCAGGGTGTTTGCAGGGCTGTTACCTGCAGGAATGTGTCCTGTCTGCATCAGGTCTCAGCACGGGAGTCAGGGGTGGGCTTCACCTCTGCCCATGTTCCTGCGGCTTTCAGCAAGAACAGTTGCATTTTCCAAATAAAATCTAAGGACAAACTGACCTGGGGTATCCAAAAACAGCAGGGAGGGCTGCAGGGTAAGCAAGGGAAAAGAGGACAGCAAGGAAAGGAGAAGAGCTAGAGCCTTTCACACACAGAGTCTGGAAGGGCTGAAATCCCAAATAGTTAGAATTTTATCTAAACGCCTTTTAGGTCCAAACACATGATCACATATTTTTCCCCATTTCACTTCATTTTTAACTTAAAAAATATACTTTTTTTTAGCACTAAGTAGAATCTTGCTAGTGGACCCTTTTTTTTGTTTTAATTTCCCAACAATACTGCAAAAATCTCTCACAAAAAAACCCCCAAACCCCAAAACCTAACAACTTGCTTTTCATTCATCTTTACTTGAAAAAAATGCTGACGTTAAACCCTCAAAGCTTGAATTGGGACCTCAGCTTAGGCTTTCCAGTTGGCCTTTAAAACACTGCTTTTTGGCACATTTCTGGGGGCACGAGGGGCTCCTACCTCTGAACTTTCAGACTGTCAGGCCAAACAAAAGTGAGCACTTCTCTCTTTTCCTTGAGGCTGAAGTGGAACACACACCAGCCAGGACGCCTCGTACATTGAAAAATTCCTGTGCTGTCGCACTGAACTAATAAATTACCAAGCTGTGTAAACAGGGCCAGGGATGCTCTTTATTTATTTATTTGTTTGTTTGTTTGTTCAAAAGGGGGGGAATAAAAAGTAGCTTGTCCATAGGTTGCTTGCAAAATGCGTGCCAAGCAGTGGGGGGAGGAAAAATCAACAACAAAGGAACTTAAGAAGAAAATATTAAGAACCCCAAATTGGGTGAAAATTGCTTTCTGACAGATATCACCTATTGCAAATGATACAGAAATACAAGTAATCTTGTAAAATGAAAGCCAAGGACAGACTTGTACCTGCCTTAGATGAATAAGTATCCCATTATCTTGAAGAATGAGGGCCCCAGGCTGTGATTATGCCACTATTGTATTCTAAACAGCATGGTTTGTCAAATGGAATAAATCCTAGCAAAATCAAATAAAAGAAGAAGGGATCCAATTTGAGGGCCAGCACACGATTTATTATTTTGTTTAATGTCGCCCTCTCGATGTTACTGATTATTGGGCAAAAAGCACCGTGTTTAAGCATGTGTTTAGAGTCTCCTGTGCCCCTTGCAGGCTCCCAGTTGTCCCCCTGAGTGTCACCCAGTACTGGCCAGCTGCTGATTGCCACCACCCAGCTCAACAGCCTTAGAATGGCTCCAGATGGCCACGGCCCAGGCCAGCATGGTGGGGAAAGAAACTCAGTATTTGGGTTTCTGCTTGGGTGAGTCTTGTGGGGACACTGAGGGATGGGGTGAAGAGCACTTTGCACCCTGCTGCCACTGGAAAAACAAGCAGGAGCTAAAGATAGACAGTTGCATCAAAAATTTGTGAGGTAAAAGGAAATTTCATACTGATCTTCTTGTCCTTTATGGATTTGGGATAGTCCATCTCCCAGTGCATCTTGAAAAGGTTTTTCCTCTTCCAAAAGTGACACTTCTTGTTTTATGATGTCTCTAGCTTGATTTAAAAAAAAAATATAAAATAAAATAAAATAAAGGTGGTTAAAAGGACCAAACAGATTATATATGTTATGAGGTGTTCTATGAAATACCTGATATTGCTTTACCTGCTTGAGTCACAGGGTGGGACTGGACATGAACCTGCCTCTGCACAAGGGGGAGGCATTACTGGGATTATGAGTATTAATGAGCCAGATCCAGAAACACAGAATCATTTAGGTGGCAAAAGGCCTCTAAGATCACTTGGACCAACCATTAACCAAACACTGTCGAGTCTGGCCCTGCTTTGCATTCAGCTGACTTCCAAAAGCTGGAGAAAGTTTCCAAAAGTTGGAAAATTCCTCAGAAACCTGACCCTGACAACTCTCACTTGCACTCATGAGTGGGTGTGCAGGAGAAGCTGGTACAATCACAGGCAAGGGCAAAGAGGAGGGAAGCTCCTGGAAATGTTTCTGGGCAGCAGTTTGCTGAGGAAGGAGCATTCCTGTACCCTGGCTCACCTCAGCGAGTTACTGCGATTTCGTGACTTTTCTTTGATGGGGCTCTGATTTACTCAGCTGTGAGAGGAAGGTAATAACACTGCCTTTAACTGGCATCATCTATTCACTGCACATAAACCCTCAAGTCACATAAAAAACACAGAGCCAGGAGCAGAATGGGAGATGGAACATGTAAGTGATACCTGTGGACACAGACCTCGGAGCACCTTTTGCCCCAACAGCCCTTGTGATGAGCCCTCTTCCACCCATAAACTGGGTCTCCTCCAATTCTCCATAAATGAGCAGTGGTTGTTCATATTCTGGTACTTTAAAGGACCAAGGGGGTTTGGAAATGTAACTTTTAAGTGCAAAAATGCAGCAGCTTGTCAGGTCCTCGGGGCAGGAGCTCTTAGGGCTTGAAAGTAGATTGCCCTCATACAACAAGGGTTGATTCTAGCAACGAGTGAGCTGGCAAACTCTAGGAACAATAGCGAGAAATGATGGATTTAAAGAGTCAAAAATAAAACGGGCATATTTTATTTAGGCAAAGTTACAATTGAAATCAATAAGCACTACCAAATGTTGCCTCGAAAGCATTATTTGTTAAGGACTATGAAAAACAGAGGAATTTTAAAAGTCTAATTTATTTTGTATCATTTTTTGTGGCTTATTTAACTTTCCTGAACCTCATTGCTTCTGGACATGGTAATGTCACTCAGTCTCCATTTCTCTCATCTTTCACAATACTGCCAGCCACAAGCATAAAGAAAGTTACTCTGGAGTTTCTAAAATAATTAATGATATTTTGTCATGTAGATAAAGGACAACTTGATTTCTGTAGTCAACTGTCAAACTTCTGTAAACCACAAGGGAAAAACTCATTTAAAACCAGAGGTGTTTTCATATTCACAGGTCTCCAGGACTAGACTTTAACCCCTTGGGTTTTCTACCCCTCACTCCCCAAACAGTGCAAATTCTGGGCAGAGAGTTCCTCTTGCTGAATTTCTACGGCTTCTGCAAAGTTCTTACTCATCAGCAGGTCTCTTGACAAAGTTTTCCTCGTGCTTTTAATCAGGCAAGGGCTCCAGAAAAACACAAACCCTCACTATAGAATAGCTAGTCATGATCCAGAAAGTTAAAAAAGACAGAAGTTGTTCCTTTCCCCAGCTATTTTGAGCAGCCCAGAAATGACATTACCTGCAGGACTTCCTTTTCCAACACAAACCAGAAACTATGCCAAGGTTTCTGTTTGCTTTGTGCAGAACAAGTGAAAAACATTCCACACCCACAGAGTCAAAAGAAACCCAGATTTCCCTAAATCAATCTGAATATTTTACCAGAAATGCTTTTTTTCTACTGACACATTCAGACCTGAGAGGGCTCACATGGGTGCATCTGTCATGTTTCAAGCTGGGAAAAGTGAGGCCCCTTCAAAATCTTCTCTATCACAAGGTCCTAACCTGTAAAAAGACAAAAGCATCTTCCAGGTGGAAACATCAAAAACCTGTATGTCCTTAGCTTTCTGAAATGACCATACAGGGTAATTTAATACTACTTGATTCCATTGCCCAGGAAAGCTCAGTGTGTTTGTGTTTTTGTTTTATATGAAAGTAGCTTCAAAACTTTCCAAAATTTTTTCTCTTTCGCAACTAGTTTTGCCTCTTGGTTTTCAAAACACACTTGGAGTTTTCAAAATACACTTTCTGGTTTTTTCCCCCCTATTTCAAAATTCTTCTGCTTTTCTGGAGCTTCTATTTCCTATCACCTGGAATGTTCAGAAGCAAGCCCCAAATATTTCCAATTAAGTTCCCATCAGGATTCCAATTCCACCTTAAGAAAAGAAGGGGAAAAAGAAAAAAACAACAACTAAAATGCCCAGTGAAAGCCATGAAAACCCACATCAGAAAAAAAAAGCAAAAAAAAAGAAAAGAAATCAAGAAACCGAGCTTGGGACATTCAAAAGGAAATATTCCTCTCTTAATATAGAGATTTGCACCTTAAAATCCTCCAGCCATTTCAGCATTAACCAGCATTGCTTTTTTTTTATTATTTTTAGTTATTTTTCCCAGGCCATGGTGCCGGCTGCCCATGAGACCCACAGCAATGCCCTGACGCCCTCTCCCACTCCTGCACCGTGGGGCGATGCTCCCCAGAGCCCACCTCCCCATTCAGGGCCAAGATTATGCTTTCCCCACCAGGCTGAAAGCCCTGCGAGGAGGGGAGGGACAGAGGAGGGGAGAAGAATCCAAAGGCATTCTGGCACCCCGGGCCGATAGGAAACTTTAGCCCCATTCAGCGAGTGACAACCGCTTGTAGAATATGATCTTAATCCTGTTTCTAACATTCTCTCGCCCTTCGGCCGCCCTATTCCAGGCTGTATTCTTCTAACCGTCGCTCCAGCAAATCCCCCAAAGAGAATTACTGCGCAGAGATAAACATCAAAGGGAAATTCAAGAAATCTGCAGTAGGTTCACACAGTGGGGGAAAGAGGGGCAGGTGGGGGCCGGTGGGGAGAGCTGTCTCTCCCCTCGCCCTGGTTGCATTCCTCCTTCCTCAGCCCCCCAAACCTGCTCAGCAGAGTGCCATTTTTAGGATTTATTTATGTTTTTATCCTGTTTGGGTTTCTTTTTTTTTCCCTTGGGAGTAAAAGAGCCTAGTCATGCAAAGCTCTGTACACAGCCACTTTGTGTAAAAAACCAGCCCTTCTCCAGAGAGGGGCATCACCTAAACAGAGAAGGTGGAGGTGGGAGAAGGAGGGGGCATTTTCCTGGTAGGAAGCACAAATAGGGAGAACCAATGGATTTGCCCAGCAGCACATGAGAAGTCTGCTGTAGAAATTGAATGAGTGAACATCATTTGGGAGCTGCCAGTAATTCCCATCAGGTGCAGGAGCCTTCAGCACTCAGAGACACAGTCCCATGGTCTTCCCTAAGGGGCTTCCAGCAGGTTGCCAAAGCCAGCTTGGAAGCATTCTCCATGTGAACCCATGAGAAGCCATTCATATTGGTCACAAAACTGTGGATCTCCTCTGATATGTAACCTCCAGGACTGAGGAAAGGTGGGATTCTGAGGACAGTGACAGTCTTTCCACCCTGTCTCGCTCCAGTCCTCCAGAAATCAGGGTGCTGCTCTCTGCTTACTGTGCAGCCGATGAAGAAGGGTGAGCTCCTGCCTCTCCCATCTTCACATGCTGTCTCACATGACTGAGGTGACATCGGGACCAGATGTCCCCTTCCAACCCAAATTACTGCTGTAAACACTGTGATTCAAGAGGAACTGACCTACAACAGGGCACAAAAAAACTGGGTCGTTAAGAGAGTGCAGAAAACTGAGACACCCAGGTCATCCCCAGCACGGCAAAAGCATCCCCTTTCAAACTCCCGTGGGATCTTTCCTTCCTGCTGGCCCTGGTTCACAGATATGTTCACACAAACTCCATCAGCACTCTCCTCCCAGCCCTTTCCAGCAGCTGGGAAACTCAGGTAAACACAACCTTGACCTGGTGTTGGCAACAGCCTGGCTCAGGGCAGGAGGTGGGTTTGGATTTCTCAGAGGTGCTCTAACCCCACCCAAGCGTCCTCCTCTGTTCCCAAATGTTTAAAAAGAGGCTTTATTTTGGGGAAAAAAAAAACAAAACAAAACAAAACTGTTGCAAGAGGAGCAGTCTGAGACTGTGTCGCAGCTTCCAGGAGGTAAAAATCTGATGTGCTATAAAAGAATAGAGAGACCTAAAAATAGAGCTCCCACCACCCACGCTAAAGGATTAACTCTCTGTTAGGAAACAGGACTGCCTTGACCTTGAGCAAGGCAGAGATGCCTGGCTTGCTGCTCTTGTCTCTGCTGCCCCTTCACATGTGGTTTGGAGAAAAAGCTGCACATTCTTGGTTCTGGTTTTCCTGTTTGTCAAAGGAGGCTGAATATCCTTGTGTGTTTATTGATGCTGTAGACTCACAGCTTGTCAGGTTTACCCCAAATCTCAAGGGCCTACCTGGACTGCAATGAATCATCTCCAGTTAACAGGGTAGGAGCAATGGTGGAGTCCTTTCTGCTCTTTTCTCTTCCAATTCTACATCAAAACCTATTTTATTTGAAGCAGAAAACCTTTAAATATAGAACAGTCATGAAGAATTCCACCTTGCAACAGTTATTTAGCTTTCTTTTAACTCATTTTTTGGTTTTGGCATCTCACCTTTGCAGAGAAAGTTGGGGGCGGGAGTGGGTGGGAGGAGATACATTCCTCATTTCCATCACATGCAGCAAGAAGGAAAAAGTCACAAAAGAGTGTTCCATTTCCAGCCTACACAACCTCTGCCACAGATTTTTGGTGCTTGATTAAAGCCATACAACGCCCACAAGGTATTCTTACAACCATGGACAACCCTGAGAGAGGCCATAGGATGTGGGAATGCATCTTCCTTCTGTTCATCTCTGGTTAAACCTGAGATGGAAAAACATGCCTGGTTTTGAGAACCAGTTCAAGAAAGATATGTATTAGCTGGAGATAGTTCAGAGAAAAATAATGAGAATAACTGGAAAACAGCACCCATAAAGAAAAATTAAGATTATTGATGTTGTGTAACCTGGAAAGAGAAAGCAAAGGGAGTTTCAGATCCATGGGTGCTGTAACTACCTAAAGGTCTGTTAAGGGCCAGAACTTGTCCCTTTACTGTGTTCTCAAAGAACAGGGCAAGATCCAGGCTTAGAAATACAATCTTTGAATTTTGCTGATCAGAATACATCTAGGGCATTCTGCCCTGTTAGCACTTCCTAGGTCTCCCATCTCTCTGGGATGCCCTCTCTCTCCCATGTCATTTGATATGTTGGGAATAGTTATTTACTTCTCACACTTTGTGTGGCCTGAGGACTCAGCTATTGCTAGACTGGTCCCCAAACCTCTGTTTAGCTTCATAATCTAATCTGTCACTCTGCACATCACAAAGCCAAAGGACTTTGGTGAATTGAGTCCCCCTTGAAACAGGGAGTCCATCCTCCAGCCTAAAGCCTGCCAACAAGGAGGTTCCCCCTACCTCACCTCCAGAAAATAATTGCTGTGGTTAATTACCCTCTCAGGCCATGTTAATCTCACTATGAGATCCTGTCTCATCCTAAGGCTCATACCTCCTTCTCGGGTTGCTCGAGATTTCACCCCTGATTGCTGATGGCATCCATGGTCCTGATGGATATGAAAAGCTCAGATAGATCAGTTGCACAGGGAGGCTTAAGGGTTTCCAAGACCATAATGAAAATTCCTTTCTGTAGAAACTGTGACCCAGACATGAAACCCAACCCTCAGTGGGAGACTTCAGATTTCACAGGAGACAAAAGCCAACACGCTAAAAAAAATTGCCACTCTCTTGGAGAATGGGAATTTTTCACTCAGGTGGGAAGTGCTCCATTAGCCTCCACACATGGGTTTACTTTGGGATGTTTTTCTTGGGATTTATTTTAAATCAACAGAATGGGTTTGGGAATACATTGTGTTTGGTTTGTGTGGACAACAGAACAACCAAAATCTTGTGCTGTTTTCAGCATTCAAGGCTCCTTTCTTGTATCATTCCAGAAGTGTTTATTTGGACTTGAGGACTACTTTGTTGAAGATTTGGGAGATGGAGTGGTGGCTACACATCACGCACTGAGATGGTGCCACTAGGCAGAGGAAACAGCAGGGGGAAGCTCATCCTGTCCATAGGGATGGGTTATCCATCCACCTCGGCCCTGAATTCCATGTGCTGTTTGTCTGATGGCAGCTGCATTCACCAGAGTCTGCTCTACATGTCCAAGAATCCTGTCCATGCCTGGCTTTGTGCCAGGGTGCAGGAGCCCAGATCCAGAACTTCCATCACATGAAAAAGAGTAAAGATATCTGGGTATATACATTGTTATTTGGTTTCACCCCCGACAATGTCAGCTCTGATTTAGACTTAATATTCCCACAAAATCTGTGTTTAAGTGAAAAAGAGCCCATGGAAATCCTCATCTCCACCCCCATGGGTTACCACGGTTTTAAAAGAGAGAAGAAGAACTCAGTCAAGGAGCATAGTGGTGCTGTACCCATATTGGTATAGAGTTTTGTATTTTAGAATCCCAACTCACTTAATTTCCTTGAATCTGTCTCATGACCTCTCTGCTTTATCCCTCTTCAAGCTGGGCAAGGAGGAATGTGTCCATATTCAAAGTGCTGTAGAAATGGGTTACAGATTTGGGCATTCCCTGGGTACCCAACGAGATGTTTCTGTTATGGCCAGGCTCTGGACTGATCCTGCATGTTCAGGCTGAGCACCACTTCCATGGCCAGATGGGTGCCAGGATCCCACCATACTCCTGCTCCCCTTTCCTGGGGCACACAGTTGAAGAGGAGAGCTGGAGGAGCAGGATTTGTGAGCTGCAAAGTGCCCACATGCCACACAATGTGATCACAGCCACAAGGATGTGCTCAGGCTGGGGAGGCTCTCGCCCTTTCTCCATGCCAGACCATTGCAAAATCAGCTTCTGGGAGGATTCTGCTTCTCATTTATTTCTCCTGGGCCTGTCCATTCTTCCCCCCACTAGCTTTGCCAAGTTTTAGCTCATTCTGCATTCTGAAAACAGTTCCAATTAAATGGCTTTTCAATCAGTTTGATCACAAGTGCACTTGCCAGAAGTGCGGCACGTCCATGAAATCAGGAATTTCCTGCAGGACAGCTACTCTCTGAAAAAAAATATTTGGATTTTTTTCTTGGAAAATGATCAGTTCAAAAACTATTCAGCCTTGTAGCCAACATTTTTCTTTTTATTTCTTCCAGAATTTGGAGTAGATTCTCCCCCTCCCCCTAAAATTTTGTTCTCGACAAAATATTTCATGGCTAAAAAACAAACCAAAAGCACTCTGTCCTGGCTCAGAGTTCAAACAGGCAGGAATTTTCACACAGCCCAGACCTGGGGCTTGGAAATACTCTGGCTTCTTGACAAAGCCCATTTGGTAAAGTAGTTCAGAGTGCCCATGTTTGTCCAAGGCACACCTCCAACCAGTTTAACACTGGAGAGGCAGACCCAGTTTGAATAATTCCTCATACAGACCTGCTGAGGCTTCCCTTTCCAGTAAATATTTATTTCTGTTAGCAGCAACTGTGCAAGAGACATACTTTTGTGGTTGGCTCTTTCCCCTTTTCTCAGCTTCTTGAGGACCAAGCCATGGTTTTATGGGGTTTTTCCCTCGTTCCACACTCACCAGTCCACAGGATGGCTGTGATTTATTCGAGCAACAAGGGTGCACCTGGTGGTTATTCCCCAGACCAGATTCCTGTGAGATAGAAGAGCTGGGCTGTGCTCCTTCCCTGCTCCTGATGAGGAGAGATTAGATGGGGAAGCCTGATAGCCTGGCTCTGGAAGGGAGCAAATGAGCAACCCTAAACACCTCCCTAGGCCCGGCGACCGTAAGTCCTTGGCAGTGACTGGTCCTTGTGGGATAATGCCAGCAATAGGCATATTAAGCACATGAATGTCAAGTCCTAATTCATCTCTCTAATGTTGTACAGTAGCAGGACTGTACCCCCCTGCTGTGGTGTAATTTCACGCTGAGGAGTCTGATGGGGCTTCCTGCAGACTGATCCTTTATGGATCAGAAAACTCACTTTCTCTTTGTGTTGGAGGGTTTGGAGATTATCTTATTAACCACATCCATGCCAGCTCTGATAAAACACCGGGCTCTGCTTCTTCTGAGGACTCCTTTTCGTGCTGCTTTTCCCCTCCTGTGGGTTCACATCACAGAGGTGAAGAACGTTAAACCCAAGGCTCTACCAGCAGGTTTCACACTTGCATAAGCAAATGGAATATTTTGCATTTTCTTGGCTCAGATGCAATACTGACCCAGCTTGAACCCTAAATCTGTTTAGGGAGTTTGGTGCATCCACATTAGGGCTCCTGTATCCCCTTTCCAGGTTCTTTTTGCCTCTCCTTTCCCCCAAAGAGTCAATGTATAAACTACATCAGGGTGATGCCCTGCAGGTACCACCTGCCCCACAGCAGCAAGTTCGAATGCAGGAGTGGGTCTGCCTCAAGTCCTGCCCTCTGTAGGACCTGCCCACCTGGAGGAAGGGCTTCTTCTCCTCCACCTTCTCAGTCCACCAGACTGCCACTTCACAAACCTCTCCAGACCATGCCATGGGGACAGCAAGATGTGGCAGTGACCAGTTAGGATGTTCTTGTGGCCTCTGAAGGTGCCAGGCACTGCACACAGGCCAGGAAAAGGCTGCAGGAGGGAAGGCAGAACTGCATGCATTCTCAGACACTCCTCAGGATGGGCTTTTCCCATCTGACAAGACAAAAGCCTTCTGCTTTCAACACCAGACCACGGCTGCCTCCCTGAATGATGCCAGAGGGCCACCCTGTAGCCACGTCCCAGCGTGTAACAGGGGATGATAGTTTATAATCTCATTTTCTGGGCTGGCTGCCCTTCTGGTGCCCCTCATGCTCCATGTAAATCATCTGGAGTCTGATTTCTTTGGCTTGCAGGGCTGTTCTTTCCTTGTCTGCTTCTAACAGGCTCCTGGCTCAGCAGGGACCTTGTCAGTGAAGACAGTACCAGGACAGTCTCACCAGAAAAACTTCAATTCAGTCTTGCTTGGATGAAATGCTGCAGCCAGGGCCAGGATCCCATCCACAAGCAATTCCAGCAGATTGGGGGTGGCTTTGACATGCTCACATCTCCTGTTCAATGTGTATGCACTTCCCAATTCAATGGCATCATTTCTTGGATCAGGATTATCCCACTCCCTTTTGCTTCACCTGATGCACTTTAAAAAGGCAGTTCAACAGAGCCCTCAGTTGTTTTCAGTTATTTTTATTATATTGTTCCTATCTGCTCACATTGTGTCGAGCTACAGACCTGGTGGCAAGCTTTGCCACCACCAACAGCCTTTTTCAGCTAATGAAATATAACCTACTTTTTATCTGCAGAAAATAGCATCGCCTGAGTCTTACCATGGCAAATTACTTAATGGCTCTCCAAGCAAAAAAAAGTCCTTCCCTGTCTATAGGGCCATGTAAGTCTCCTTCCAGCTGTTACCTTGCTGCATTGCTGAGCACCTCAACTTGCAAAGCAGAGGCACAAACTGTCCCTTTTCTAGGCAGGGAGGCAGAGTTCCACTTGTTTGTAGAGAAGGGGAAGGCACTGATCCCACCCCAGCACCTTGCACACAGCCAGAGCACCCTCACGAGAGCCCAGGGCAGGAGCCCAGCCTGCAGCTGCCTCTCCCTCTGCCACAGCAGTCTGGTCAGAAAAAAGGGATCTGTCAAAGGGATATTGCTAAGTCAGGGGCTGGTTTTAAGAATTTGATCATTAATAGGGTGGCTGGGTTTTCTTTTCTAATGCAGGGAGAACAGTGAAGGATTTGTTGTTTTAATTGCAATATTCTTCTTGTTCTTATTTTATTCTCCCATAAGAGAAGAAACAAACCCTTCTGTTCTACCCCAGATTTCCTACACAGCAATATGGCAAATGGACAGCAGTAAGAAACATTGTCAAGGTCTCCAGGTGGACTGAACTATTCTTTTTTTTTTTTTTTTTGTTAACAATCTGCTTAAGAAACACAATGAGGAAAATGTGTTACTTGCTTGAACCCTTTCTTTCTGCATTAAAAATCTGGCGACTCTCTCCTTTGCCCACATGAACTGGGTGAGGTTTGCCTTGGGCTTGGGACATTTGGGCTCTTTCCAGATAAGCCTATAAAGGTGATAGGGAGAGGCTTATGAAGGTGACAGGGAAAGGCTTGGGAAGGTGATGGGAGAAGGCTTACGAGGATGATGGAGGAATGTGTTTGAGGCTGTGTGGGTTCTGAGATCCCACTGGATGGGAAGCAGCTGGCAGCTACAAGGAAAGCTCTCCAGCCACAGAAGCAGAGCTGAAGCCATCACTAGCACAGATGACTGCAGATCATGGGTGAAGCCAGGAGGGAGGTCCCCAAAGGAAGTGTCAGAGGGATCTGGTGCATGCAGAGCTGCCTACTTGCTGTGGGACTGGAGCAAAAGCCATGGGAGAACTTCTTCCACCCTGTGCTGCTACTGCCCACACAGCTGCGGGCAGAGCTAAGGGGACAAGTGGGGATGGAGCATCCCTGTGGCACAGACCAGGCCTGCAAAGGGGAAGATTTTCAGCCTGAATAAATGCAAATCCTCCTATTCTGCCAGGCACAGTGGGTTTCCCTGAGACTCAGCCCATGCCTTACCGAAGGACCTTTTCCAATCCTCCAGCCGACCGATCCCAGAGCAGAAGGGAGGACTGTTTGTTTAGACCTATGTGGGTTAGGCAGCTCAGACTTTATTCTTGCACTTTGATAGGTTCCTAAATGAAAATCCAATAATATTTTAAGCAGAACGAGTTCCCATGAAAGTCATTTCTAAATCTCCCGGCTCATCCTACCTGTGGGCTGGATTCTCCATCCCCATGGCCTAAGCCCGGTGCAACGCTCCTGCTGCCAGAGCTGTTACTGCGGGAGCTGAGTCCGGCCCTGCCCCCGAGAGCAGCGCTGCTGCTGCTGCTGCTGCTGCTGCTGCTGCTGCTGCTGCTGCTGCTGCTGCTGCCTTTAATGAACATGTAAATAGACAGGAGGCTTCCGAGCAGGGTAACCCTGCAGCCAGGAAGTTCTCCAAAGCAGCTCGGGAGAAATAATACTTTATTCCTGGCGGTGCAAATAACTGATAGGGACTGGCTAAGAAGGGTTCATGCAAATACTCCTGAATTAAGCTCCATCTGAAGTTAGAAAGGAAAGATGATAAACACACCCGGCTTTAAAACTGCAAAATATGCTTTGCAGGCATGAAACCGGAGGAGTAACAAAACTATCTGACATCACATTTAACAGCAAAGCATTTCTTATTCTCAGGGATGCAGTTACCTAAACTAGAGTCCCACTAAAGAGTCCTACCTATTATTTACATTTCTAAATCTTAAAACCATTAACAAAAGCCACTTAATTCAATTACTTTCCCTGAGCGTCGACAATATTACATTATTGTCACGAAGCTGAGTTTTGGCTCTGGGTTTCTCTTTTTTTTCTTTCTTTAAATTCATTCCTCTTTTCTCCACGCTGAGTGCCTCCCCGCCACCTCCCCGTCTTCCTCTCCCCCGATGTCATTGTGTAGAACTAATGGGGTAAACTGAAATGGTATCTGTCCTCATTGACAGGTTTATGAGAATTTAATAAAGCGTGGCACGGATAAAATGAGATATTACAAGGCCACACAAAGCTGATTGACTTCTCCACGTCAGCATTTTTATTTAGTTATTTATTTATTTATTTATTTTCAGCACAGGGGTGATCTCACCAGTCCTGTGGTGGTGCTGGCCCAGGAGGGATGAGAGGGGAAGGGAAGATACAGGCAATGGGAGTGGCTGATCAATCCACCGAGGTGTTTGCTGTGATGCTTTGTGGCTTTCCAATGGCTCTGGGAAGATGACACAGCAGGAGTCACCAAGGGCCTCCCCACCACTGCCCAGGCACATCTCTGCCCCCCGAGCCTCCACTGTGATGGGGTGAACTCACCAAAACCAGCTTGGCATGGGTGGGGGTCCCCACCACTGCTCCCTCAGGGCTCTGAAGCAGGGAGCAGCTGCTGGTTGTACGGACCCTGCACAGACACTTGGCACAGACGGGGCAGGGGCTGCACCCCTGTTATGCACTGCGTGTCCCTGTAGAGGTGACATCGGTGGGGATGCTCCAATGGGCCCCCACAGACCACCTGAGGGCCCACCTCAGACCACAGGGATGTTTGCACTGGTCAACACAGAGCAATCCCAGGGCCCAGGAGGTCATCACAAAGGATGTCACCAACCACATCCCTCCAGGCATGGTGCTGCCCTGTGCCTCAGTTTCCCCTCCTGCCCAGTGCCCACCTTGCTTGTGTAAATGTAAATTGCAGGGCAGCTGGGGGGCCAGCACAGATCAAACCTTCACCCCGGGAAAATCAGTGTGTGTATCTAAAGTGTGTTAGCTTCCATCCCAGGGCAAACAGCTGGGAAATCTGAGCTGTGCAGTAACTGGCAGGCTGTCTCCCTCTCCTGGCCTCTTCAGAAAGCAGGGATCTCAAAAGGAAAGAGGAAAGAGAAAGAGAGGGAAAGGGAAAGGGAGAGGAAGAGGAAAAAAGGAAACCTTAGGGTGTGTGTACTTTTTCTACCAGGCAAGGAAACCCACAATGCCAGTGGCCGAGGAGGTTTGGAGTCAGCTCAGTCACACTCCGAGTCTCAAAAGGGCTCAGGACCCTGCTATGACTCAGGACCCCACTTAAATCCTGACTCCACACTACGGAATAACATCACTTTTTGGGAAGACGGTCAGGTTTAAACTTGGGGCAGCCCCTGTTAGCCTCAAAACTTGGGCCATGGGGCTTCAAAGACAAATCAAGTGCTTCCCCTTCTTTGCAATGTGCTTTCAGTGCGGGTGGAGATGGCCTTGCTCATTCAACTCATTCCAATGTCAAGCACTGGAACAGGCTGCCCGGGGAAGTGGCTGTGTCACAAAAACTGGAGGCACTTAAGAGATGTGTAGATGTGGCACTTAGGGACGTGGTTTACTGCTGTACTTGGCAGTGCTGGCTTAAGGTCTGGAGTCAGTGACAGCAGAGGTCCTTTCCAACCCAAACGACTCCGTGGTTCTCCTCGAAAGGGCAGGCAGCCTGCCAGACTTGAGGCACAGTCCTGGCCACGGCAACAAATCCTGGCAGCAGCAAAGCTGACAATTTGCAGGATCAAGTTCTGCTGGATGTTCTCCTTAGCAAAAAAAACCTGGTCCTGATGGACCAACAGCAAAACTCCCAGCATTTTGTGACAGCACTTAAAACCACCTGAAATCAAAGCACTGCTCCCCACAAAAGTTCGGGCTCTCTCATCACCCAATGAGCTCGAAAAGGGCTTTCTGCTTCGTACAATACTCCAAGCTCAGAGCATATAACAAGGGTTTAGGACGCTGAAGTCTCCGAGTAGGCGATTCCTGCCAGGCCAGCAGCTCAATCCTGCTCTCTGGTGGCTACACCCGAAAGGCCAAACGCACCCAGCAGCGATGTGGCCTCAGTGCAGCAAGGAATGCTCACCTGGCGTTCCCCTGGACTGCAAACGCTCCTTGCTGTTTGCTGATTTAGCTCAAGGTTCAGCTCAGAAGGCAGCTGTGCACGAGGAGATGGAGATCATGGAAGGTTTTACATTCCCCGCTTGAGCAGAGCATGGGCCCATCGCTGCAGGGGGCCCATGGGCTCCATAAAGGGGCTGCAACCCATCACATTCCCTTTAAAAGCCCTTCCAAAGCCTTTATATCATGGAAAGCATCCTGCTGCTCTGCACGCATTGCCCACAATCCCTGCAACAGCTTTTCCTGCAGTGCCCCAGCCTGTAACCATCCCCCCAGTATCACGTCTCCTTTGGAGAGCCACAGGGTGTGAAGCAAGCTGGGGAGGATTTCTCCTGCATTTCCTCACCCCATCCCTGTGGAGAGGTGGCCATGCTGCCAGCCCCATGGAATGGCAGCACAATGGGCTGTCCCAAAGCACATGGCATGAGCAGATGGCCCTGGGGACAGCACCTCTGCCATTCCCACCACCACATCAATCTCCCAGGGCTGGGCAATGACTGCCTGTCACCCCAGGATGGGTTTCATCACACCATGAGGCAGCATCCTACAAAGACTGGACTCATCCCTTGGTATTCTGAGGAGCATTTAACCATCTTCTCCACACTGGCTTCACCCTATAAAGTTTTAAACAAAGATTACACCCATTCTTCAATCTGTAATGCACAATAAAGAAAAAGGATGGGTGAAACTTGTCCCCCTGCTCACCAGCTTTGCTGCCCTGCCTCTGCTCCCCCCTGCCCGAGCTGCTTGGCGTGTAAGTGTATGTAAATCTGTGGCAGCACACACAACACCCCCATCTCCTGCTCTCCTCCTCTGAGCAGACAGAGTAATTACAGTGCAGCAGTGCCAGCACGAGGCATTTCTGCTGATGAATGCACTCAATCTAAGTACAGTTTTATGTATCATTAATTCCTTTAGCGTTCAAAAAAATAACTTTTTTGATGGCAGATAATACTGTAATCACTCATGATTGCCAATAAAATTATCTTCATTGAGCTGTGTAAAACAGCTACAGGAGTAATTTTGCTCACTTAAAATTTCTTTCTTTTTTTTTTTTTATTTATTTTTTAATGCAAAGTTGTTTGGATTCAGATCACTGTAACACAGACACTGCTAGAAATAAGTCCCCACTCCCTCATTTATATAGAAAGAAGCTTTTCAGAGACTGTTGCTTAAGGTCCCTTCAGCAATCTCAGGGATCTCCCGAGGGGTCCCTTCCACCTTAGGGATCCCTCTGCTACGACCTCCTCAGCTTTTCCTTCAAGCTGCCATGCAATAGCTGCTACATAGACAAGAAGCAGGAGAGTTTGTGCAAATGCAAGCTGCACGAGCAAGTCACGGCCCTCTTCCAGGGCAGCTCCTCCTCCACTCTGCTGGTGGAGAAAACACATGAGCACTTCCTAATCTGCTTCAGAACAGAGTCCACAAAGCTGGCACAAACCACGTGTTCAAACTGATTATGGGAAGTCACATACTACAGCTTGAAGCAGATTTGGGAGCAACCAGCCCTCGCACTGACAGATGTCTGGGGCACAGGCAGTGAGGAGGACAAGCATCTTTTACAGGCAGAAGTGACTACAACGTGACCAATAAAAGCGTCACCGAGTGTGTAACTTGGTTGAAACATGCAGTTTTCTTGCTGGGGCAAAGGAAATCACTCTCACGTGGCACTGCCTCTTGCCCAAGCTGCTGAGCTACCTTCTTGCAGGAGTTAAACTCCAGCTCTGAGAAGAGTTGCTTCACCTTCTTGCAGATCATGTTGACTAACTCCACTTGAGAGTCAGGAACCTACAAGGAGAGGAGAAACAAAGCAAGGACTGCTGGCTGTTGTAAATGTAGCTTGGATCTTCTTCCAGAGAGCCAGATCCCAGGAAGCAGGTGACCAGCAATTGCTGGCAGGAACAGGTTTTTCATTTCTGGAAAACAGTCTAAAAGCATCAGGGTGAAATGGAAGAACAGAAGTGTAAAATCCCTGGATGAATAACAAACAATTTCTTATTTCCTCCTTGGAAATAAGGAGAGGAAATGAAATCAGCTGTGGGAGGCCAACAGGAGATGCTGCTTCCCTACAGCTCATGGATAAACCACGGATCTCCCTGCTCCAGGATGCTGCGAGTGCCAGAATCAGATTGCTTCACACAAGAAATATCTGTGTGAGCACACAGCTATTAGTCACTCCAACCTAACCTCTGGCTTAAGCAGCCACAGCATTCCGGATGCCAGGAGACAGTGCTAAGGAAAACACTGCTGCGTGTTGGCCATGCTCTTGGCGCTGCCCTGCTGTCAGGTGAACAGGAACCAGCTGGTCCTTCAGCCCCAGCCAGTCTGGCTGGCCCTGTGTGATCTGTCTCAGAATGAAGAAGATGACAACTTCATGCCCCTCCTTTGGTAACTGCAGGGTTCCAGCACCTCTGGGGCGTGGTGGCACCCACCCAGTCACAGCTCTGTGGACACGGGGGGGTGTATGAGCAATGGGGAAAGGAGCCTTCACTGACCCAGCACATCCTTTTGTCTTCCCTTAGCCACAGGCTCCAGCCCTGCCAGGCAGTGCAGGAGGAGCAGGGGTAGGGTCAGTCCTCAGTTCCAGCACACCAAGATTCAAGCCCCCTTTGCAGTAGCATGTGGGCAGCCCTATGGACGTAACAGCAGAAAAGTGCCACTTGCTCACCTGGCAAGGACACACCAGTGTCCCAAAGGGACATCAGGGCATCATTGCCCCAGAAGCCAGCAGTTGGCTGCCACCCCAGCCCATGGGGAACAAGACAAGACCCATTTTACCTCACATAGCCAGTCCCAGGCACATCTTCCTGGGCAGGGCATCCCCAGCCACCACCTGACATGGGGGACATTTATGGTTATGAAAATACAAAGTTTTAAGAACAGATTATTTGGTGATTTTGTAGAGGAACAGCTTGTACTGAGAACACACAGAAAATTAGCTGCTAAGCTCGATTGCTAGGTAGTTATTAGGTAGAAGTCATATAGGTAAGATGTATGATATTGAAACTCGGCAAAGCGGGACTTAGGTATTGTTAAAACTCGATAAAGCAGAACTTTGTGGTCCGTGAGCCACCAAGAGCCAAGCTCGTGGTTTTGGCCAGGGCAAACTAACCTGGGAACTATCCAAATCCTTACTGTGCCTGCACAGAAGGAGAGGTCAAAAGAAAGCCACCGTGATGAAGACTATGGCCTTCATCAGAAGACCCCGGCCCACGACCACCGGAGGGGAGTGCACAACCACAGAAGGACTTTTTAGCTCATTTTAATACGAAGCGAGGCTGGGTGGGGCTAGGTAATGAATATGTATAGGCATATTGTGAAATTTAATGCATATGTAGTATTTCAGAAGATAAATAGCTGGGAGAAAGTGACCCGAGCACGCACGGTTTGGAGGAGAGATCCCCCCGTGCGTCCCAGCTGGAAATAAAACATACCGCGTTACAATTTCTAATTGTAAAGTCCTTATTTCTCCGAATCACACCTGCATATGCTGGAGCTCCCCATCCTCTGCCCTGTGTCGTCTGCTGGCCCATCTCTGCTGGCAGCTGGGTCACAGCACAGACCAGCTGCGTTTTGGGGTTTCCCATGCCCTGAGTCAACCTCCTGGAGCTGGCCAGCCCCACAGAGACCCAAGCCCTACCGCTGTCCTGCCTGATGCTTCAAGCCCACTTACACACCCACACACACCTGCCCAGGAAAGGGGAGGAGGAAACCCTCCAGCAGCAGCTCCTGGAGACGCAGGTGCTCCAGGCATAACTCTCCTACTTTTTGTTTTCTTCCCTTTCACAAGCTGAACTGCAGTTGTTCTCATGTTGAAAGACCTCAGTGCACATGGTTTCACAGCCTGCAAGGGAACAGCCCCATTTTGGCATTGTGCTGCCATGGGGTGAGATCAGTGCAGGAACCTGGAGCCTCCAGGGTGGGAGAGAAGGAAAGGGGAGACAGGGATCACAACAGTGTGTGCTCTGCCAACCTGGAGCTGATTCCATCCTCCTGACTCATGGGGAAGGCACTCCTGCCAACCCACTCCTCTCTTGTGAGCCGACTTCAGTGCCCTTGGCAGTTTGCAATCTTGTATAACTCTTTGAGCCCCACAGTCTGAAAAGGGTAGGGAGGGGGAAGGAAAAAAAGAAGTTAAAGAAAAAAAATCTGCTGGGAAAATTGCTGTTCTTGCATGTGATTTCCCTGACACAGATAAAAGGCAGCTGCATAACCTCAGAGCAAGAAGGCCATTGAGTTCATGGAGGGCTAAGTATTTTTGAGGCTTCAACACCCTTCAGAAAAGAGCCCCAGGACGTGGAGTACATCCAGCACACCCCAGGACGTTGTGGATGCACAGCACAGCAGCTCCCTCTGAGGGTGCCAGGCTCTGCGTGCTCAGGTGCTGCCAGAAGAGCCCTGAGATCCTGAAGACTGAAAGAAATAAAGCCAGTGGCCTGAGCAATAATGCCAGGAAAATCAAGTCAGGGTGCATCTAGCTCCACCACATTTTCTAGCTCAGCATCTGCCCAGGGGTGGCTTAGGAACAGCTCATCCTGCTGGGAAATGAGAAAACATCCCAGATTCTTCCCAACAGGTTTTTCACAATTTTATGGGCAGTATCTAAACTGGGTAGCTTGAAATATTTTCTGACAAACTCTTGGAAGTCGTGGAGGGGTTTTTTTTTAAGGACAGACCCCTTGTGGGGCTGGTGATGAAGAAATTATTTTGGAGTTTCCCTCCAAACGGAGCGCAAGGCCGCAGAAAGCAGGGATGCCAGATATCGCTGTTAGAAGCCGCGGCACTTTGCAAAGCCCGGGCACACCCATGCCCTGCCAGTGACAAGTGAACTCCGCTGGGCACAGCCTGCGACATTTATTGTTTCATTTTGCCGCACAGCCGCTTGGCTCCAGGAAATGCAAAGGAGTCGGGTACCTTTGGGACTCTCCTCCGCGCTGCCCTGATCCTCCCAAGCCAAGCCTGTTCCCAGAGGGACTAAAAAATTACGGGGAGATCAAAGCCTCCCCTGGCGAACGGAAAAACCAATAAACCTTATCAGATAGAGACCACCCAGCACAGGGAGGGGCAGGCTGTCATCCAGCAGCTTTTCCTGCTCCCGAGCCTCCCCCTCCCTGCCCGCGCTGCGCTGGCACGGCAGCAAAGCGGTTAAATCCCTGTCCGGCTCGGAGTCCCGCCCAGGTTTTGGCTCGCTCTCCCACGGGCGGCGGGCGGGTGCCCTTGGCCGGCCGGGCGGGGCGGGCGGAGCGCCGGGAGCGGAGCGGNCGCTCTGGAGGAAGGTGGCGGAGGCGCAGGAGCGGCAGGAGCGCAGCCTGGTGCGGATGGAGGCGGCGGCGCGGCGCTTTCGGGAGCAGGTGAGCGCCGGCGGCCGCGGCCCCCGCTCCATCCCCGCGGCGGGGGCTCCTCACCTGGGCCCCTTGCCCATCGCCTACCCCGCGCCGCCCTGCCTGCGAGGGGCAGCTGCTCGCCCGCCCGTCAGGTGCTCTCCCGGCTCCTTATAAGGACCCACGGGGATTTAGTGGTGTTATTTTCCCTTTCTAAGTCAATGTGTGCGTGTACCCCTCAGCATGGCAGCGATGGCCGCTGTCGCAGGGATGGGGAGGAATCGCTGTCTGGGGCAGCGGGAGATAACCCGTTATCCCGCTGACAGTCGCGGGCGGCGAGGAAGGGAAAATTCTTCTCCGAAAGCTCCCCGCCACCGCGGTGGGAGGCTCAGGCTGGTTGAGGAGGCGACAGGCGATGTGTTATCAGCAGAGGCCAGAGTGCAGCCGCAGCTGCAGGCAGGGATGCGATGGTGCCCCGCGCTCCCGGCAGGGAGCCCGACCGCGGGCTGGAGCAAACTCGCTCAGGTTCAGAGTCCAGCGTGAGGTTTGGTACATTTTTGGTAGATGGTGAGGAAACCTCAGCTGACCCAAAAATGACCAGCCCAGGGGCTGCCTGTTTTTTGCACTTCCCTGTGCAAATATCTTGGTGGTGCGAGGAGAAGAGCTGGCTCCAGTTCTGGTTTCATTCCTTGATGGAACAATTTCTATAACCGTGACACCAAGTCCCACTGTAATTCAGCAGAAGCATTGCAGCAAGCTGTTCCCCCAGGCCGGGCCATGACCTGTCTGAACAAGGCTTCGTGAAAGGCTTTATTTTAATTAGCAGGTGCTTGGTGTGACTGGTCTGAACAGGAAGAAGGGCTGAGAAAGCCTGGGCTAGTACTGGCCCTGAGGGTTTCACACCGTGCTCACTACTGTCAGGTAGAGCAGGATGTGGTCTTGAGGCAGATACCACCTTCAGCGACTAAACGGCAGATATTTTTGAGTTTTGAAAGGAGGAACCCATCAGCTGAAGTAGAGGTGTGACATTGACTGTTCAACCTTTCCTGTAGCATCCTTCTGTGAACGTGGTCTCCATCCTCTCTCTGCCTTTGCCGGAGCTCTCCAGGAAACTCCGAGATGGCTCCCTCCCTCCGGACCATGTCTTCTACGCCTATGTGGGCAAGGTGAGGAGCAAGGGCAGCAGGGCAGCATCTCACCCACAGTGGGGATGGCTTTTTTCAGGAGGAGCCCAGCGCAAGGTTCAAACCTGGCTCAAATGCTGCTGAGCTGTCACTGCTCACTGTTTAGTGATGCGCCCTTCTGTGGTTTTCTGTGAGTGGTTAGAGAGCTGGGCATCTGGCTGCCATATCTCTCAGCTTGGTTTCGAGGAAAAAGGAACAGCAAGCAGCATCTGCAGAGGCCATGCCTTCCTGGGAGAGCCCACACCTTCCCTATGGCAGGTGTGTCTGTGGGGAAGTTGCAGAGTGCTGCTGCTGTCTCCTCTCCATCTCCAAATGGGTTGTTAAACCTCAAAAAGTCAGTGTTCAAGTTCATTCTCTACTTTTGCCCTAGTGTTCTGATCACTTCCTGGGTTCCCTCTTTGGGATTATCATTTATGCCACCCCAGAAGTTCAAACAAGAGAACAATCTGTGGTATTCATCTGAGCTGAGTGCCTCCCTGCATCACACACAAGCTGGCACTATGGCCCTGCTGTGTCCAGAAGTAACCTTGGAGTTTGGCATGAAGATGCCTTGAAAAGTAGCAGGAAGGGCTGCCTTGATACCAACTGCTTAGATGGGGAGGTGGAAAAGGGGGAAGATGCAGGTGTCATTTGCAGAACAGAGGTCATTGTGCAGAGCCATGGGCTGTGACTCACCTGTGGGCTTGTCCTGCTTTCCCCAAGGCCCTCCAAATGGCCACAGAAACCAACTGCATCACGGAGTTTCTGCAGGAAAGCGAGACCCAGCTCCGCAAAGCCAAGCTGATGGAGAAGCAAGGCCTGCTCTATGGGGTGCCAGTCAGCATCAAAGACTCCATCGACTGCCAGGTACCGCCAGCACAATTCCGCATGTGTCTCAAAATTCCTGTGGGTTGAAGTTTGGTGGTGGGGAGGGAAGTTTGACCTCAGCATCTGGCTTGACTTTATCATAGCTGATGTGGGATGGGCTGCCTGGGCAGGGGAGGGGCTTTGCTGCTTGCCTCCCATGTGAGCCAACAGAGAAGGGTGGTCAGATTTGCTATCAACACACCTTCAACGTGTGTGTGATGAGTGGGTTGTTGGAGGTGCATGTATGTGCTTAAATGTGTAGATAAAAGTATGGGGCAGGGGCAATTGCAGTCCTTCCTTTGAAAACCTCATTTCCTATGTTCCCAGGGTCATGATTCCACATTGGGGTTCATAAAAAACCTCAATAAACCTGCGGCAGAGGACAGCGTGGTGGTGCAGGTGCTCAAGAGACAGGGGGCAATTCCATTTGTCAAAACCAATGTTCCCCAGTCCCTCATCAGGTAGGTGGGTGCTCCATTCCCTCAGCATAGCAGCAGTGCTCCCTGCCTCCTCTCAAGGGAGGGTTTCTATCTGATCTCGTTCTCATTTCCCACTTCTTTTTATATAACAACACCTGGTCCCCATTCTTTGTGTCTTAAAGTTTCACTTAAAAAAGTAAACACATCTACAATGGGGATGAAAATTAACTGTAGTTCCACGTGAAGTAAAGAAACAGAAGAGGAGGAGGAGAGGAGAGAAACCATTGCCCTTCTGTCCTGTGATCACTTTTCTTTTTATCTTTTTTTAAATTAACCTCTCAGAGATGGTCCTGTTAACTCTAGAGTGCAAACACATATTCATGGAAGGGGAAGCTAGTTAAGCTAACGGCCTCAATTTATTCTGCCCCAAAACCTCCTGCTCTATCTGGCAAGACCACTCTTGGTATCATTGATATGTGGTGAGCTCAGGTGTGCTCTGCTGGACATCCACCCTTCTAGTGTCCCTGTGTCCTGCCAAGTGAGCTCTGGCAAAGCTCCTCTGTGGGTGACCATTGCCCAAACCCTGTGAAATGCCTTCTGTAAGGTGATGTGGCAATGACTGACCGTAGTTCAAAAAACCCACACAAAGAGGTTGCCCCGGGGATTATCAGATTTTGCACCAATTTCTGGGGAAGTCCAGTGTCAAATATCTCTGCAGTTGGCATTTGGCCTGTGCTCAAGCAGGGGCTCAGCTTTGGGCGACCTGTGGCACTCAGCTACCTGAACAGGAAGACTTTCCAGGCGGGTTGATGTATTTGTGCTGCCAGAGGTTCTCCCTGGGATAGGTTTAATGTCAGTGAAATAAGCTGTGAGTGAATTCAGGTTCTGGGACCAGCAGGAAAAAGCTCATGGTCTTCACAGCCACACTAAGTGATATCAATGTAACAACTAGTGAACTACCTGATTGCTTTCTCAAGGTCTTTTAGTAGTGACTGTGTTCCACAGCAGCAGATACCTGCATTCCTCATTTGCAATCTCTCTCTCTCTCTCTTCAGCTATGACTGCAAGAATTTAATCTTTGGTCAGACGCGCAACCCTCTGCTCTACACCAGAACCCCCGGAGGCTCCTCTGGTGGAGAAGGGGCACTTGTAGGAGGTGGTGGGTCCATCCTGGGCATTGGGACAGATGTAGGAGGAAGCCTACGTTTTCCTGCTGCCTTCTGTGGGATCTGTGCAATCAAACCCACTGGGAACAGACTCAGGTACTGTGAGAAAAGCAGCGATGTCTGTGGGTGACACCCACTCTACCATCCACCGTGCTGGGATGCTCCTGCTCCTGTGGGCAACGGAAACTTGGGAGGAACTGGGAAGGGCTCCTTTATCCCTCTTGCCTGGGCAGTATCTGAGGCCTTTGTGGAGGGAAGCATTGGCTCCCCGAGAATGGAGGTGGGGAAACATCTGTGTGCTGAGGGGATGGTTCTTCCTGACTGACAGGGCCTAAATCTGTCAGGTCTAGACTGAGTCTCTCTTGGGCTTCCCCTCAGTTCTTCTTTCTGCCAACCTTCGCTTTAGCAGTTTTAATTAATACTTGCTACTGCTTAAAGCTTTTCCCTTCAATGAAAACTACTCAGCTGCTGTATTTTCTGTGTCTCTTTTCTTTGCAGCAAAAGAGGAATAATGTCCGGAGTCGTTGGGCAGAAGGCAGGTAGGAGTTGGTGTCTGTCCCCCAGCAGTAGGGCAGAAGTGAGAAGGATCCTCAGCTGGTTATGGGGGACTTTCTCCGTCACCTTTCGAGAGAACCAGGTTCCATTTCAGGGATTTTTTCACAGAGCTGCCCCCATACTGGGATTTACATGAGCTGAAAGGAGCGGTTTGTGTAGCATAAACCACAACACAACCTGTTACCCACAGGGTGTGGCCTTGTCTGTCACTGCTTCGTGAGGGTGGGATTAGCAGTCAAAGGGAGTGTCTGATGTTGTCCTCGTGTCATGATTGACAAAGCTTTTTGTTTATTTTTTTTTTTAATCATTAAGTGGGGACGCCAAGTTGCATATTAATGGATAGCAACTCTGGGTCCATAATGATGGACCTGTGGGTGGGAAGACACTTGTGGGCATCCCCTGCCCAATTCTTAAAGAGGAGCTGTTGCCAACACTAGATTAAGACAAAACAATGCCAAGAGGTCCTGGTTTTGCAGAACATACCCTTGAAAGTCCTTCAGCCACGAATGCTCTCTTGTGGTCTCTTCCAGTGACTGCAGCAGTGGGACCACTGGCAAAAGACGTGGAGAGCCTGGCACTGTGCCTGCGGGCGCTCCTGACCGAGGACATGTTCAGCCTGGACAGCACAGTGCCACCCCTCCCCTTCAATGAAGAGGTACGGGACCTCCAAGGGGCCGGAGATCTCTGGGGAGAGCTGCAGGCTGAAAACTCCTGACCTGTGGATGGGCACCTGGGCAAAGCAAGTGCTGCTTTCCAGACTCGCCCCGTGGCCTGGGTGTGCTGCTGGCTCCACTGGCACCCTTCCAGGCAGCCTCTCCCTCTCCCTGCAGGTGTATTCCAGCACAAAACCCCTCCGCATAGGCTACTATGAAACTGATTTTTTCACCATGCCCAGCCCGGCCATGAGACGCGCTGTCCGTGAGACCAAGCAGCTCTTGGAGGAGGCCGGCCACACGGTAGGGGCCTTGGGGCTGCTTGGACAAGAGGACAAGCCCATCCTGTGTCTTTTGACGCATCAGTTGTTGCTCAAAGGGAAAACATTGTTTTCAGGAAAGGATGGAGCTTTTCCTGTGGGCTTGTCAGGAAATCCTCAGCCCAGCTCAGCCTGTTTCAAGCCCTCAATGGCTTCTCCCACACAGTGCCTGTGCCACTGATACCTTCCTCCGTTGTCCTTCCAGTTGGTGCCCTTTGAACTCACAAATGTGGACTATGTGATCTTTAACTACTGCGTCAGGGGAATGTTTGCAGATGGAGGCAGCTCCTTTGTCAAGAAATTGTAAGTATGGCCTGGATTGGTTTGGTGGGATTGGTGCCTGTCTATAAAAATCCTCCCTAGCGTCTGGCTGGAATCTGGATACAGAGAACAGATCTAGTGGATGTAGGTAGTGGCTGGTAGGCATTGGGGGGGCTTAGCATTAAGTGATTCAGCTGCACTTTGGTTGTCCTTGGGATTGTTACCAGTCTTGGAAGGAGGCTGGGAGCTGATATCCCATAAATGCTGTGAGAATCAAGTGTTGCCCAGCAGAGTGGAGCAGACCTCCTTTCGTCACTTAGATATACTGTTCAGAGGGGTTGGCCTGGGAAAAGCTGATCTGCTGTGATTGCTTCCTACCACTGCTCAGCTAAACCCCCCTCTCCCTTTCAGCAAAGGGGAGATGGAGAAAGGCGGCATTGGGCTGTTCTTCTGGCTGGCAAAGGCACCACACTGGCTGAAAACTCTGCTCTCCTGGATTGCCAAACCTTTCGTAAGGTCCATTTCTTTCT
Organism: Picathartes gymnocephalus; assembly: GCA_013390045.1. Lineage (NCBI taxonomy): Eukaryota > Metazoa > Chordata > Aves > Passeriformes > Picathartidae > Picathartes > Picathartes gymnocephalus. The sequence goes on from WEKY01063540.1 coordinate 439,831, forward strand.
GGTGTAGACAGAGTTAAGCTGTATGTGAATAACTTGTCTCCCACTGCAGTAAGGCGTTCTCATAGAGAACTCTCTGGGCATTGTTTCCTGACTGCTCAGACACATCTCCAAATTGGAGTGATGCTATTTCTGTTCCTTCTCTCCCCACTTAGGGGAAAACCCACAAGTCCAGCTAGAACACTGGGGAAACAGCTTGTATTTGTCACTGAGCTGTCTCAGAAGACAGAGCTGGGATTCATATATATTTTTTTTTACTTTCTCCTGCTCAGGTGCCTCGATTTTCAAGTATCATAAGAAGTATGAAAGAAAAGTGAGTAAATCTGAGCCTGAGCAACTGTATGAGGATTTGCTTTGCAGCAGTGTTTGCTACATTATTGATACTGCTGCAGCTGCACTTCTGAGAGAATGCAAGGCAGAAAATGCAAGGGTGGGAGCAAACACAGCAATTTGTGTTGACACCATAACCCTGCTGGGTTTGGAAAACTGTTTGGAAATTGAGGGTGGGAATGAGAGTGGGGGGTCACAGCCTTTGGCTTAGGAAGAGGGTGAAGCCTGTGGGAATGAAATACGGTGTTAGCTTCAGCACTGGTTAATGCATCCATCGTGCCAAGAGGTAGGGACCCCATAAGGCAGAAAGATGATGTATGCACAAGGAATGATGCCTTTCATTGGGCTTGTTTCCTTTTACAGCACAGTGGATGAAGTCTGGAATCTTCATCAAGAAATCGAGGTAAAGTATTACAGTTTGGGTTAAATAGTTTTTGTTTTATTTCTCTTTGGGAAGAGGCAGGTCCAGCACTCACCAAGGTTAGGAGATTATCCAGTCTCTGGTGATGTAAGGTGGGAGCACATCACTCCTCATCAGATCTCACTTGGATGTGCAGCTTCTCAGCACATTTAAAGGTCAGGACAACACACAGGCAAGTTCATCATGCCAAATCAGACCTAAATTTTTTACACCTGCATATAAAAATTTAGGTCATCAGACTTGCCTTTATTTCTCTTCTGGTTTTCCAAAACCCCATACCCATGACCCAAGTCACCATGTGCCTGTGCACTCAGTCTTTGCCCACCTCCAGTTTACCAGGGAGAGAGTGCTTTGCAAGCTGAGAGGAATATTGTCCAGGCAGCAAAGCACTGCTGGATTTTAGCAGGATAAGGCCTGGTGTAGCCTGTTGGCTGCTCCCAGGGAAGGGCCAAGAGCCCAGCTGGATGCCCAAGGAGAGCCTCAGCCAGCAGCTGTAGGACAGTACATTCTCCCCACTGACCACCAGCACATTTTCTCCTCAGGACTTTTGCCAGCAGTTCATTGCCCAGTGGAAGAAGCTGAATCTGGATGTCATGCTTTGTCCCATGCTGGGCCCAGCTCTCGGCATCGGCTACCCTGCCAAGCTCTCAGGTAGGGGACCAACAGGGGGCCTTTGCTGTGGCACTGTGCCAGGGTCCCTCAGCAGCCTTCCTCTTCCCCTCAGGCCCCAAAGGGTGCTGGCCAACAGCAGGAAGAGCTCAGCTCTTGGGACAGCTGTGGCCCACAGCACCCGGAGCACACCCCTGGTGTAATGGGAGCCCAAGGGCCAATTTCCACCCCTCAGCTCCTGAGTTCCCAGTCCAAGTGCCCCATGAGCTGGAATCTCACATACACAGAGGGGGGTGAAGGCTTTCCCTGCGCAGGCTGGCACTGCAAGCTCCCCCTCTCCCCCAGTGGCAGTCAGCTACACCATGCTCTACAACGCCTTGGACTTCCCTGCTGGCGTTGTCCCTGTCACGCTGGCGACGGATGAGGATGAGGAGGAGCTGAAGAACTACAAGGGATACTATCAGGACTGGTGGGACCGGACCCTGGTGAAGGTGAGCGGTGCCAGGTTCTCCAGGGACACGAGGTCCCCCAGGCCTTCCCCTGGGCACCCCCAAGCCCTCTGCCTCTCTCCGTGCCACAGGCTTTCCGTGGCAGTGTGGGGATGCCCGTGGCCGTGCAGTGCGTGGCTCTGCCGTGGCAGGACGAGCTGTGCCTGCGCTTCATGAAGGAGGTGGAGACCCTCAGCCTGAAGAAGAACAGTTTCTTCTGAGCCCCAGGCGCTCAGCCACAGCAGGATCCCACCAGCGTGGGTCGTCCTTTGGTGTGACCCACAGGACTCTTGCTCCCCTCAGTGAGGATGCAGTGGAGGCTGGGCTGGCTGCTGGCTTTGGGAGCAAAGGGAAAGCAAGGGGGCTCTGATGTGGTGGAGCTCTTCCAATCATTGTCCTAATACAGTACTTTTTATTATCTGAGTATGTTATTTCAAGTCTGTGTTTGTGTGTGGGGTTGGGGTGGATTTTAATCACCCCAGGGAACTACAAAAACATGAACTTTCTCTTACAAATGGGGAAACTGGGGCATGGGGACTGGTTCTGTCTGAGATGATCAGACTGCTACTTGGAGTGCTGTAGAAACAGGGATTTTCCCCTCTGTTCTCAGCTCCCTGAGGATGAAATCTGGCGTTTTCCCTAGCACAGACCAGCACAGTCAGAAGGGAAAGCTGAGTCTGTGTGCAGACGCTGGTGAGCAGGGAGGAAGCTGGACCACTTCCCACAGCATAGGGCTGCTGGCACCCTGCACAGCGTGAAGGAGAAATCATGGAATTAGAAAACAGATGGGGTTGGAAGGGCCCTTGGAGATAACTCCTTCCAATCCCTTTCCATAGGCAGGGACACCTTCCACTAGACCAGGTGGCTCAGAGACTCACCCAGCCAGGTGTTGAACACTGCCAGGAGTGAGGCATCCACTGCTTCTCTGGGCAACCTGTGCCAGGGCCTCCCTATCCCCAGGGAAAGAATTTCTTATCTTTTACCTAAATGCACCCCCTTTCAGTTTGAAGGCTGTATTGAGCAGCGTGCCAGGGTCAGATGGACAGCAGACAGCCTGACCTGCACACCTTCTCCTCCCATTTTGACCATGCCAGGTTTTCCAGCAGGGTTTTCCAGCCACTGGCAGCCAGTGTCACTGGGATTGGCAGCACTGGCTGCTCCCAGCAGGTTTCCAAGGATGTTCCAGAAAGGAATACCACAATACAAAAGCGTTTTCCCAGTGCAGGAATGTCAGAAACAGATTGTAACAAAGCTCTAGCAGGATTAATGTTTGGGTTTTTAATGTATTAGATTGAACCAGAGGCATGCAAAAGCATGGAGTGTTTTCAAGGGCTGGGATAGTGTTTATCACAGCCAAGGAGAAAGCAGCCCCTGAGGACCCCCAGTCTTTATCAGCAGCCTTTGAAAAAAGGAGGGAGGGAGCTCCAGGCATCCCATGACTGAATGCTGTGTAAAGCCAAGCCCAGAATAGCCTGGGTGGGGTTACGGGTGCTTTCCTACCACACAAAAAGTGCTGGATGGGGTTATATATTTGTTTTAAGATTCAGGCCTGGAGGACTTGTCCCAGGAAAGGCAGTGCCACCTGCACCCCTGCTCCCGGAGCCAAGCACCACATCCCTCTTGGTTTAACCATTCTTTCCCTGGCATGGAGGTGGGCAGAGTGCAGGAGTCCAAACCATGGAGCCACCAGTGAATCTGAACCTGTAATTTTTCCTCACTGGAAGCCCAGAGCAAAGACCTCCAGCAAGCCATGCCCATGACCATGGGACAGTGCACCAGGCAGGGCTGGAGCTGCTGGGTGGCTCTGAGGACTTGAGGCTGCCACAAGGGCCAGCTGCAGGCTGCTCCCAGCCCAGCCTGGGCAGCAAGAGGTTGCTGTGAGTGGCAGCACTGAAGCACTTAAGACTGGGATGGGGCAATGAAATCCAGTCAGTGGGGAGAGGTTGGTGACACCCACACTGAGCTGTTTGGCTCATTTTGCTGCCTGCCCTGTCCAAACAGCGAGGATCCTCCTCAGTTTTCCAGTCAGCAGTTTCTCTGCAAGGCCTCACGTCTTCCTCAGGCTTCCTCCCTGCTGCCACAGGAATAATCCCACAGGACATGTCTGTAACAGGCAAGAAGGTAACGCGATACAGCAGCACGACCACTGTCCCCAAACAAGACCTCTCCACCAGAGAGCAATGGTTACCCTGGACACTCTCCCTTTCCAAGCTGTGTGACCCTGTGCCTGGAGCAGAGCCAGCATCTCTCCAGATGTAGGGGGTTGCCTTGCCTGTTGGCAATGAGCCCTCAGAGGCATCCCCTGTCCCTTCCCTGTGGGCTTCCAGGTGCTTGAGAACTGAGAGAAGCCTAATTTTTTCAGCCCCTTCTTTTTGCATTAAGCCACAGGACAGTCCTGGGCAGGGGGAGCACCCGTGGCAAGGGGCAGCTGGTAAGACTACGTGGTGCAGCTCCTTTGCATTCTGCTGGCTGGAGGATGGGTTAGAAACAGGAGAGCAGACTCTGGATCCATCAGAGGGGATTTCTCTGAAAAGCACTCACCCTCTGATTCAGGTTGCCAAAATGCTTTTCAAAGGGGTTGGGCTTGAAATAATACAGAGCAGTCATACTCCTTGAAGGCATCTTCAGATAGTTCTTTCCACACTGCATTTCCAGAGTCACTGTTGCACCTTCATTCTCCTGGTTCTCCTGAGCTCCCATCTCTCCACAGGGACAGTTTCACTCCCTACACGAGGTTCCCCCGGACAAGCAGAACTACACTTTCCCAGGCTCACAGGGCTGCAGGTGATGCTGCCTGAGGGACAGGGATAATGGCTGAGCACCTCTTGTTAATGGGTTTAAGTGTTCATTAACTATTACTTGTGGGTCTAGCAGGGCTAGCCCAGGGCTGGGCTTTGCTGGCGTTCAGCTCTGTGTGTGTAGCCAGGTGCAGCCACAGCCACTGGCTGGGGGAGGCACAGCCTTGGGGACACCCCTGCCTTGGGAAAACCCCCCAGGCTGAGTAAGGTGAGCACACTGCGTTGCAGCCTGACCCACAATGCTGCTCCAGCAGCCAGACCCTTTCGAAGTCCACGCTCTGCAAAGTCCACTCCTGGACTTTGTTAAAGCAGCTCTGCTTCAGAGCTGATCCTGCACAGCGGGAGCCTGCATTCATCAGCCCTCCGAGGAGAAGGTGGGAGAGTCAGGTGTCTGCAGCTGGGCCTGAGAGAGACATCATGACCCAAGAGCGACTGTGGCAGGTCCTGGATGCATCCTGGGGAGACCCTCGTGCCCTCTCGGCTCTGCTCTGCAGCTCAGCTGCAGCTGTGGTGCTTCTGAAATGGCTGGGACGGAGGCAGGTCCAGCAGAAGATGGATGAGGCAAGGAGGTCTCGGGATCTGGCCCTGGAGAGGATGGAGAAGGCAGCTTGCAGGCTTAAGCAAGAGGTAAATTTGGGGTATGTGCAAGCATGGGATTATAATTTGGATAACCAAAGAAATGGGGGAGCTCTGATCAATCCCTCTGTGAATGGTGGCAGGGGCACAGGCACGTTTTGGAGCATCACCAACCCAATGTTTTGTGAGGCCTCAAAAGGCCCTCCCATAAAAGACAGTGTAAATTAAATATTTCTCCATAGAGACCCATTGAGGAAATCCTGAGAATGAAAGAAAAATTGGAGCTCAGGACCTTCTCAATCAGATCATCACCCCAGACCTCCCTGTGCCCTTTCTCCTCATCCATCCCTGCTGCCAAGCCTTTCCTCTCCCATCCCCTTTCCTCTGCCATCCACTTTCCTCTGCCCCTCCATAAGGATCTGTCTGCTCCATCATCCTCAAAGTACAAGAGGGTTCCATATCCCTCCAACATCTGCATATCAGTGACCAAAAGCAATTTCCTTCTGCCATGCCCAGGTAAAAAAGCACCTGGATTTTAGGAGGCCACGCCCTTGGAATTGTCTTAAACCTGAAAGAAGCACCTCCTGCTATTCTTTTCTTACACAGCCCACACACTTTTTTTCCCTTGTTAATGATAAATTTTGTAAAACTTTAGCTGGTTGAACTGTTATTCAGTGAGTTAGAGTTAAAAAGGGAGTGAAGGCCTGTAGGAGAGTAAACAGAGACAGGTCAAACCACTCCTACAGGTTCATGCAACTTTCCAGTCAAGGTGCAGTTTTCTGCCTGTTTTTGTTCTGGTTTTATGAACTAAGAGTCAGCAAATTCCCCACTCCATCACACACAGTGCTCTGTGGGAGGTCTGCATGTCTACAGGGCACATCTCCTAAAATTTTCCACTCAAGGTGACTGTTGGGCAGATGTTAGAATTGGGTATTTGTAGCCTTAATCAACCTTTTCTGTCTTTTTCTTCCCTCTGTACCCAATTCTCCACCCTTTGCAGAACCCAGGTACCCAGACCTCACATATCCTCTCACTGACAATGGTGGAGCTGGCAGAGAAGCTGAAGGAGGGGTCCCTGTCCCCAGAAAGTGTCCTCTACTCCTACATGGACAAAGTGAGTGATAGCTCCAGCATGGCAGAGATGCTGCAGGGCTCTCCTACAGTGGGACTTTCAAATTAAAAATCAGCTCATTTGCTGAGAGAACCAGCAATGCTGGGGATTACAGTTTATCAGTACTGTGGTGTCTGAAGGGTGGCTTACAGGCAAATAAGCAGAACAGAGATCCAGGGCAATATCTCAGAAAGGAACATATAAAGTTTGTAGGTAAGATCTGAATAATGCTGAAGTTTTGAGAAGCTTGAAAATTCAGCTTGGAAACTCAATATGTAATATCTCCTTCTACCCATTAATGTCTTGCTGCTCTTCTCTGTTCTGGAGAGGCTTTGGAGGTGAATCGGGAGGTGAACTGTGTGACAGACTTCATTCATGGATGTGAGGATCAGCTCCAGAAACTGAAGAAGCAAAAGGAGAAGGGGCTGCTCTATGGCATTCCCATCAGCATCAAGGACCACATTAACTGCAAGGTACATCCCCAGTTCCTCTGCCTTTTGCCTTGGGTCTGGGAACAGGCCAGGATGTCCCATCCTCATCAGGACTGCCTAAGGGTTCCCTCAGACGAGGATGTTCTGGATCCAATATTGTGGGATCAGCAAACCTGCCTTTCTTATGATTAAAATTTTGGTTTCTGCAGCAACTTCTAACCTGTTCTGCTCTGTTTTTTCCATGGAATAGCCAGGTCCTGTTCTGCCTCTGAGAAAAGTTAGGTGGGAACTTTGCCACAGGAGGCATCATGACTTATGTCTGTTTTTGTCACAGCTCCAAACAGCATCTCTCTTGCACCTAAAGAGCTTTGTTCCCCATTCCCAAGGGCCACATCTCCTCTGGAGGGATGGTGAAATTTCTGGGCCAAGTGAAGGAAGAAGACAGTGTCGTTGTCCAAGTTCTGAAGCACCAGGGGGGAATTCCCTTTGTGAAAACCAACATCCCACAGACCATGATAAAGTAATGGCATGTTTGCCTTTGTGGAAACACTGTGACACGTTCCTCTTGCTATCCAAGCAGATCACACACCTTACCTGCCTCCTTACTTCGATCTAAAATGATTTCTCTTGTATTTGATGCCTCTTTCTTCTTAAATCCAGCTGTCTCAACAAATCTACTTCATGCCAATTGTAGCTTAATTCCACACCCACCCCTGCACGGTGCTCTGTGCCCTGTATTTATGGTGTGCAGAGGCAGAAGTACCTCACTCACCTGCTGATCTTCCTCTCCCCAGCTACGACTGCAGCAACCCCATCTTTGGCCAGACCTTGAACCCCTTCAACCCCCAGAAGAGCCCCGGGGGCTCCTCGGGAGGGGAGGGAGCTCTGATCGCAGGGGGAGGCTCCATCCTGGGCATCGGCTCAGATGTGGCTGGCAGCATCCGCCTGCCCTCCAGCTTCTGCGGGCTCTGCGGCCTCAAACCCACAGGGAACAGGATCAGGTACATCCCAGCTCCTGTCCTCTTCCTCCACCCACTGTGGAGGCTGCAATGTGTCCCCCACAGTGCATCAAACCTTGCAGTAGTGCCCATGGTTTCCCCCAGGGTTAAGTTAGCATTGAGCTTTCTCTGTTAATGACACAAGGTAATTGTGTAACCTGTATCACAACAAAGACTTATTCAGATTTTAATAGCCCTGGCCAAGACGCTGAAAGCAAATACTACAGGATGATTTCCTTTTCAGATGTTCTCCTGCCCTTGTTTTTCTTGTAAGCGCTTTCTGTTTATCAGAAGTGGTTTGCTTATAGATAAGGAATTAGTTGCAGCGGTGGAAAGAGATGATAAATACTGTACCTAGCAGTTTCCAGACCATATAAGTCTTCTTCCTAGCCTTGGAAGTGTCAACTGTTTGCAGGATCTTTTGCCCTCCTAGATTTGATTGAGAGCAAATGGGAAGCTTGCAGCTCAGCATGGTGACCTGCCTTACTAATTAGCCCGCTGCTAATCTGCTTCTCCCATTATGTTCCCAGCAAACAGGGAGTCGTTTCTCCTCTCATAGGAATGCAATCAGGTAAGCCCATGATGGCACGTTACTACATCAAACCTTTGCCTCTTACATCTCTTACTGCTGAAATGCCAGCAGGGGTGCTTGCTCGGCTCTGTGCCTCGTGGCCAGCCGAAGCAGTGACCTACTAAGGCAGCCTCGTGTTATGACGTTTTTGCACCACTTTGTTCTGTTCTGTGTGGTGGCTGGTGTTGGCTGAACCTCAGCAGGATGAAATCGATGCAATAATGGGATGGAATCAGGCAGTGCAATGCAGAGCAGGAGAGGTGTGAGATGTGCGTCCCAAAGGCCTGCGATGTCTCTCTGGAGGTGCTGCCAGGCAGCATTGGCAGGAAGGCTGCAGCCCTCCCTCCTTGTGCCTGCCAGAAGCCTGGCCCAGGAGGTCATTAGGCTCGTTAGGCTGCCTCTGCTCTCATCCTTCCTGCTGGACCTCCTTGCTCGTTACACTCATTCCCCACTCCTCCTCCGTGGCCTGACTGAACCTGCTCCGTGCTGGAGCCCTCTCAGTAACTCTGTGGCAACACCAGCCCTCCTGGCTGCGGTGACAGGCCCTTTGTGCCCACAGTGACAGGGATGCTGGGGCCCATGGCCAGGGACGTGGACAGCCTGGCCCTGTGCATGAAGGCCCTGCTCTGCCAGGAGATGTTCCAGCTGGACCCCACCGTGCCCCCCATCCCCTTCGATGAGCAGGTAAGGCTCAGAGGTGCTGCCATGTCTCCACCTGCCCAGCAACCAAGTATGATCTCGGGAGATTCCCATCCAGTTTCATGTCCCAGGATAGCAAAGGTTCCAGGGAAACACACATCCTTGTGGACAGAGGACACCCAGCATGGGTGAAGCAGGCACACAGCAGGGTTGGCAGGCAGGAGGTGTTATCAGAAACACCACACCAAGGACCGCTGCTGCAGAACTGTTCTGGACAGCACTGCTTTTCACCAGCCCTGTTGCTCCCATCATCGCCCCAACCCAGGAGACCTCAGCTGGTGCCTCCCTGAGCCCTGGGAACAGTCCAATCTTGCTCTTCTCCTGGGTGCAAGTCATGGCTCCTCTTCTGGCAGGTTTACACCAGCTCAAAGCCTCTTCACATCGGGTACTACGAAGGAGATGGTTACTTCCAGCCCTCGCCCAGCATGAAACGGGCTGTCCAGCACACCAGGAAGCTCCTCCAGGATGCAGGGCATACGGTGGGTTTCCACGCCTGTGCTTGCCTCGAGCTGTTACCCTGCTCCTCACCAAGTCTGGACAAATCACTTTCCATCTCCACTTTTGCTCTCCCTAAAACAGCAAGGCAAATGCAACAGCTTGTTTTCCAAACTGGAGTGATCTTTCTTGTATTTCTGGCCTAGCAGATGGGATAATTATGTTCAGATATCTCCAAGTCACCCTAAGCACTGTTTTTTTCCATCCTGCTTGGTGTTCCCATAAATATCAAACTCACAAGAGTTTCCATGATCCCTCAGCTGTTAAACACAGCTTACAGATTTCTTAGTGGGTAAGTGGGAAGGAGGTTGGAGCAGTTGACCCTCCAGGGATTTATTTTAGCCTATATTTTTCTGTGGTTCCACTGGTGGAGATTTCTATATGGGAGCTGCTCCAATGATGCAAATTACTTTAAAAAAAATAAATTAAAAATTGGTGGTTTGGCATTACTAAGAATTCTTCTCTAACATGTGGAAGAGTGGAGCCTGTGCCAGGTCCCAATGTGTTAATGCCTTGGATGGGACTAATGGGAAAGGACAGCAGGCAGATGAAAATGAGGTCTTGCTGTCCTAGAGCAGCAAAGGAGGGTGTAAGCTTCCCACCAGTTCCCACTGACCCCTGGTGACCACTGGTGAGGCAGGGAGGCTCACAGAGGGCTCTGTGAGTCATTCACCTTTGCTGCCTCTTGGACAGGGATGGTTTTCTTGTAGCTTGTTCCCTTTGCCCCACCAAAGATTGACTACGTGGTGGATGAGCTGTTCACCAGAGGGATTTTCTCGGATGGGGCCGCCCACCTGGTGGACTGCTTGTGAGTAAAACCCCATTGCGGCGTGGGCTGTGAAACCTGCAACTGTCAGGCCAGTGGCTGCATCCAGAGCATTTATATCGTGGGTGCAAGCTGAATAATGAGCAGCAGAGGAGCAGTTTCTGGCAGGACGACTTTAGCACAAGCAGCAGGCAGTTCACATGCACAGGTAACATGGTAGGTGCCCACCCAGCCACTCTCTCACCTCTGGCCCCACCACTGCAAAGCACTCCAGAGCTGGTGGCCCTGATGACACAGGCACTAAAGTACTGATTTATCTGTAACTTTTGCAATGAGCATTTCCACCTCAGCATCTCTTGTTCAGTGTTTCCCTTTGGAACAAGTACATTTTATCTTCTAGCAACTCCTCTCCATGACAAACCCTGCCTTGGGAGCAGCACTGTTGTTGCTGCTGCTCTGTGACTTGTCTATAGGTGACTTGTCCTGACTTTTTCACTGTCTGCCCTTCCAGCAAAGGAGACATCGTGGATCCCAATCTGAAATCCCAGTACAATACTTACAGGCTTCCTGCTCTGGTGAAAAGGATCTTGGCTATCATTTTGAAACCCATAGTAAGTGTGTGAGCGTGTCTCACCTGTGTTATAGGAAATCTGCAAGGTGGGGAGGTTTCCTTGTGCAGGGAGGCAAATTGTACCACCCAGGAATGCTTGCGTGCTTCATGTTAAGTGCCTGATGGGCTTCATAGAGAAATATATTTAATCCCTAAACCCAGGCTGAATTTACCAAGTGAGTCTGACAGCCTTTTGTGGGAGTTTGGTGTGGGGAAACCTGTGAGCATACAGCTCATCCAGCAATGAGCTCCAGGGGAATGGATATCACTAGTGAGGGTCTCAACAGCATTCCCACATCCAGAAGAAGCTCTCCAGGATGAGTAGTGTGGACTAGGGCCTTATTTGTGTGGGTTGTTGTGATTAAATGTGTAAATTATTGTGGGAGTAAAGCCACTTCACTGGAACTGGCCTGTTCTTCAGAGCCACTTCTGCTAGGACAAGACAGATGCCCAAAATGCAGTCACGGGGTAGCCAGTTATTCCAGCTGCATTGGTTGTTGACTAATCCTAAGTTTTTCTCTCCCCTCCGAAAGTACCCACGGATTGCTCGGGATCTCAGCGCTCTCTGTGGAGTGGGGTAAGACACCCGGAGGTAGCTCTGGAGAAAGGGGATGTGCTGGGCTCTGTCCAGCTGTTCATGCAGGCAGAGGCCAGCTGGCTGGGCAAAGCCCTGCCACGGGGCTGTGTGGCTGCCTCTGCACCACTGGGGCTCAGCACTGCCTTATCCAGGGCTGCTCACACAGAGGTTGTTTTGAGAGCTTAAGGATCCTCAGAGTGACAGAGCTCAGATGACTCCATGGAGATCAGCACGGGGAGATATGGGCTGCTTTCCCCATCAGCTGGTACCCAGAGCATCATGTGCCAAATCAATGCAGAGGTCTCTGCCTCCACGTGCAGTGCGGTGGGAGGTACCTGCACCTCCAAAAGAGGTACAGACACACCAAACTGGTAGAAAATGAATTTGGAAGACTGTTTTTTATGCAGGTGTTCTGGCATGCTTTAACAAAAGCTCTTTTTGATGTACCTATAAGCACATCTGCACCAGGTGAATCAGCTGGGTGGTACCATTTCTTGTTCCCAGAAGGGTCATGCAGTTACCATAAAAATGGGCTGTCTGTGCATTTTCTTAATTGTTTTCTATTGCCAAAGTCACAAAGCTCATTAATTCTGCCACCTTTCCAGATCTGCCAAAAACCTCTGGGATCAGCATGGAGCAGTAGCGGTAATGTGACCCTCATTTTGTTTTCCTTACGATAGTGACAAGTCTCCGAAGTTTCAAAGCAATTGTTTTGCACTCTGTGATGGACTTGGGGTTGGAAATTATTCATCATCCTTTGCCCCGCATTGTCTAAGTAAAAACAGCATAGGAACAGCCACAAAAGATGAGGCTTCATTTTGTCTTTTCTTGTGGCAAATTCTTCATTTCAGGTATTAGATGTTATTGGTGTGAGTTAAGGCCATACTTGAACTATCAAGCAGGGACATTAGGAGTCAAAAATTGTGTTTATGAACTCTATGACTTATGTGGCTTCCTTATGAACTCCTTTGAGATCAGGAACCTCAGACAGGAAGCTTTTTCCTGGACAACTGCATCCAGTGCTGCCACAAACTGGCCAGGTTCCTCTTTTAGACCAGTAGAGTTTTATGCTTCAATTTGATTTTATTGACTGGCTTCTCTTGTCTCTGCTCTGATGGTTGGAAACCTTCATGCTTCCTGTGTTCTTTATTCCCTTCCAGTTTATCCTTATTTTATTTTTGTCCTTGGGTTTAAATAGCACCTCTCCTCTATTTGGTATTTTCCACTGCCTCTGTCTATTTATAGAGAGTATCCTCTTTCAGCTGGTGTTTTGCAACGCTGAGGAGGCTGTTTTGGTGTCCTGCCACAAGGCAGGATCTGTGTTCCCTGGGCCACCCTCATAATCCTCCCTGTGGAGAACCAGTCGCCTCGCTTGCACCAGCAGCCTCTATCAGTGCCAGCCACTCCATGGATGTGCCCTCTGCTCTGACAAATTATAGGGCAGAGGAAAAATTCCTAAAAAGCTGCCTGGTCACTGGTGGGAGTGTTTGAAATGAAATTGGCATGGGGTTTTTTCAAGGTGAGTACAGATTCCTCTCCCACTCCCAAGAAAAAGCCCACAGAAAACCAAACCCAACAAATAAACATAAAAAACCCAAGACAAACAAACCAATAAAAAACACACAAAAAAGAGCCTCCACCAAAAAAAAAAAAAAAGCCAAAAAGAAAACATTTTAGGATGTCTGATGGCTTCAAATATACTTTGAATTGTTGCAGTTCAGTGAAATTATATTCACATGCTTTCATCTACTGCAAACAAGAGCTAATTCAAAACTTTTGGCTAGTGACCAGCTTTTCTCTCAGGAAAAAAAAAAAAAATCAGGTTAGCTGCAGTGACTGTACTTCCTGGAAACACATCTCATTTGTTGAACTTTCAGCAGGAAGGATCTCAGACTGCAGGTGGAAATTGAGGTCAGACTGAAAAATAGCCCCAAGGCCAGGTCTTTTGTGAGAGAGCTGGAAGACTCTTGAGCAGAAAACTTGCTGTGAAAAGGTTGTGCAGGACAGGGGCTGGGCCATGGGGCAGATGTGTCCCTGTAGCCAGAAAACGGCTGCAGAAATAACCATACTGAGGTTTCATTCCTGTCCATTTGCTAAGGCAAAGAGGGACATCTCTTTGGGGATGGGTTCATTCATTGCCTGGTGTTCAGCAAGGCTGTGGTAAACCAGACTACACATCTGGATCTCTCTTGGAGCTGCAGCACGGTCCTGAAGCTGTGCCTCCTGCATTGTGGGGACGTCCTGGCGCTCCCCCAAATGTCTCTTGCTGCTTCCTTTCCGTACCTGTATCCTCATGCAGAATGAAAGAAGGTTTTGTGCAAGTGTTTTGGATTCATGGCTTCTAATACTTCTACCAGAATAGCCAAAGCTTTTAGGAAATGTGACTTTTTAGTCATCTAAACAAACTGCTGTTGATCTCCACTCAATATAACTCTAAATCAAAGCTGTTCATGGAAAGGACTGGGTTAATAATCAGTTCTGAAATGCACACCTAGCATTAATGTCTAGGTCTGGGCAGCACATGGTATTCTGACAGGAAACCTAAAAGTGGAAGAACAAAATCTCTTGACCCTTTCAAAGCACAGCTCAAATTTTATCTTAATTTTTGTTGTTGTTGTTGTGGTTGGAGGAAGGCTTTCTCCTTGCTTTTCCTCTGTGCCAGAATTGATCTGCCACTGCTGCCCAACAGACACTTCTGTCACCTCCTCTGCCTTTCCTTCCAGGCTTACCGTGCTGAATTCATTGCCAAGTGGAGGGAGCTGAGAGTGGATGTGATCCTTTGTCCTGCGCTGGGGCCAGCCTTCAACCATGGCTACGCTGGGAAGCTCTTTGGTAATGTCCCCTGAGGAGTCCCTGTGCACACCCAGGGTGCTGTGTGTGGGCAGAGCTGCAGCAGGCTGCTTGGGTGCCTTGGACATTCCCCAAACCATGCACACTGCTCGCTCTTCCCTCTGTGCAAAAAAAGCAAAGGAGAGGCCTCTGGGTGGGACTTCTCACACCCCCACCTCATCTGAGCTGCAGATGTTTGGATTATTATGGGGCAGCAATTAGTGGTCCGTCTGTCCCAGTTGCTCAGTGGTGAGTTTTCCCTGGTTCTCTGCCACAGAAAGCCCCCAGCTACTCCTGCAGCAGAGAGTGGCAGTGAGGACAGCTGTGGCAGACCTTGGTACAGCACCAGGCTCTTGTGGATGCAGCTGTTTCACATTTCCCAAGGCTGCAAACAGCAGGAAGGCTCATTGCATCTGACTTGCAGAAAAAGGCCCTTTTTTATAGCTTCCAGCAAACAGTCAGGGTGCTTCATCTCTCTAGCAATGACCTTTCGAGATTCAAGATCCCCATGGTGAGGTTACATAACTGGACATTGGGAATATCTTTAAAAGATAGCTGGGATTTTTGCCCAGGGATAGGTGCAGACTCTGGGCTTGTCCCTCACAGAGCACATCTAATCTCCACACGAGTGATGGGTGAAGGCACAGCTCACTCTCTGCTCTCTGGCACTCAAACCCCTCCATCAAAAGCCCCTTTGAAGCAGCATGTTTTCAGTGCCTCCTCAGGACCAGCTACTCCAGTCTGCAACCCCTGCAACTCAAGTTATCATCTGAAGGTCATGGCTGGCCCAGCACATTAAATTTTGCCATTTTGCATGCTCTGCGTGGCCTTTTCCAGCTGCGACCTCCTACACCAATTTGTACAACGTGCTGAACTTCCCTGCTGGGGTGGTGCCGGTCAGCACGGTCACGGCAGCCGACGAGGAAGAACTGAAGCACTACCGAGGGCACTACAGAGACCCTTGGGACAAGAGGCTGAAAGAGGTCAGCAGGAAAAGAGCTCAAGTCTTAGCAAGTGGCAGAGTGACACCTCTGGGACATTGTCCCAAGGCGTGTCCACATCTCCTAATGAGAGCGGCAGCTTGTTCAGCAGCGCAGTTTGCATCCGCTGTTCCGGCACCCCGGGGTGCAGCAGGGCTGCTGTGTGCCAGCCTGGCAGCTGTGCCCTCGCCTGTGTTCCTCTGCCCTCCCTTCCTGCCATGTCCCGTGCCCTGGTGCCCTGACTCAGCACTGTCCCCACCTTTTGCAGGCCGTGTCAGGAGCCCTGGGGCTGCCCGTGGCCGTGCAGTGCGTGGCTCTGCCGTGGCAGGACGAGCTGTGCCTGCGCTTCATGAAGGAGGTGGAGACCCTCACCCACAGCACCAAGAGAAATGTGTGATTTCTGGGAACCAGCCTCTGGTCTGATGGCTTCTCCTTCCCTGCCCTTCACTCCAGCCACCTTCTGCCTGATACAAAGTGAGCTGAAAACTCTGAGCTAATGTTTCAATAAAGCGGCACCAAATTTGGTTTAAAAACATTCAGCAAGAACCTCGTCTCTGTCTAAATTGTCCTTCATTGTTAGAGGTAAACTGAGTCAAAAAAAAAAAAACAAAAGAAAGGACTAAGAGTTCATGCTGGCCAAAGGGATCCAATAACAGTTCAATGTTATCTGTTGTGTGGTGTGAGACCCAAGAGCTGTTTATTGCAATATTTTACTTCTAACAGTGGGCAGGAGCAGATGTTTGTGGGAGAGTATAAACTGGTAAGTGCAGAATTCCCTCTCCAGCTGTGCCATTGTTTGGCCAAGAGACTTTTTGGCAAAGACTTGCAGTCAGCCGGTGAGTTTAAATAGCTGCCAAGAGAGCTCTCCTCCACAAACTTGTCCGCTTCCTGAACTCATTTGCTGTCTAGATCTCCACACCATGCAGCAGTTTAGCTGTGCAGGGAGCAGTGCAAAGCTTAATGTTCTCTGTTTAACCATAAGCTGTGAGAAATGTTAACTGATCTGTCATCACGCTTGTTCCTCATTATTTCTTCCAGTTAAGCAATGGGAAGAGATGAGGGTTTATTGCCTACAAACACTTCAGGGAAAACTGAGACAGCATTTCTGTGGCCACCACTGTTTGGTGCTTCCAACAACACCGTGACATTCGTGTGCTGTTTCTTGACCCATCCTCCACTCTCAAGGTGGAGGAAGAGGCTGGAGGAGAAAGGGGGAGTGATGCAGGAGATGCTTTGAATAAGCAAGTGTGTGTTGAAACAAGGCGCAGTCATTAGCGATGATCATGAGGGTGTTTCCTTCCCTAAGCCTGCATATTTCTCCAGGCACTGGGACAGAGGCAAGTGGGGGCACTGCCCTTGGTACCCATCTGCCTCCCTGGGGCTGCTCAGGGATGCTGCAGTCACCCCGCTGCTGCCAGCAGGACTGAGTCACGCAGGGAGCGTGACAATCACACAGGCTGACTCACCAGCCTCTGTCCCCTGCAGAGCAGGAGAAGCTCCATGGCACACCCTGCTCCCAGGAGATGCCCTGCCTCTGCAGGATTGCTGCTGGGGACACCAGCCATGGACCCCCGGCCTGGGGAGAGCCTGTGGAGTGGCCGTGGCCCTCTCAGGCCAGGAGCAAAGGGTCTTTAGTTGTCCTCTCAAAGGGAAGCTGGGAGCTCTCCATTAAACATGTAATCTGCCCAGGTAGCATTCCTAGCTGGACCTGAGCATGCACAGACCTTGTTTTGCATGGAAAGGACTGTGTCCTTCACTCCTGTATCCCTCTATGTCTTTGCAAGGCTGAACCAAAGTCCTGTTTCTAAAAGGAATTTCCCCAGGCATATTTGTGTTCTGCATTCCAACTGCTCCTTGTGGATGGCTCTAAAAGTGATTTGCTGTTCCTCCTGCTCTCCTCTCTCCTGCCTCCAGCCAGTCACTAGATCTCAGGATCCTGCAGCACTTGCTCCCAGACCCAGCAGAAAAAGGGAATTTATCCCTATGATCCAGCGGATGCTGAAGTAGAGTGCATGGGTGCTTGGATAAAGCTCTCCCGGCACTGAAGTGCATGAGGTGGAGAAGCCATCTCCAGAAGAAGGTTGAAAAATTGTGAGGGAAATAAGATACATGTTTGGACCTGATGTAGGGGTCTGTTCAGGAGTTTACAGATCAGGTAAATGCCTCAGCTGGGCAGAGAGCAAAGCACCTTCCTGGGTGAAACTCAGGGCCCTTCTCCAGCCAGGCTGACAGGACTGCAGTTGTCATTGCTGCATAAACGCGGGGCAAGGAGGGGAGGGTGATGCTGAGAGCAGTCTGGTCAGGTCGGGGGCTGAAACACTAGCACAGAAAGGCCTTTTGCAGGACATAACTTTAAGTTTTCAGGAGAGTTTTTCCTCCAGACCTCCTCCAGGCTGGAGAAAGAATGTCAGCCCCTTCCACACCCACCAGCACAGTGCTGCTCTTTGCAGCCCTGCTGCAGCTCCTTCACCAAGAGCTGCTGGCTCGGGCTGTGCAGCCCCTGCAGACCTGCTCCATGTGTTTGCAGAGTGCTCGTCCAGCTGCCTGGCACTGACCAAAGTCCAGGCCTTGGTCTGTCTCAGAGAATTATGTACAAAGGCTGCTTGGGCCAAAAGGGCTTTGTTTATACTAGTTTCTGTCATCTTCAGCACAATATCCTGGCTGTGTTCTTTGATCATTTTTTTCTCCCTTCCATTTTTTTCTCATTTAAATCTGCCCTCCTCAATCCACATTTCATTCTGTGGCCAGATAAATAACCAAGCAAGGTTGAGAGATTGAGGCATCAGAAAATCCAGGGTTTTTATTTGGTTTTACTTTATTTTGCGGGACTTTTTCTTTAGTTTGCTGTTCACACTGTTGCTTAGTCACAACACCAGGAGCAAATAAAACTCTCTAGAAGGACTTACAGCAGCAGAACACGAGTGGTTAGAACAGGTCAGTTGTTCCCTTACAGTACCCAAAGCACACAGAGCCCTCTACGTAGCAGGCACTGGCAAAGAAAATTAGGGACAAAAACATGCCCAGGATCTCAGACATTCACTTCAAACAGGTTTCAAGGAAGGTGGTAGTTGAAGAAGCTTAAAGTAAATGTTTAAAAAGTGGGTGAAATTAAACACCTGAACATAACAAGGCTCACCCTTGAAACACACAAAAAGCAAGAATTAGGGTTGGTATGTCTTTCACTCTGAAACAGCTGTTTACTGCACAAACCCTCACCCCTCCAAGCATGATCTCAATGCGCTCTTTCTTTTTTTTTTTCCTTTCCTGTTACTGTTCTCCAGCTTCCTACATTCCCTGCTTGCCCATGGGAGACCAGTGAAAGCCCAGCTTCCTGCTGTAAGATTTGTGCCCAGTCATGGAGCAGCTGGGAACACCCTAGTCCCTCACTGAAGCCACAGCTGTGACTCAGTGGGGACAGACCTGTGCAAGACACCAGACATGGTGGGGGAATGCTCCTGGACATCTGGTGAAGAACAACTCTCTGCAGCACCCTTTCTGATCATGTCTCTGCCTTGCTGGACAAGTTCTAAGTAGGATTCCTACAACCCACCTGGCTATGGAAAGGCTGAAGGAAAATACTGCAACACCCACAAAACTGGGAAAAATGTAGGGATGGTCAGGAGAGAGAGCATCCCTTGCTGTCAGAGGTCTGAGGGTTGCCAAGGGAGTTCTCTCTTCCCATCCTATCGCAGTTCACTCAGGAAAAGCCAACAGGGTCCTGGCTGAGCAATGTGGAAAAGAGTTGTTAGAGACAGACCCTCACCTCCCAGCTGATGTTCTGGGTGTTGGAAGGGTGCAGCTCAGGCAGTGGCAATTTCTTAGCAGCTGTTATATTCTGTGAGTGCTGGTGGAGTTGGACTGGAATTGAGGAAAGTGTTATGCTTTCAATGGATATTCCAGGCTGAAATGAGTCAGAAACTGGAGAATCCCCAGAAAACATTTATTCAGCCCTCTGAGCCAACTTGAACAAGTTCCCCAGAGGGGTCCAGCCCATTTCCCTATGATTTAGGTGTTTTGTAAAATGTCTTCAGAATTCTTTCAGAGCATCATAGTTAACATGCCTCATTTTGTAAATCATTTAAAGAAGACCATCAGAGGGTTTGATTACAAATACATGAACACAAGACACAGCTGTCAGGATTTATTTGTTGTCATTTTAATCAAAAGGGAGTCAAAGCTGACTTAAAAATATTTCTTACCAATTCAGAGTTTTTATAAAAATTTCTGATGAGACCCACCCTGCTTGAGAGCCAAACCTGCTGACAGTGAACCAGTGCAGCTTTGCTTGTGCAAGCAAAGATGGTGCAGCTCTTGCTGGGGACAGGAGGGGACTCTCTGACTTGGTTTAACTGCCTTTTTCTGGGATGGTGCAAAGTGAAGGACATGTTGTGGATGCCACAATGAAATCCCAGACCAGCTGTTACAGGCTGACTCTCCTCGTGGAAAGGGTCATGGCTTTCATCTGAACTCCACTAGTGGGTTTGACCTTGGACCTGGATCAATGCAGGTGACAAAATCAACATGGAGAAGTGAATATTGCCTGCCTGCAAGTCAGGCAGGTCTGTTTCCTCTGCTGTGGACTTGAGACTTGACTTGAGACATCCCTCTACTTCCCTCCTTTATGTTCCCTTGGATTTGTGGCCTTCTGGTGGCAGGAGAAGCCCTGCCTTGGGTTCATGAAGGATATGGAGATGCTGGCACATTGATAGGAGAAGGGGTTTCCCCAGCAGCATCCGGCCATCTGGAAATGCTGCTGTGCCTGCTGTAAAATCTGCCCTTTGCAATGCCAAGTCAGCCCGGACACAGCTGTGCTGTCTGTGTTAAACATTTACCAAGTGTCTAAAGGGCAGGATCAGGGCACAGATCCCAGAGCACAGGAGGATGTGGGAGACCAATGCCCTGACACCTCCCAGCACAGGGAGCAAACCCTCCCACATCTGCTCAGCCCATCACAGAGGCTGTGGTGCTGTCACAAGGGCAAAGAACCCACCTCTGCCTCAGGAAGTGCTTGCACAGATTCCTGGAGGCTGGAGGAAGACTGGGAGAGGGCTGGTCATTGCTACGTGCTGTCTCAGCTCACATGCACCTTCTGGAAGCTCCTGCTGCAGCCAGCACCGTGGAGCAGGAGTGGGATGAGCTGCAGGCATGTCCCCAAGCTGCAGCTCTTGTCACACCAGCAGTGCCATGGCTGAGGGGCATCCCCCAAGGAAGGGTGCCACTGGAATGGACACGGGAAAAGGCCAGCTCAACTTGTTACCACATTGCTGCCAGCTCCAGAATGTTTCCTCAAAGACAGTTTTGTTCACAGTCCATAAATTTCTCTATTTAAGAACTAAGATAAGAACATTCCTGGCTGACACAAATGGTGGCAGAAAGCAGCAGTGAGCTCTTCCAACTGCTAAGAATGAATGTGACAATGGAAAACTGAGCACTAGAGGACCACATAGCCCTGAAGGGAGAGGGCTCTTCAGCCTCCTTTCCATATCCAGTTCCACTGTCTGCTGGAAGCTTGCAAAGTTTTGTAATCCACAATCCATAGCTGCCCAAACACTTTTCCCAAGGAGGAGACCTATAGGGAGGATCCACCATCCAAAATCAACAGAGATTGCAGACAGACCATGGCTGAGTTGTTGCCTTCAGCTCAGTGTGTGGTTCTTGGTGCTTGCAATGAGAGGCATCTACTCTGGAAAGA
The DNA here is from genome assembly GCA_013390045.1 of Picathartes gymnocephalus. Classification (NCBI taxonomy): domain Eukaryota; kingdom Metazoa; phylum Chordata; class Aves; order Passeriformes; family Picathartidae; genus Picathartes; species Picathartes gymnocephalus. The sequence goes on from WEKY01063540.1 coordinate 460,809, forward strand.
TGTCAGACACCAGCCATTCCAATGTCTGGGGGAAATAGTGTGTTTCTGGCCAGCAAGCCTGTGGGATTTTCTCCTCCTAAGGCAATAGCAGCCTGCTTTGTCACAGGGTGGAACAGCCTCTCCTTCTGGTGCATGAGAACACCACAGCAGTGCCAAAACAGCCTCTGGCCACCATGGCAGCAGCAGAAGGGACTTGGTGAGCCCAGGGTACCCCACAGCTATGCATTCCCTCGGCATACCACCCCCCAGCCCTGTGCAGGGAAGCCTGGTTATTTCAAGCTGCATTGTCCTCTCAGGCTACACAGGAAACAGGAGAGCAGCTATTTCCTTGTTCCATTTGTTCAGTTGATCCTACAGTCCTCCCCAGCAGAGACTTTCCCACACTCCAGAAAGCCCCTATAAACCCAACACCCCAAAGAACACAAGGTTCATTGGGCAAACTTTACCTTCTCTATTTTGTGGTTAATCATTTCCACTGCATGGTCCACCTATAATAGCTTCACAGGGGTCAACTTTGGACTGAACTATCTGAACTATTTGCTGACCGAGGATAGGGGTGCTGGCAGGAGGGATGGGCCTGAGGAGTCAGGGAAGGCCTCCTGCACCAGCATTGCTTTTCTTTCTCACTGCATCCTCAAAGACCAGAAATACACATAATGATCCAGCAGCAGCTGAGGCAGCTCCTGCCAGAGGAAAAGGTGGACACTTCTGCTGCCCTCGCCCTGCTTGGTGGCTCTGTAGCAGCCCTGGTGGTCTGGAAATGGCTGGGCAAAAAGATGATCCAGAAGAAAATGGTAGAAGCTCGGAGGACCCGGGATGAGGGTCTGAAGAAAATGGCAAAGGCTGTGCAGCAGTTCAGGGAGCAGGTAACCCATCCTTCTGGGGGGTCTGGATCCCACTGGGGAGTCTGCTGATTTTGTCCTTCAGCTCCTCCTTCCAGCTCATGGCCCCATAGCTTTTCTAAGGAGGAGATGTGCCAGCAGCCCTCAACAAGAGGAAAGGCTGCTTTGGGAGAAAGGGAGATCACTGCCCTCCTCAAGCTGGATGGGATGTGCTGGGAGTCTACAGCTTGGGGAATGTGAATTACTCACTGAGACGAGGCTTTTGAATGACACAGGTGATGATGCAGTGGATCTTCATTGATCAATTCTTTCGTGATCTGGAAATGTCTTTTGCCATTAGTGGGTAGAAACAAGAAAGTTTTTCCTTCTACTTAACTCTGAGTTTGCACATCCATTCACACCCCTATACCTTTGTCTCTAAAACCTGGCTTCTGGATGGCTCTTGGGGTGTCTCCCACAGAACTCCTGCAGCGTTCTCAGTCGGTGGCACCTCCCGTCATGCTGCCCAGAAGGTGCCTGGTCTAACTTTACCCTAGTGAAGCACAGGGCTTTCAGTGTCCCCTGGGAGCAACCAGGACGTGACATGGGGGTGAATGAGCCAGGCATCCAACCAGCATAGCCCTGAATTCCTACTGCAGCATCATTTCTAACCACCTTTCCTTTCTGCTCCATTCACTTCTGAATACATACTGGGTAAACAAGCTCATGTTTATGCAGGTAACATACCTGGAGATGAAGTCTACCAGCTACAAGTGATACATAACTCTAAAACCTTTTTTCTTAATTATATATCTATATAAATATAAATATAAATATAAATATAAATATAAATATAAATAT